>JARHVA010001989.1:0-577500 GCA_037957365.1 Torreya grandis
ATAATACAATTTTATCTAATTTAAGAATTTAATTTATTATTTGTTATAATCCCACTGGGTTTAACCCAAAAAAGGTAAAAAAAAATTATTTACTTTATTAATATAAACCAGATTTATTATCAAATAATATAAGATGTTTGATATTTAAATAAATTCATATTTTTTTAATACATGTTTATGATTTATTTAGATAATCATCAAATTAACATAAATAAGTATTACATAATCAATCTATCATAAATTATATATCTACCGAATATTATCTTCACCAAATATTGAAAGTTTATATAATAAATTATATAATAAGAGCAACCAAGTGTTGGTTATCTTAAATGTAATCATAGTACAATAGTATAATTTTTTTAATTAGAGTGAATATAGATCTATACATTTTCCATGGAATAAATGAGGATCCACAAATTTTCCAATATATAAAATGTAATCATGAGTAAAAGTTTCTATCGGTTCAATATTGAAGGAGAGTGAAAGAATTATCAAAGTAATTTTCCACACAAATCATTTACCATTGATCCCCTACATAATCACCCAACTAGGGAATGGCCCTCCCTTCATGGATGAGGAAATGATAATGGTACAAGTATCAAGAAGTCAACTAGAACCTGTGTGTTGTAACATATTCATCACATGAAAAATATCATAAAGAGTTATATTCTAGCATGATATTATGCATACATGCATATTAATAAAATAAGTGAAATGATAACGTTTAACTATAAACATTAATTTGGAAAAAAAATTCATATAGTTTAAATATCATATAGATAAATCATATTCACACACACATTCAACTGAATTTCATTTATTATGTGTATTAATGACTCTAAATAAACACATGAGAACCTTCTCACTTAATTATTTTCTTAGTGTCATTAATACCATAATTTACTAAATAATCCATCTATAATATTCCATAGATTCTCATTTAGATTTAATAATAATACCACATTATTTAAATACAAAGGAAATAGAATTCAATAATCACATGCTATAAAATAACATGAAACCTATTTTTATAATTCCTAAGTTCCAATACAACCTAATATCTATTCAAATAAGGTAATATTATAACATATTAGTTACCAAATAGTGTCTACGATAGTTAAGTATTTACCAAATTACGTAAAATCACCCATTTCATTGGTATTATAATGAAAGTAAACATAATTCAAGAATTTCACATTAATTCCAATATATTAAATAATACTATAACCACAATGTTTATTTGATCTAAATATAATTAATTATTTCCCAATCAATTAATAAATGATTCAAACATATTATAAACTAATGAAATACATCATGATTTTCATATGAATACATTTATTCACAATACACAAACATCTATTGTACATACTAAATTATTTGCATATACATATATACTTTGTATGTCCACTTAAACACACACATCTATGTGTATACTTATTAAGTTGTGTGTGTGTGTGTATGGGTGTGTGTGTGGGTCGGTGGGTGGGTGTGTGTGTGTGTGTGTGTGTGTGTGTGTGTGTGTGTGTGTGTGTGTGTGTGTGTGTGTGTGTGTGTGTGTGTGTGTGTGTGTGTGTGTGTGTGTGTGTGTTTGTGTGTGTGTGTGTGTGCATGTACGCATGTGTGTGCATGTGTGTGTGTGTGCGTGTGTGTGTGTGTGTATGTGTGTGTGTGCATGTGTGTGTGTGTATGTGTGTGTGTGTGTGTGTGTGTGTGTGTGTGTGTGTGTGTGTGTGTGTGTGTGTGTGTGTGCGTGCGTGCGTGCGAATTACTCATAAATAATATGCTAATGTCTTTATGTGTAATTCATAACTACACACACACACACACACACACACACACACACACACACACACACACACACACACACACACACACACACACACACACACACACACACACACACACACACACACACACACACAAACACACATTTTGAGTTTAATATTTTATCATAAGCTCTCAAATTAAGAAAACATTAACTCAATTTTAAATCAAAAATTATAATTCACAGTAAAACCACACAACACCTAATGTCCCAATAAAATGCATTAAGACATAAAACTCTAAATGTGAATAATTTGTTGTGTACCATATAGTATAAGAACTCATTAAAAACTATTCAACATGAATTTTACCCCTATATTAAATATTTATGTTACCTATATAATTCAAATTCAACTATTTTATGAATGTTTAATCTTAGTCATTGTCCATACATCTAACACATCTAGTTAAACAACTCCTAGTCATTCATCTAATAATATTACACACATTCATTTAACATTATGAGATAATTCAACTCATAATTTGTCCTTATCTACATACTACTGTGTATATATGTTCAAAACAAATGGAAAACCTATAACAATATTATATATTACCTGGTTAAGTCATTATCTATTGTTTAACATAAATCAGCACAACCAATCTCTCAATATACATTAGAAACTTTGTTATAAAACATTAACATAAATTACAAACTCAGTTATGTAAGGTATACCAAACCCAAAATTTAATAACAACATAATATTCATAAACTAAAAGGACTAACTCAGTTCTTCCCAATGAACATTCTCACAATAGTTTACCATAATATAATAAACCTGATTATATCCCTTTTAACTACCTTGGACTAAATGACCAAACCCATGAAACCATACAACTATGAAACACTCACAAGTATCATTTATAAAATAACCTTATCCCTACTATATATAATCAATTAAATTACACACAATCATATAGATAAACTTGAAAACCCCAATTCATTTATATTACCCTGACTTACTCGGTAGTAACTATTTACCCCCATTTATTCCATTCAAGATAATACACATAGCCATTTTGATACAAAAATGTAACAAACATCACAATCACATAAGCAATCATGAAAACCCCATTTTCATTCACAATACCCTAATTAACCATATAACCATAGTAATGACTCTAAATCATTCATTATTTACTAATACACAATCATATATCAAATAAAATTTCACATAATCATATCAACATTTGAATGAAATATACAACACATCCATGTAATAATATCCAAAAAACTCATTTTCACTAGTTACCCTAACCACCCACATTCATGTTATACTTGTGTCAAATCATTGATTTGATTCTATGGGGAGATTCCTCCTCCCAAAATTTTGAATCCTTGATTATTCATAAGGATTTTAAATTCTAAAATGACTATTTTAGAAAAAACCTTTATTCAATCAATAAATAACTATATAACATCAACATATATTTTTAGGGTAAATCAAAATAACAACCTTACCTCTTGAATGCCTCTGATGAATTTTTTATTCCTTAAATATGAAAAATAGATACTTATTTATTTTTTATATCTCATTTTTCAACCATGACCTACCTAATTTTAAAAAACCCTTCCATATTTTATCACTTCCACAACTATCTGCATGCCACCCAAAACCCCTAATTTCATGGCAAACCCTCATCCATAAATAAATCCCCAATAATGACTACCATAACACCATAAATTCCTAGCATGACTAATAACTTCCAACTCTAACTCCCAAAACAACACAGTCAACTTACTATCTCAACAAAACTAATATTCAAACCCTATCTCTTTCATCTATGCATGGCTCGACCGAGCAAAACACAATGATAACTCCCTAAATTAGGGTTGATAAAATAATTTTTGAAAGACATAATAATTATTTTAATAATTTGAATACATTTCACAACTTTAATCATTAAATAGTATAAAGTTCCATACCTGATTTAACCCCTTTGCTATTTGAAAACAATGTCACCCTAGGCACCAAAACAGTCACCTTCACCTCGGATCTAGGTTTAACTAATGTTTGAAAAAAAATTGTTAAATGAACTAAAAATGTAATTTTTTCCATGATATCTATCAATCTCTTATAACTATATCTATTTATTTTTTGTGGGTATATGCCAGTAAAGAGTCATGCAATCAATAATTCAAAATTAAAACATCTAAAATACATATATAACTATAATATTCCACAATGGAATAAATATGATAATCATAAAGAATAATGACAACTTAAAACATGTCCATAATAGCATGTAATCATGGATCAAAACCAATCAAAATTACCAATCATAAAATAACCAAACACAATTGAAATTAGAGTAAACATATAGCTATTCACTTGTAAACAATCATCCATATTAGTGTACCATGTGGTGTGTGTAAGGTTCATTGCCAAATCTCTCCACCCCCAGCATAATAATATATTGCACCATCCTTGATGATACTCTCCATCCATATCTATTTGGAGAGTGGAATATATCTTGCATTCACCTCAAAAATTCAAATGGTACTTAGCCCATAACAATAATAATCAATTAAAATGTTGCTAGGTAAAATAATATTGAATGAGAATGATCAATATACATATGAAAATCATGTACAGCTATCCAACAAGCAATAAGTCACACAAAATAACCATTGTGTCTGTCCATACATGACCATAAATTAAAATAACTTTATATAATATTAATTACACTTCATTTACCCCATTCATATCTATTTAGTGACTGAATCAAATTTAGCAAGGAAATCAGGATGTAACACTATTGGTATTATTGATGTTCATTTGGATATTTTTTTATGTTTTGATTTGTGTTTATGATTGTAGAGTGATATTAGATCCTGAGAGTTCCATATATGTCACATTATAAATTTCTTTGATGGTTTTTCTTTGTCAGATGAGGATACTTCCTCATTGATGTTGTAGGATTAGTTGATATACGTCATTTTTACCTAATGCCATATGATATGCATATTATGATTAATTTTTCCAAGAGGTGTGATTCATATACATGTGCTTTTTGGCTTAACATAGGTGATATGATTATAAATTTAAAGGGCATGTGGTGTATTCTATTATTACTAATTATGGGTATTCGATTAGTGGAAAAGGAATCAATTAGTATTACTTAAGATCAAATGTATATGACTAAACATGATAGGGGTAAAGAGTATTATAAAGAATATACCATAATATTATTATTGAAGATCAATTATTTTAGGATTTTATTTATTTTATAAATTTATTTATGGGTTTATAGCTACCTTTTTTGTTTTTGAAGGGTGTGTATCCATTTCATATAAGATGATTGAAATTTGTCATTGGAAATAAGTGCATGCGACTAGATATTCATGGTTTCATACCATTTTATCCCACTTATACATGGATTTTCATAGATTTGCTTGGGAGGGTTATGGTGAAGGATTGGGTTTAGTAACATTGTTACATTTTTGGGCTTATGAGAATATAGTAGTAATTATGCTTGTTTGGATATCATTATTTACATGGGTTCATTTGTGGATATATGCATGGACATGGGTGAGAATGACATGTGTTACCAAAAATGGTAGTATTTATTTTCATAATGTGTTAGATCAATTAATAATGGTTGACATCATATGGATTCCATACCATATATCTAAGGGTTAGAGGGAGGATACAATAGATCTATGATATATTCAAATGAGTTTTTAGATCCATAACCAATATTCTAGTATTTATGAGAAATTTTAGATAGATAAATTGACTCATAAATTTGGAGTGATTCAAGGAGTAAACTCAACACTAGTGATTTATCCATGGTTAGTTAACACCCCTACTCAAAATAATAATTTATCTTAATATAATTCCAATGGCTATACTAATTCTTGGTGATGAGAGGTATGTAATATTAGATATCACAAATATAGATGATGTAGGATTCACTTACGACTATACATAATCAGGACCCATTATATATGGATACACTTATTTCAAGTTGTAGGAGTAGAGCAAATAATAGTTGTGCCAAATGTTCCTAGGGTAGTAGGTGGTATATTTATATATATGGTGTCATTTTAGTAAGATGCATGTTGGTTGATTAAATTATTTGATAGTATTTATGTGATTGATGTAGGAGGTGATGATTATTGCTCACTTATCATAGAGTCAACATTATATGTATTGACACAACATGTGCTTTATAATGTTGTGATAGATGGAATTATGGAGACAGTGGATGTGGTAAGCCCACATGTCCCTTTGTTTAATATATTTACTATTAAGATGATCATATATGTGTAGTCAACTAATAGTTTGGATGTATTTATATTAGATTAGGATTCATTGGTGATTAAGTGAGATCAACTTCAAAATAATCTTACCCAATAGTAAATGCCTCCACCTATAAGGGCATAGGATCTAGGGGTGACTATTTTTTTAAAGTATGTTTAGCTTTAATTTGAGCATGCAACCATTCGAGAGTGTTTAGAAGTATATGATGCTTATTATAGGAGGATGTGAAGATAGAGGTCACGAGATGTAGGTATTACCTTAACATATTAATCACTAGTGATAAATGATAGAGATATATATACTAATATTGATAATCCATTATCTATTCATGGCTAGGGGCCTAATATTGGTTGACACATTATTTTATATGGATAATTTTTTGAGACATGGAAAAATTATTTATGCATAAGTATTTGTATTTTTATGTTTTATAAAATATTGCTTAATAGAATTTCCAAATTGGTCAAAAAACAAATGGTGAATAATCATTTATTATTTGATTGTTTGCACATGTAAGATGGGTTTTTTTAATGTATTTTGTTATGTTCAATTTGTAATTTCTTTGGTATAGGAATCCATATGTCTATAGGTATCTTGGTTGGTTATTTTAGGTTTTGAAATATTTATATTTTAGGAACCTCTTATGCACACATTTTGGCATTGTTAGTACTATCTACTTGATTGTTAGTAATGTTATTATCTTAAGTATTATCATTAATAAACTTATTTGTAGCCATTGTATATTGTATAGGACTACTTCAATAAATGTATTTAATGTTCATATATTTTGGAGATATAAGTGGTGATTTTTAAAACATGTCATTGAATTTTAGAAATGAGATAATGTGTTTACTTGAAAGTTAATTTAAATTTTATTTTAATTCATAACAATCATTTTCACAATGTCTATGAATGCCATGATAATTAAAAAAGGTTAGCATTTTTTTCCAAGAAATGAGATGGATGATAATAATTAGGACACGATTTGATTAACTTTTTATCCAAAAATTTATTTAAGATATCATGGGGATAATCATTATAATTGATTTTTTTAGGTTTCACTTTGTATTATGTAAAGGAATGATTATGATTAATATGATTAAAAACAAAAGATTTTCCTTTAGGTAAGACTTTAACATTATTGGATTGGACCTCATGATTGAAAATATTATCATTAATGTGCACTCATTTATTATGAAGTGGTTTAGAGTGTTCAATTTTAGAAGTGTTATTATAATTTAATCCTTGTGTTTATTTAAAAATGTGTGTGTCAACATGGTTTGCGTGGATTCCGGTATTTTAATTTTATTTACATGACTTAATGTCTTCATTAATTTTAGTTGACACTTGAAAAAATCTTGGCTCCTCTTCCAATGGTAATGCCTCATAACAAAGAGCAGTAAATGATTCACAAGTATAATAAATTGACTTCTCTTTTAGTGGATAAACTAACCCTCTATAAAAAAATGTATTGCACTTAAAAATCATTTGGTTGATGAATTAATGGGTGCATAAAAATATTAAATTATAGGATTGAATAACAATCTTGTTAATAATTTCCTTGGTACAAACAAGGTAACCTTTCATAGGTGACCCTAGGTCCTTTATTGTGATTATATTTTATTAAAAATGCCTCTTCTAGTTCTAGGTAGGTAGTTAAGGATCCACTAGGAAGGGAATGAAACCATGCAAGGGTACATCCCTCTAGTCTTTTAGGAAATAGTTGCAATAATAGTCAACTACCATTATAACCATTCATAGTTTCTTGAAAAGCTATAATATGAAATAAGGGTCCCCTCTTCCATAAAATATGGAAAATATAGTAACTTGGAAATTAGATGGTAATGGTGCATGTTTCTCTTAATTTTTTCTCATTTATTAAATTTAAAAGAAGATAAGAAGCTAGTAATAAGGGTGTGATAGAAATACCTAGTTGATGATGCATGCATAAGTTAGATGAATGTCGAGAACTCCTCTTTGTCTAGGAAAGAATAACTTGTAGATAAAAAAGAACTAACAAAGGTGTTGTTATCAACCTAGTTGGGTGGACTACCTAGCATGAGCTAGACCCAAGAAGCATAAGTTTACTAGGAGGCTATCAATCCACTCTTAAAATAATCAAGTCGAAAATGATAAAAGTAAGGCACTTGCATAAAGTAAATGAAATGTAATACAAGAAGAAATTAAAATGCTTGTTAAAGAAAATGATGAAATATAGCAAAATCATGTCAATAATCATGCTAAAGGGGGTGAAGACAAGTTCAAAAAACTAGAAAAGGGTCTATGAACAGGTAGGAACATAAAAATTTAGGTTTAGTTAGGTTTAAGGGGATACAAATAACTTGTTATTTTCTACCATAGTGACCATTAGAGGTTAGGTGAACCATCAATGGTTAAGATAAACGTTAGTGGTTGGGTACCATCAATGGTTGGGGTGATCATCGGTAGTTGTGCTAACCATTGGAGGTTCCTTGTGGATTCTTGAAGGTACTAAAAAAAGAGTTATAAAATGGGTAAATGGTCTGATGATGGTTGTGTTAAATATCTAGAAGTTTGGAATCAAGGTACAAATAGGTTTGATTATGTCAGGGGGATAGAAATCCAATGAAACAAAGAACAAGTAGAATATACCTATAACTTACTAAATGGCTGATGGTTGAAGGCTGGAGTAATTTCACTATAGTAACAATACTTTGGCCTCAAAAGCAAATTTAGCAAAGGTTTAGGTCTCTTTTGTTATTATTGAGTTACTGAAGGAAGAATGGATGATAGAGATCTTAAATACCTATATGCAATAATATTTAGTAGCTTGAACATGGATTCATTTCACCTCTTACTCCCCTCCTTTTATAGGCAAAGAGATATGGAGGATAGAAGGTTTGTTAGAGGGTGAGGTTGTTGATCATGATACTTGGAAGTTCATTAACACCATATAAAGTAAACATATTAATTATGCCTCATTATCTTGCACACAACTAGTGATGTATTAAGAATGTGAGGAAGGAACCTGACTGTCGATGGTCAGGCTAATCATCGATAGTTAGGCTAACCTTCAATGATCAAATGTCTAAGGAAAAAGGGATTAAATAAGGGGTTAAAAAGTTTTGTTTAAAGATTAAGTTAGTATGTTGGTGAATTTAGCTAATTAGGTAGTCAACTGACTTAGGGTTTTATAGGGTCAAGAAGGGTCCCAAGGTATTTTGACATCTAGTACAATTTTCTAGTGTCTACATTTTATCCCTTTTTATTATGAGACTTTGAATTAACAAGATAGAAAATAAAAATGGATTTATTGGTCAAAGGTATATTTTCCTCGAGCATGGGAAGAGGTGTTCCCCCTCAAACTATGAATCTATTAGGTGAAACCAAAATCAAGTTGGGGTTTGATAAGTAGTATATGGTGAGTCATGCAGTTGGTAACAAGAATGTAGGGTTGGGCATTTGAGATGCAAACATGCACATAAAATGTGACTAAGTAAAATATTCAAGATCATGTAAAGACTAAGATTTCCAATGTTGGTAAAAATAAGGTTGGTTCTTATAAGGATAAATGATAGGGTAACTAGTCGACATCATTGGTCATAACTGGGCAAGGGACTCTATCAAGTCTTCTAGATAGGTTCAGTGTTTTCACAGGTATATAAGGTAGGAAGTGCTCCCTTTAAAATTATAAATGGTCTAGTAATGTAAGAGGTGGTACAAATTCAAATGGTCAACATGGCAAGGTTGGTCGATGTGGTCAAAAATACCAATGCAAGGTTGTCACAAAATATGTAAGTGTTCAAGTCAAAAATGGCCAATGTCAAGTTGAACATGGTCAAATAGTTGGGTGGAAAAGGGTAATCTCCAAAAGTTCAAGTGGTGTTGTGGAGGATATTAGGTGATATCCAAAAATTAGGCACTTAGGATGGGTGCCTAAATTTTTTAAAAGTGATACCCTGACCATCGATGATCAAGGTTTCTAATGTTGATCATCGATGGTCACCCTGACCATCGATGGTTAGGGGGAAACCTCAAAAAGATGGAATATATAAAAAATGTGAAAATGAAATTTCATTTTCACTTTTGACATTTTGACCTTCATATTTTTTAGCAACCTATCAATTTGGTGTTTTTTTAGAGTGGTTGACTGATTGGTTGGTTGAGGTGTTGATACATGATTGGTTAAAGTTGTTTGTGTTTGTGATCAGTTGAGACTAGATCTGTAGGGTAGATGAGGATGTGTCCAAATAACACAATGTGGGATCTGACCTTGACATCAATCGAGGAATGATGTAGGAGATGTTTTAAAATTATTAGATAGTGGATTTAGTTATGGTTGAAGTTGGAATTGGAAAATTTATGATTGTTTAGGTAATTGGGTTTGGGGAGTTTTGCCCTAGTTTAGGTTCTGGGCGAGATTAGAAAATGTTCAAATGAATTTTGATTTGGAAAGAAGATTTAGGTTAAGGTTGGGCTGTATAATAGTTTGAGGTAAGTTTTTTTATTATTTTGGCTATCTTGGTGTTATTTTGAGGTAGGTAGGGTTTGAGGGTTTCACCACTAGAGGTCACACATAGTGACTATCAATAGTTAGACCCAATTGTCAATGATCAAACATGACCATCGATAGTCAACCACTAAAGGAATAAACACACTTGACCATCAATGGTTGTTAGGACCATCAGTGGCCAAATAATGAGGGAAGTTAGATTATAAATGAAAATGAAATTTGTGTTAAAATGTTGAAAAATGGTGGGGTGGTGGGGTAATTATAATACTAAGTGTAGGTTTAAGATATGGCATGTTAAAAATGATTAATGTTTTGAAAAGGTTGTTATGTATATTTAGGTGTTGGTTTTGATGGATTTAGGTAGGTTGTAGGAAAATTGTGTAGGTTTAGAGTTAGGTGGTGTTTGGTAGAAATGTGATATGTTTGGTTTGATATGTTTAAGTAGGTATTGAAATAAGTGGATGTTGGTGGTTGTAGGTTGATAAAAAGGTTGGTGTTAGGTGGGTATAGGTAGAGTGATTAAAAATGAAGCATCTAAGCTAATTTGATTATTTTGTAGGCATGAGACCAGATCTAGATAAGGGATCAAGTTCCCAAGATCTTTATGGAGATCCATGATGAGATAACTATGGATGAATGGATGCATATGGAGGAGCTTAGCCTTAGAGCCATGGTTCACTATCATCACCTATCATGGGATGAAACTATGATCATGGCCTTCATCAAAATATGGCACCCAACCATAAACATATTTTTATTATTGATAGGAGAGATGACAATCCTACTAGAGGATGTGCATAAGATTACATGGCTTTTCATTTGATGGGAGCCTATTTACTACATTGAGAGTGAGGAGAGAAATTATCATATGGAGCTATTATATGGTGAGGATTAGGTCCATGCTAGGTGGCATTGTAATAGCTTTACCTATAGGCCATTGTACTAGATGGCTCTAGAGAACTAATGTTTGATGACTATGATGTTGATGATAGTGTCTTGTTTTGTATTACCTTATTCAAGCGGTGAATGTTTTCCATATCTATTATTGGGAGTGTTGGTAGAGATGATAATGGGAAAGATAGTGTTTAGGTGGGATCCTATTTTGTTAGTCTAGATTTATAGGGAGCTCTAGGGATTTTGAGTTCATCAGTGATATGGTATCAGTGTTTGGTTTATGATTTATTGTTAGAAATATGAGCACATTTAGGTATTGAGGCCATTGGGGTTATCATGGGAGTGATATACCTAGGTACACTTCATGGTGGGATTTGTCTAGTAGAGGGGATATTATGCATTAATTGGAGTAGGTGGAGGTATAATGGATATTGACTAGTTCTGAGATGCAGTGGAGGGTTTGGTTATGGGTGATATGATTTGGAGGCCATATGTGGGCTGGCTAAGGTGGGCTCATTATAGATATCACACTCTATCTTTAAAAAGTTTGAAGTAGGTTTATGGGAGGTGAGATGGTGAGACTGAGCTCATCCCATTTGACAAATTTTGGAGGTAGTATAGACTTGTATAGGGGATTCTTACTCCTTCTCAAAGGTACAAGAGAGAGGATGAGGAGTTTTTACTTCTATAGTTGTAACCACAAGATGTAGTACTAGATCATGATTAAATACCACCCAAAGCAATGATAGATGATGCTAGTTTTATTGATGATTATGCAAGATGGTATTAGGCCTTATATGTAGTAGTTGATTTTAGATGGGATGATGGGGACTGATAGGCCATGGATGTGGATCGAGTTGGGGCACAAGTATAGGGTGGTGGTTAGGATGGACATGCATAAGTAGTAATGGTAGCTATACAAGCTTAGATTCTAAGTTTATGGGATAAGTGGTCATATTATAGGGCTAGATTATCACTTTACAAGGTCAAGTTGCCACCTTGACTAGGGAGAGATATCAAGCAAGGACCTCACTTAGTTTGGTGATCTAGAAGAGAGATACCCTGAGATAAAGGATGGGAGTAGTGGAAACACTAGTAGGAGGGCCATCAAGTATGATTTATATGACATAGTACTTATCCATGGTTGAGGAGTTGAGATATTTTGAAGCCATAGTGTTGGCATAGTGTCTAGAGTAGACAAAATGTAGAGAGTATAGGGCCAATCTAGTAGGTGGATCAGTTATGGTAACTCCAAGATAGTGGGCCTCTATAGTTAGTGGGCTTACAAGCATGTTAGGAGTATTGGCACTAGATGGTAGTATGGGTATAGGATTAGGAGGGGACAGTGGTAGTGATACCCTAGGGACATGATATTATAAGTTTTGATATGTTGTATATACATGATTTTGATACCAACCTATGTGTTGATGATGTGAGATGTATATGAGAGAGATATATTATAAATTTTTACATGTTTTATTGATTTAATTCATGTATATGATGTATATAATGATGTTTATGATGATTATGATATATATATATACATACATACATACATATATATATATATATGATGTATGTTTATGGTTTATGGTTTATGGTTCATGGTTTTTATGTTTTATGCTTTATGCTTATGAGATGTGGACTCGGTAGATTTAGGCATGTGATGATTTATAGATAATGTTTTTTTTGGTTTATGGATAGGATGTTTATGATTATGGAGGGCTTGATTTATGGTTATACTGATGTGGTTTTATGATTTGATGTTATATGATTAATTGTCATGATGTTTTGGAGTGGGTAAATGTTGTATGGGTTGAGTTGATGGTTGGGTTGGTAATGGGCTCAAGGAAGGTTCATTCGATAATAGATCATCTTCATCCTATAAGTTATAAACAAGTGTTTGGAGAGAATTGCAATTCTCTGTATCATGTCCAAGAGTCCTATGTTATGATAAAATCAAATTGTCATTGAACCATGATGGTTTAAGACATGAAAGGTCAAAATTTTTTATGTGTGGTAAGGTCAAGGAGGATGTTTTCAAAAAAAATTATAGAATGATCAAATAAGATTCAATAAAAGGTTTTGAGGGTGTTGGGTTTTTGGTTTTAAGAGTGGGAGATTACTTAGGAGCAGTCTTCACCATAGAAATTTGAGGTGGTAGAGTGGTTTTGATAGGTGGTTTCGATTGGGATTGTTTAGTTATGGTTGGATTGGATGTGGAGGGTGAAGGTTTGGTGATAGGTGGGAAGGTAGAGGTAGCTAGGTTAGTTAAGAATGATGGGGATTTTGTTGTTTTGGTGGAGGTATGTGTGGGTAAAGTCAAAGGATAAGGTTTATTAGATGAGGAATAGGTAATGGGGGAAAATATAGGGATGGGGTCCTAAGATGGAAGGTAAATTTAAAGGAGGTGGTAATTTAGGTGGTTCCACCTTCCTAGTTAGTTTGATTGGGTTTTTATTTGGTGGACTAGAAGGGGTTAAGTCCAACTTCAAATATGGGTGAGTTAGCCTTGGTTTAGGAAGTATTCATAGGTTTTTTATGGGTTTGGTTAAGGAGGCATTAGGTGATTTGGAAAATTTAGGTGGAGGTGGCTTGGATGGTTTTCCTATGGTTTTAAAGGAAGAAGTATTTAAGGATGGGATTGAGGTAATGATAGGTTTGATAGTGGATGTAAGTGAGGTTGAAGGTTTAGTTTTGTTTTGGTAAGGGAGCCTAAGATGATGACAAAAAATGGCTCTATCTAGGTTGGGTTGAGAATTAAACTCTTAGCTTTGGACTAATCTAGAAAAAGGCTTATAAATGGGCTTAACTTTTTGGTCATTAGTTTCAAACATTAAGCCCATAGTTGGGGGTGAGGGGATAGTTTTTTCACCTATGCTCTTGATGGATGGTTCCAAGGTTTGTGAGGATGCTTCCTTCATAGAAGGTATAGGTAATATGATCTCTTAATTTGGTATGGTTCCTAGAGAAAGAATGGTTGGTTCCATGGTAGGTAAGGAAGGTATGATAGCCTCAAATGAAGGAATGGAGATGATTAATTCCTTTATTTTGATGGAGGGTAATTCAATCATTTTATTAGGTGGAGTGGGTGAAGAGGTGGTTAAATAAATGGTTGCCTCCTTTGGTATTTCTATCAAAGGAGATGTAGATAAGTCTATGGTTTCAACAAGTAAAGAAAGAGGGGTGGTTTCTTCCTCTGTTTGAATGTCCAAAGGAATATAAGGTGAATCCATCACTTAAATGAGTGAAATGGAGGAAGGTCTAGTTGAGTAAATGGTCTCCTCAATGATAGGTTCACTAATAATGATTTTAATTGTATGGACCTCATGAGCATGAGATGATATTATCATCATAGTTGGTGGAAGGGGCATGGTTAGGAAAAGGTTTACAAAATATGTCAAGAGACTAATTTGGAGGTGCATTGGGATTATCAAACACAAGTTCTCCCCTATTAATCATATTTTGGATAATAGTTTTAAAGTTATTGTACCTACTAACATCATGTCCAATGACGTGGTGGAAAGCACAAACATCGTTCTCATTGTACCAACCATGTGTAGGGTGAGAGGCATAAAATTGTTGGAGAGGTTTTATCATAAGAAGTTGTATGATGTTTTATTTGAGTCGTTTATCCAAAAATGAAGCATAATACTTCCCTATTAGAGCATATTGTTTTGGGTAACTCAATTTTGATTTTGGTTTGGTTGGTTCGAAGAGTTAGAAGAATTAGCTATGTTGGGTTGGTTGACACTTGGAGGTGGAGTGGTTTTAACTAAAACTAAGTTTGTGGGTGTATTTGATTTGGTATTATGATGGTTATGTTGATTGGTGGTTTTGGTGTAGGAAGGGTCATTGGATTTAAATCTAGAATTTTTGTTTCATAGTTTTAGTTTTCCCTCATCAATGGCTTGGATTTCCAATTTTCATGCCATGGTGAAATCCTCATCAAAAGTTTAAAAAGTTTAAACTTGAAGAGTTAGGGAAATATGTTTGACACAACCCCAAGAGAAAATATTAATCAATTTGGGTTAGGGTAAGGAGAAATAAATTTGGTTGATGAGACCTCTCCATCTAGCTATGAAGTTGGCAATTGATTCATCATCAAATTGCCTCATGGAGTAGAGGTCAGTAATAGAGACCTTTTTAGAAATTTTGACTAAGAAATGATCTAAAAAGACTTTGGCTAGTTGAGAAAAGGAAAAGATGGAGTGCTTGGTGAGATAACTGGTTGTTGATGAACAATTAGTTGAACGGGTTGTTTGCATGTAAAGACTAATTTTAGTCTTGAGTTGAGGATCTAATTATTGTAATTGGATGTCTAATTATTGTTTACATGGGATCTATATAATAGACTCATGGGTTGTATTGTAAAGTGTGCTAGTTGAGAGAGCAAGGTTAGCTCCTTCAGAGTGAAGAGAGCAAGGTGTGTTCCTCCTAGTTCCACAGGGGTACCGAGTGTGTATGATCAGGTTGATCTACAGGTTGTTGCAAGATCAGGTAGAAGATCCACCGGGGTACTGGTTTGGAGAATCATAAGGACTTGGTGAGGCAAATACAAGGGTTCTTCAAGGTGTAGAGAGATATACATGTGTAAGTAAGGTCAGTTGATCTGTAGGAGTGTGTGTGTGTGTGATCTAGGTTTGCAGGTGTGTAGAACCAGGTTGATTTACAGGTGTGCAAGATCAGGGAGGTCAACAACACAATAGGTAGCAAGATCAGGAGAGATCTACTCAGAGTATGGTGTGTACTCGGTCATGGAGTAAGTGGAGTACTTGTGTACTGGCAGTAGTGATACTGACTGGTGGTACTGGCAGTAGTGATACTGACTGATTGGAGGTGAACACCAACTCTGTGTTTGAGTTATGTGTTGGGACCATAATTGAGAGAGTGAACTCTTGAATGTGAATTACTGTACACTTGGTGTAGGAAGCCTATAAGGTGTGGAAGAGTGTGGCTTCTCTTCATTGTAATTATTTTTTAGAAGAGTATTAATACAATTGGGTATTGTCTCTCATATTCTATGTTATTTCTAAATTCTAGTTACTTGTGCATTTTGGTTAAATTTTGTGTTTAGTTGCTTATACAAAGGTAATCAATTGTGCTTCCTAGATCTTGAAAAAGTGGTATCAGAGCTAAAGTTGTAGGGAGTAGGTTTGTGTTTAATTATAGGTCACTCTTAGGGGTTTTTGATTGAGTGTGAGTATAGCAATGGCAGAAGAAAGTAAGCTAAGAATGGAGGAATTGAAAAGCAAGAATGGTCAATTACGGTGTTATGGAAAGAAAGAGCAAGTAAAGCAAAATTGTTGGTTGATAAAAGATTAGCATGAAGGAACTGAAGAAGTAGATGTTACAGGTGTTGTTGCATAGGATGCTCTGGGATGTTCCTTGGATAAAGTAGAATTTTTTTTTATAGATTATGTTGCCTCTTTCCATGCAGCTTGAAATAGAGTATTTTTCCATGTTAAGGTCTTTGGAGACTTTGGAAAGATTTATTTAGGGGCTGGTGTGCCTTGTCAAAGTTTTGGCAAAGGGGAAGTGCGGCTGAAATTATAGATGGCCAACACATGGGTGTTGAAGGAGGTCATGCAGGTCCCAATCTTGAAGATGTGGCTAATTGATTCAAGAAATTTGGGTGATGAGAGATGCACAGAAACTCTCACAGTGGATGTACTTGAATTAGCAGGTGGTAAAAAAGTAGGTATCCTTTATCTATCTACTTATATTAGTGATTCTTCTTTTGTTGCGAAGACGTGGCTTTGTAGGCTTGGTCACATGAGTAAGAAGGAGATGCATGTTCTTAAGAGGAAGTCAGATGTCTTTGATAGACTTAAGAATTGGAAAGCCTTAGTGTTCATGGAGGAGATGATGAATAGAGATTAGTGGAGAAGGCTGAGTAACTCTGAGTAGGGTAGTTTAGATAGGGTTTTGATCCAAAGAGAGCTTGTGGGTAAAAAGTCATCACTCACAGGAAAACACAGGTACTGATGTCGATCAAGAGGAGCCAGTGTCAAACAGATAGGTGCCAATGTTGGTCATGTGCAGACCAGAGCCAGTGGTGTCAGGTAGGGTAAGACTGATGTCAGTCAGGGAACTGACGTCGGCAATAGGTAGGCACTAATGTCACTCAGAAAATTGGCATCACCAGTCAGGACAGTTGCATGAAACTAATGTTGATCAAATGTAGACTGTGTGGTGATCGAGGTCGATCACTGAGATAGATTTTGGGTGGACAGCAAGCTATCAAGGAGTCTCAAATGCCCATATGGAGGACTAAAAGGGTAAGTAAGCCTCAAATTTGTTGTTCTTCTTCTTTATACTCATTGCTCACTGCAGAGTAGGAAGGATCCAAGAAACAGTGGGAGCATGGCATGAATGAGGAATTTGATTCCTAGAATGTAGAACCAAATGGGAGATTTGGTAGGGTTACCAGCTGGTATAAAAGCACTGAAAGATGAATGGATACCTTGGATAATGAATAGAGAGAATGGATACATGAGATGGAAGGCCAGGTCATATGGTCTTGAGGAAGCTCTAGGATAGTGGTATAGGTTTCACAGGTAGATGAAAAAGCATGGCTTTAGTCAATGTCATTGTAACCATTGTGGTTTATTTACCAAGTGGATGATGGTCACAACATTATCGTGTTACTGTATGTTGTGTGTTTGCTTGATGCAAGGCCACACATGTAAGGTTTTTCTAAGTTAAAGGTAAAGTTAGTTCAAAGGTATGTCATGAAGAATTTAAAGGAGCAAAATTCCTTGGCATAAGTGTGTTCTAGAGACATGGAAGGTCATAGGTTGATTTTGTCTCTAGATGATTGTGTGAAATCGGTTAGCACGCTGATGGGTTGGACAATTCTATGAACAATGTCTTGATTCACATGATGAGGTTAAGTACATGCGTACTAGACCTAAGGTTGCCCATGCAGTGGGAGCTGTCAACAAGTTTGGAGCCAATTCAAGAAAGAAGCACTAGAGTGCAGTTCAGTGGATTCTCAAGTATCTAAGAGGGACCAACAGTAGGTTGACATGTGATGCAGGGTCAAGTTCTTTTCTACATGGGTTTGTAGATGCGGATGTGGCAAGTTACTTGGATGATAGGAGGTGCACCATAGGATTTATGGTGGTTGGTCTTCAAGGTTGAGGTTGAATAGGGATATAAGCTAGGAAACAAATTAGATGATGTATAGGTACAAGTACAAGTGCAGATATTTATCTCCAAGTGGGAGATTGTTAGGTTGTGGAGCTAAAAGCTTCACTATATGTAGACATGGAGGAGGTTGCTAAGGTGCACAAAAATTGATGTTGGCATTGCAACTGACATTGGTCATATTTAGAGCACAGAGCAACCGACATCGGTCAGGAGTTGGCTGACGTCGATCACCTCTAAATAGATAGGGACTGACGTCGATTGCCTGTGTGTTCCAGAACTGGTTGTTGAGGAACAGTTAGTTAGTTAAATGGCTTGTTTGCATGTAAAGACTAATTTTAGTCTTGAGCTATGTATCTAATTACTGTAATTAGATGTCTAATTATTGTTTGCATGGGATCTATATAATAGACTCATGGGCTATATTGTAAAATGTGTTAGTTGAGAGAGCAAGGTTAGCTCCTTTAGAGTGAAGAGAGCAAGGTGTGTTCCTCCTAGTTCCATAGGGGTGTTGAGTGTGTATGATCAAGTTGATCTGTAGGTTGTTGCAAGATCAGGTAGAAGATCCACTGGGGTACTAGTTTGTAGAATCATAAGGACTTGGTGAGGCAAGGACAAGGGTTTCTCAGGGTGTAGAGAGATCTACATGTGTAAGTAAGGTCGGTTGATTTGTAGGTGTGTGTGTCTAAGACCTAGGTTTATAGGTGTGTAGAACTAGGTTGATTTGTAGGTGTGCAAGATAAGGGAGGTCAGCAACACAATAGGTAGCAAGATCAGGTGAGATCTACTTGGAGTACGGTGTGTACTCAGTTGTGGAGTATGTGGAGTACTTGTGTACTAGCAATAGTGATACTAACTGGTGGTACTGGCAGTAGTGATACTGACTGGTTGGAGGTGAACACCAACTCTGTGTTTGAGTTGTGTGTTGGGACCGTAATTGAGAGAGTGAAGTCTTGAATGTGAATTACTTTACACTTGGTGTGGGAAGCCTGTAAGGTGTGGAAGAGTGTGGCATCTCTTCATTGTAATTCTTTTCTAAAAGAGTATTAATATAATTGGGTATTGTCTCTCATATTCTATGTTATTTCTAAATTCTAGTTACTTGTGCATTCTGGTTAAATTTTGTGTTTAGTTTCCTACACAAAGGTAATCAATTGTGCTTCCTAGATCCTAACAAAGTGGTATCAAAGCTAGGGTTGCAGGGAGTAGGTTTGTGTTTGATTACAAGTCACTCTCAGGGGTTTTTGATTGAGTGGGAGTATAGCAATGGAAGAAGAAAGTAAGCTAAGAATGGAGGAATTAAAAAGCAAGAATGGTCAATTATGGTGTTATGGAAAGAAAGAGCAGGTAAAAAAAAATTGTTGGTTGGTAAAAGATCAGCATGAAGGAACTGAAGAAGTAGATGTTGTAGGTGTTGTTGGACAGGATGCTCTAGGATGTTCGTTGGATAAAGTAGAATCTTGTTTTATAGATTCTGTTGCCTCTTTCCATGCAGCCTAAAATAGAGTATTTTTCTATGTTAAGGTCTTTGGAGACTTTGGAAAGATTTATTTAGGGGTTGGTGTGCCTTGTCAAGGTTTTGGCAAAGGAGAAGTGCGGTTGAAATTGCAAACGGCCAACACATGGGTGTTGAAGGAGGTCATGCAGGTCCCAGTCTTGAAGATGTGGCTAATTTATTCAAAAAAGTTGGGTGATGAGAGATGCACAAAAACTCTCACAGCGAATACACTTGAATTAACAGGTGGTAAGAAAGTAGGTATCCTTTATCTATCTACTTATATTACTGATTCTTCTTCTGTTGCGAATATGTGGCTTTGTAGGCATGGTCACATGAGCAAGAAGGAGATGCATGTTCTTAAGAGGAAGTCAGATGTCTTTGATAGGCTTAAGAACTGGAAAGCCTTAGTGTTCATGGAGGAGATGACAGACAAAGATCAGAGGAGAAGGCTGAGTAACTCTGAGCAGGGCATTTTGGATAGGGTTTTGATCCAAAGAGAGCTCGCAAGTAAAAAGTCATTAGTCATAAGAAAACACAGGTACCGACGTCAATCAGGAGGAACTGGCATTAAACAGACAGGTGCCGATGTCGGTCATGTGTAGACCAAAGCTGGTGGTGTTAGGTAGGGTAAGACTGACATCGGTCAAGGAACTGACATTGGCAACAGGTAGGCACCGATGTCAGTTAGAAAACTGGCATCGTTAGTTAGGACAGTCACATGGAACTGACGTCAGTCAGATGCAGACTGTGTGGTGACCGAGGTCAGTCACTGAGATGGATTTTGGGCAGACAGCAAGCTGTCAAGGAGTCTCAAATGCCCATATGGAGCACTGAAAGGGTAAGTAAGCCTCAAATTCATTATTCCTTGTCATGTCCCCTTTTTCATGGACATTGACAGGCTTGATGATTAGCCTATTATGCAACCTTCGTAGGCTGATTAGATGGATAGAGGGTCATGATGGAGATTGGCTTGGCTTTGATTTACAAAATTCCTATAGTTGGCTCTCATTCAGGTTATTTCAGACACATTGGACCTGAGCTCCTATTATTTAGGGATATTTGACATACAGCAGAGCACCCTTGTTTTGATATGGTCATGTGCAGAATCACTCCTTGATTCACCAGCTTCAGACGGTTCGAGGATCTGACATGAATTAAGGGAGATATTAATATTTGATTGATTTAATCAAATATTAATTATTTGATCTAATATTAATTAATTATTAATTATTAATGATTTGGTCTAATTTGAGGATGCAAATTCTAAATTAAGACTTGGTCTAATTTTAAGACCCTAGTTCTAATTTAAGGGAGTCTAATTTTAGCAAGCACACCTTTGGAAGGGTATAAGAGTTTCTCATGGGAGAGAGTTTGTATGTATGAATTGATTATTGATTTTGATATTGAAGAAATTCTTTTGTGAAGACTGAGCCAAGGGTTCCAGGATTCCATCTGCAGTGGAGAACGCCAACTCTTCATTGTGTGCGATTCAGAGGTTGTGAAAGATCAACCGATCTATTGCCAAATTGAGAGATAGCTCCATACAGGAGTTATCACAGATTTCCATTAGCATTGAAGAACGTCAACTCTTCATTGTGTGCGATTCAGAGGTTGTGAAAGATCAGCCGATCTATTGCCGAATTGAGAGATAGCTTCACCCAGGAGCTATTATAGTATTACAGGTATTTGAGAGATAACTTCACATAGAAGTTTATCACAGAGCTTTCCAGGTATTTCTTTATTTAGTTTTGACCCAATAAGTTATACAGAGATAGAATCTATATTCATGAGATCATCAGGTTGTTCAACTATCAGGGGTTAAGAACAGACAGGTTGGCAGCCGTACCAAGTCCGTACAGGTCCGTACAGATCCGCATCAGGCACCGACCTCAGCAGAGAGAGTTTTCAGTGACCAACATCGGTCGACTGAAGACCGACATTGGCAGAAAGCCGACCGACAGAGACCGACGTCGGTGAAATATCGATCGACGACGGCGTCTGTGTGTCGACACAGAAAGGCCGAGACATTCCAAAACCCAGATTTCATTGCCAGATTTGCAAAGCCAGGGTTTTCAATACTGTATTTCATGTTTTATATGCATAAGAGAGGACTATAATTGTAATAGTTTAGAAGGACATCTTTTGTAATCATCTAAATGAATGATAAGATCTGTGATTTGTTTATGCATACTTGAATCTATTCTGCAGTTTGTATCTGTGATCAGAGCTTTATGAGTTTATATATTCCCTGTTTGAAGGGGATATCACAGTGGTATCAGAGCATTTGTAGGAAAAAAGGAGCCCCTAAGTAAGGGACATCACATTCCTCTTCTTTATACTCATTGCTCACTACAGAGTAGGAAGGATCCAGGAAACAATGGGAGCATGGCATGAATGAGGAATTTGATTCTTAGGATACATAACCAAATGGGAGATTTCGTAGGGTTGCCAACTAGTATGAAAGCACTGAAAGATGAATGGATACCTTGGTTAAATAATAGAGAGAATGGATACGTGAGATGAAAGGCTAGGTCATATGGTCTTGAGGAAGCTCTAGGATAGTGGTATAGGTTTGACAGGTGGATGACAAAGCATGGTTTTAGTCAATGTCATTGTAACCATTGTGGTTTCTTTACCAGGTGGATGATGGTCATGACATTATCTTGTTACTGTATGTTGTGTGTTTGCTTGATGTAGGGTCACACATGCAGGGTTTTTTTGAGCTAAAGGTAAAGTTAGTTCAGAGGTATGTCATGAAGAATTTGAAGGAGCAAAATTCTTTGGCATAAGTGTGTTTTAGAGACATGGAAGGTCACAGGTTGATTTTATCTCCAAATGATTGTGTGAAACCAGTTAGCACGCTGATGGGTTAGACAATTCTATGAACAGTGTCCTGATTCACATGATGAGGTTAAGTACATGCATACTGGACCTGAGGTTGCCCACGCAGTGGGAGCTGTCAGCAAGTTTGGAGCCAATCTGGGAAAGAAGCACTAGAGTAGAGTTTAGTGGATTCTCAGGTATCTGAGAGGGACCATCAATAGGTCAACATGTGATGCAAGGTCAAGTTCTTTTCTACATGGGTTTGTAGATGCGGATGTAGCAGGTTACTTGGATGATAGGAGGTGCACCATAGGATTTGTGGTGGTTGGTCTTCAAGGTTAAGCTTGAAGAAGGATACAAGCCAGGAAACAAATTAGATGGTGTACAGGTATAAGTACAGGTGCATCTATTTATCTCTAAGTGGGAGATTGTTAGGTTGTGGAGCTAAAAGCTTCACTGTATGCAGACATGGAGGAGGTTGCTAAGGTGCACAAAAATTTACATCGGTATTGAAACTGATGTCAGTCATATTCAGAGCATAGAGCAATCAATATCGGTTAGGAGTCAACTAATGTCGGTCACCTCTAGATAGATAGGGACCAACATCAGTCACTTGTGTGTTCCAGAACTGGCTGTTGATGAACAGTTAGTTAGTTAAATGGGTTGTTTGCATGTAAAGACTAATTTTAGTCTTGAGCTGCAGATCTAATTATTATAATTAGATGTCTAATTACTGTTTTCATGGGATCTATCTAATAGACTCATGGGCTATATTGTAAAGTGTGCTAGTTGAGAGAGCAAGGTTAACACCTTCTGAGTGAAGAGAGCAAGGTGTGTTCCTCCTAGTTCCATAGGGGTGCCTAGTGTGTATGATCAGGTTGATCTACAGTTTATTGCAAGATCAAGTAGAAGATCCATTGGGGTACTAGTTTAGAGAATCATAAGGACTTGGTGAGGCAAAGACAAGGGTTCTTCAGGGTGTAGAGAGATCTACATGTGTAAGTAAGGTCAGTTGATCTGCAAGTGTGTGTGTGCACGAGATCTAGGTTTGCAAGTGTGCAAAACCAAGTTGATTTGCAAGTGTGCAAGATTAGGGAGGTCAGCAACACAACAGGTAGCAAGATTAGGTGATATCTACTTGGAGTACGATGTGTACTCAATCATGGAGTACGTGGAGTACTTGTGTACTAGTAGTAGTGATACTGACTGGTGGTACTGTAGTTTTGATACTGACTGATTGGAGGTAAACACCAACTCTATGTTTGAGTTGTGTGTTGGGACCATAATTGAGAGAGTGAACTCTTGAATGTGAATTACTGTACACTTGGTGGGGGATGCCCATAAGGTGTGGAAGAGTGTGGCATCTCTTCATTGTAATTCTTTTCTGGAAGAGTATTAATATAATTGGGTATTGTCTCTCATATTTTGTGTTATTTTTGAGTTCTAGTTACTTGTGCATTCTGGTTAAATTCTGTGTTTAGTTGCTTATACAAAGGTAATCAATTGTGCTTCCTAGATCCTAACAAAGTGGTATCAAAGCTAAGGTTACAGGGATCAGGTTTGTGTTTGATTACAAGTCACTCTCAGGGGTTTCTGATTGAGTGGGAGTATAACAATGGTAGAAGAAAGTAAGCTAAGAATGGAGGAATTAAAAAGTAAGAATGGTCAATTACGGTGTTATGAAAAGAAAGAGCAGGTAAAGAAAAATTGTTGGTTGGTAAAAGATCAGCATGAAGGAACTAAAGAAGTAGATGTTGCAGGTGTTGTTGCACAGGATGCTCTGTGATGTTCCTTGGGTAAAATAGAATCTTGTTTTATAGATTCTGTTGCCTCTTTCCATGTAGCCTGAAATAGAGTATTTTTCCATGTTAAGGTCTTTGGAGACTTTGGAAAGATTTATTTAGGGGCTGGTGTGCCTTGTCGAAGTTTTGGCAAAGGGGAAGTGTGACTGAAATTGTAGACGGCCAACACATGGGTGTTGAAGGAGGTCATGCAGGTCCCAGTCTTGAAGATGTGGCTAATTTCTTCAAGAAAGTTGGGTGATGAGAGATGTACAAAAAATCTCACAGTGGATGCACTTGAATTAGCAGGTGGTAAGAAAGTAGGTATCCTTTATCTATCTACTTATATTACTAATTCTTCTTCTATTGCGAAGATGTGGCTTTGTAGGCTTGGTCACATGAGCAAGAAGGAGATGCATGTTCTTAAGAGGAAGTCAGATGTCTTTGACAGACTTAAGAACTGGACAACCTTAGTGTTCATGGAGGAGATGACAGACAGAGATCAGTGGAGAAAGCTGAGTAACTCTAAGCAGGGCAGTTTAGACAAGGTTTTGATCCAAAGAGAGCTTGCGAGTAAAAAGTCGTCACTCACAGGAGAACACAGGTATCAACGTCAGTTAGGAGGAACTGGCATCGAATAGATAAGTGCCGATGTCAGTCATGTGTAGACCAAAGCTAGTGGTGTCAGGTAAGGTAAGACTAATGTCAGTCAAGGAACTGACATCAGCAATAGGTAGGCACCGATTTTAGTCAGAAAACTAGCATCGGCAGTCAGGACAGTTGCATGGAATTGATGTCGATCGAATGTAGAATATGTGGTGACTGAGGTCGGTCACTGAGATGGATTTTGGGTGGATAGCAAGCTGTCAAGGAGTCTCAAACACCCATATGGAGGACTAAAAGGTTAAGTAAGCCTCAAATTCATTGTTCCTCTTCTTTATACTTGTTGCTCACTGTAGAGCAGGAAGGGTCCAAGAAATAGTGGGAGCATGGCATGAATGAGGAATTTGATTCCTTGGATGTAGAACAAAATGAGAGATTTGGTAGGGTTGCCAGCTGGTATGAATGCACTAAAAGATGAATGGATACCTTGGTTAAAAAATAGAGAGAATGGATACGTGAGATGGAAGGCCAGGTCATATGGTCTTGAGGAAGCTCCAGGACAGTGGTACAGGTTTGACAGGTGGATGACAAAGCATGGCTTTAGTCAATGTCATTATAACCATTGTGGTTTCTTTACCAAGTGGATGATGGTTGCGACATTATCCTATTACTGTATGTTGTGTGTTTGCTTGATGCAGGGTCACACATGCAGGGTTTTTCTGAGCTAAAGGTAAAGTTAGTTCAGAAGTATGTCATGAAGAATTTGAAGGAGCAAAATTCTTTAGCATAAGTGTGTTCTAGAGACATGGAAAGTCACAAGTTGATTTTGTCTCTAGATGATTGTGTGAAACTGGTTAGCATGCCGATGGGTTAGACAGTTCTATGAATAGTGTCCTGATTCACATGATGAGGTTAAGTACATGCATACTAGACTTGAGGTTGCCCACGCAGTGGGAGCTGTCAGCAAGTTTGGAGCCAATCTGGGAAAGAAGCATTGGAGTGTAGTTCAGTGGATTCTCAGGTATTTGAGAGGGACCAGTAGCAAGTTGACATGCGATGCAGGGTCAAGTTCTTTTCTACATGGGTTTGTAGATGTGGATGTGGTAGGTTACTTAGATGACAGGGGGTGCACCATAGGATTTGTGGTGGTTGGTCTTCAAAGTTAAGCTTGAAGAGGGATACAAGCCAAGAAAAAAATTAGACAGTGTACAAGTATAGGTACAGGTGCAGCTGTTTATCTCCAAGTGGGAGATTTTTAAGTTGTGGAGCTAAAAGCTTCACTGTATGCAGACATGGAGGAGGTTTCTAAGGTGCACAATAATTGACATCAGCATTGCAACCAACATCGGTCATATTCAGAGCACAGAGCAATCGACATCAGTCAGGAGTCAGCTGATGCCGATCACCTCCAAATAGACAGGGACCGACGTTGGTCACATGTGCATTCTAGAACTGGTTGTTGATGAATAGTTAATTAGTTGAATAGGTTTTTTTCATGTAAAGACTAATTTTAGTCTTGAGCTGCAGATCTAATTATTGTAATTAGATGTCTATTTATTGTTTATATGGGATCTATATAATAGACTCATGGGCTGTATTGTAAAGCGTGCTAGTTGAGAGAGTAAGGTTAGCTCCTTCAGAGTGAAGAGATCAAGGTGTGTTCCTCCTATTTCCACAAGAGTGCCGAGTGTGTATGATCAGGTTAATCTACAAGTTGTTGCAAGATCAGGTAGAAGATCCACTAGGGTACTAGTTTGGAGAATCATAAGGACTTGGTGAGGCAATGACAAGGGTGATTTAGGGTGTAGAGAGATCTACATGTGTAAGTAAGGTTGATTGATCTTTAGGTGTGTGTGTGCACGACATCTAGGTTTGCAAGTGTGCAGAACTAGGTTGATTTGTAGGTGTGCAAGATCAGAGAGGTCAACAACACAATAGGTATCAAGATCAGGTGAGATCTACTTGGAGTATGGTGTGTACTCAGTCATGGAGTATGTGGTGTACTTGTGTACTGGTAGTAGTGATACTAACTAGTGGTACTGGCAGTAGTGATACTGACTGGTTGGAGGTGAACACCAACTCTATGTTTGAGTTGTGTGTTGGGACCGTAATTGAGAGAGTGAACTCTTGAATGTGAATTACTTTACACTTGGTGTGGGAAGCCTGTAAGGTGTGGAAGAGTGTGGCATCTCTTCATTGTAATTCTTTTCTAGAAGAGTATTAATACAGTTGGGTATTGTCTCTCATATTCTATGTTATTTCTGAATTCTAGTTACTTGTGCATTTTGGGTAAATTTCATGTTTAGTTGCTTATACAAAGGTAATCAATTGTGCTTCCTAGATCCTGTCACAAGTTTAGATAAAGACATGGGGAAGGTACGAAAGAGAAAAGCATCATCATATGTAATCAAATAACAAGAATGTCAAAATGCTCTCAGGGGTTGTTGGGGGTCCTCCTTGCTTTGAAACTTGGAAAACTTGTGTATTTCCTATTGAGGAGGATAAGATTAGATAAGAATATATGTATGGATAGGTTTTTTGTATATTTGATCATATGATAAAATGTCATGAGCCCCATAAATAGATGATTCAGATTAGAAATTTTATCCATCAACATCTTGACCAAATCTATTTGAAGTTGGGAGGCTCAATAATTAGATGGTAATTTTAGTTGAGGTTGGGTGGCTGAAATGTATGGATAAGAGGTAGAGGGTTGAGAATATACCACATATTGGTATGTGGTTATTGTAGGTTGAGATAGTGACACATAAGGGTTGATGGGCATAAAAGGTTGGATACATATCCTTTTGAATTAGGAACATATTGGTAAGATGTAATGGGTATTTTTTATGGGATTGATATGGGTTTATTTAGAGGTATGGATGGATTGGTAGATGGTTAGGGTGAGTGGTAACTCTTGTGGTAATAGATGGAAGGGTAAGAGGTATGGAAAGTACCAAATTTTTGAAGAGGGGTAGAAATTTGTTGGTTAGTGGTGACAGCAGGAATGGTGTAAATAGGGGCAGAAGATACCCCCATGGTGGATGGGGTATAAATAACAAGAGGTAAAGTTTCACCTTTATTGGAGGTGTTGGTTGGTGTAGGGGGTGTTTGGTTATTGGTTGGAATGTTGGATTGGGTTTTAGTGGTGGTAGTGGATGAGATATTTCTAGAATAAGATGTTTGGGTGATCAAATGTTGGGTGGAGGTAACTCCAACCATAAGATGGGGTGGCATACCATAAGGTGGATCTATAGGAGGAATCAAATTAATAGGGGTACGATGAGCTAAGGTGTTGAGTTAATGTTAGAGAGCCATGGGGTTATTATTGAAGAAGGTAGAAAAATCTGCATCACCCTCAACAACTATTTGAGGCATGGTAGGAGGGGATAAAGATGAGGAGAAATCTCAACCTATGAAGTATAATCCATGGAATAAGAGGAAGAGGAAGATGGTAGTTCTTGGTTGGTTTGATTCCTCAATTATTGTATAGTAAAGACCATGAGATGAATAGAAAATAATTGATGAAAAATCACACCTCAAATAAAAATCAAGAAAAAAGAAAGAATCTCATGATAATCCAAACATACACTAAAAGTGCATTTAAAACTTAGGATTCTTTTTAGATCGATTTTTGCTTATGCCTTAAAAAGTGTGAAGAAGAAACTAGGTTTATAGATTAGGTAGTAAAGAGAAAATCTAAGGTTGGTTTCAGGGTGTGTTTAGGTTCTCAAAAGAAAGAATCTATATTGATCTTCAGTACATGGCTTGATATTGGGGCCTACACCCTCACTTCATAGATCACAACAATAAGGGTGTCAAGTGCTTAGCCAAGATATATTGAATTTTAAAGCTTATACTCAACTAGAGAGTTGAGTTAGTTCTCCCCTTGGTAATGAACTCTAAGTCAGATTATTAAGAAAGGGGTAAGGTTTAATGCTAGGTGATGAAATCCAAGTTATAATTTGTCTCAATTTTGTTTTGATGTGTTGATTGATTATGTAGTCTAGTAAAGTGTGTGATAACAATAGTGAAAACTATGATTGATTACTTTTGAATTTAAGTTAATTAGATGAACTAAAAGCAAACAAGCAAATAATGTATGTAAGGTATTTATTTTATTCCCAAAATAAATTTTAGATTCCATTAGATGAGCAAAGAATAAAGAAAGAAAGGGGAACCTAGATGATGTTAGGGTCCCACTGGGCATGCCAAAATGTTTCTCATAACTTTTTTTATCATTTTTTTAATTTTGGAAGAAGATAAGAAATTAGTAATAAGGGTGTGGTAGAAATACCTTGTTGGTGATGTGCACATAATCCAAATGAATGTTGAGAACTCTTCTTTAGCTTGGAAGGAATAATCTACAAATAAAAAATCACTAATAAAGTAGTTGTTAGCAAGATAGTGTTGTGGACTTCCTAGCATGAGCTAGATCTAAGAAGCATAAACCTGTTCGTAGGATTTTAATCCACTCTTAATAATAATCAAGTTGAAAATGATAAAAGTAAGGTAGGAAATTAGAATGATTATTAAATGAAATTACTAAATATAGCAAAAGTGGGTCAATACTCATGCTAAAGGCAGTGAATCCAAGTTCAAAAAACTAAAAAAGGGTCTATGAATAGGTAGGAACATAGAAAGTTAAGTTTAGTTGGGGTTAAGGGGCTGAAAATAACTTGATTTTATTTTCTGCCACAGTGACCATCGGTAGTTGGGTAACTATCAAAAGATGGGATGACCATCAGTGGTTGTGTTACCCATCGATGGTTGCCTATGGATTACTGAAGGTACTTTGAAAAGAGTTGTAGAATGAGTAAATGGTCTGATAATGGTTTTGTTAAGAATCTAAAAGTTAGGAAATAAGGTGCAAATAGGTCTAATTAGGTTAGTGGGATATAAATCTAATGAAACAAAGAACAAATAGAATATACATGTAGCTTGATAGATGGATGATGGTTGAAGGTTGAGAAATTTCACTAGAATAATAGTACTTTTTCCTCAAAAGCAAATTTAGTAGAGGTTTGGTTCTCTCTTATTGATGTTGAGTTGCTGAAGGAAGACTAAATGATAGAGATCTTGAATCCCTATATGCAAGAATATTTGATAACTTGAACATGGATTCATTTCACCTCCTACTCCCTAATTTTATAGGCAAAGAGAGATGGAGGATGGAAGGTTCCCTAGAGGGTGAGGTTACTAATCATGATACTTGGAATTTTTTTATCACCGCATAAGGTGAACATATTAAATTATGCCTTATTATCTTGCACATAACTGGTGATGTATTAATAAGGTGAGTAACGAACCTAACATCGATAGTCAAGCTAACCATCGGTGGTTAGGCTGAATATTGGTGTTTGAATGTCTGAGGAAAAAGGGGACAAGGAAGGGGTTAAAAAGGTTTGTTTAAAGGTTAAGTTAGTAGGTTGGTGAATTTAGTTATCTAGGTAGCCAACTAGACTCAGGGTTCGATAGGGTCAAAAAGGGTCCCAACCAAGGCATTTCAACATCTAGTACAATTTTCTAGTGTCTACAATTCATAACAAATTTTATGTATAATATAATTACCATGGATAACATTAGAGTAAACCCAAACATGATACACTTTACTTTATAAATATAGTTAGTGCACTTTATCTTGAAAATCACCTACAACATGCATTAAGGATATTAATTCTTGGGATATTAGGTTGTGGTCTGGGATATGAGATATTCATCATTAGGAGATATTGTTGTGGAGTATTTAATATTTCAATATTTTAGCTTATGTTGGATATATAACTACTTATATTTGTGATTCTAGTTTAGATATTTTTAAGTTTAATTGGTTTGTAAAGATTGAGTAAGTAGGGAAGTTATGTAATATCAATGCAATATAATTTTGATGTGTGCTTCTATGTCTATATTTTATTATTTGGAAATTAAAATATGTCATTTTTCTTGGAAACTATAATGACTGTAGAAATAATTAACACTATATACTGGCCTATATAATTCATTTTATGACATTAGTGATAAGTTGTAAAATAACATATATATGTTAAATAGTATGTGATCCTATTACCTTGTTAATATCAGTTAGTAGTTGGTTATTGTTGTTGTCTAATATCAATTTAATTGAAATAAAAAGAATGCATAAACAAGAAGGGAAACTATTGAGAACATATATTTTTTTATGGACATGAATGTCTATCCTTATTATTTTTACATTCGTATATATATTATTTGAGGACATGACAATTAGAAATAAAGTCTTAATTTGAATTAATGCTCTTGGTAGTGTATGTATATACATATGTATGCATGCATGCATACATACATACATACATATATATATATATATATAGACACACACACACACACACACACACACACACACACACACACACACACACACACACACACAATTTGTATTTAAACTAAATGTTTTGTGCCATAAGGAATGAGGAAGGCATAAGTTATGATGAATTTTTAGTTTTAGTTCTAAAAATGGTAATCATGTTAGTCGACATAAAACCCATATACATGGCTAGTTACTATAAGGTTAGAACTATACTTAAGAAATTATTTACATCTATGATTTTTCTTGTATATTCAATAGTTATGGAAAGCTAGGAACATAACCTTCTTGTAATTTTAAATACATGGTGAAATGAGTAGAATATAAGTGAATATTGGAGATTGAAGTTGATTTATGTTTTACGAGTTTCAAACCTAGTCATTTGATGAATATTGATTAATTAAAGTTAGAATTATTTAAATATTTAATCATATTTATGATTTTCATTTATATTATAGTATTCAAGGGAATTCATGAGATTTTACCCTAATTATTGGAAAGAATATGAAATGGACCTAACATGGTGTTAATAGTGGCTTGTTATATGGCAGTACAAGCCTATCTTTACTTTGTGATGATACAAATTCATGCTGGATAAGAATATAAACTATTTATTTTGCAAATTTTATCATGCACTAGGATAATATTTATATAAATAGTGGAAATTGATATATTTATGTTCAGTGTAATAGGGAGTGTACTTTTAAAGGTCTTATAACCTAATCTCTAGATATAATCTTTGTTTGGTTAAAAAAGGAATAGTATTTGAATTTTATAGCATAATAAATGTTGTCCCTAGTTGTATTATTAAAATTATAAATTAACATTATGAAATATATTAAGTAACCCTAATTATATACTTATCTATTTAAATATATAAATCCTTTCAAAGAACCTTATGGATTCTTGGGAGCTCTTTTATTGTCATTCATGGTTAAAACTATTTCATAACTAATTATACCTTAATAATCTATTAAACATGAAATATTCTAAACTTGCATGATCTTAAAGACTATCATGGTTTAAATAATGTCCATTTTTTACATGACACTAATATGGATTTCAAAATATTTTAAGGAATCATAAATTGTCACTTCTGAAACACTCTTACAAAAGTAAAGACTCTATTTTGGTTATCTAAGTCCAATTTACCTTGAAATTATATTTTTCACGTGGTTATAGGAATTCTCTACTATTATTCCCAATTTATAAAATTAGAAGGTCTTGAAAATGCTAAGTAGCATACCTTGGGTCTATTTTTTGAATTTATGAATGACGTTTAACTCACATTTGTAAGACCATTCACAACTACCATTAGTGTATGAAATAATATTTTACATGACTTTTTGAAACATATTAGAATCAATTAGACATGTACGGGAATTATTTTTAGAAAACAAACATCATAACCTTAAAATTCAAAAAAAAAATGGGTTGAATTTTGTGGGTTTATGATAGTGGTATCATAGCCATGTTCTACTCTATGGAGCTTTGGGTAAGATTTGGGGTTGAACTTGTTTTTATGTCTCACAAGATGGTAAGGAATTACACCAGCAGCACAAATAGAAATGTTGGAAGTGACCTAGTTTACAACATGATCATAATAAGCATGTTGTAAATAATGTTAGTGATGATAATACCAGTAACAATGATGATAGTTGCAGAAATTTTGGTGATAATGTTAGCCATGACCATAATAGATAGAATGTTGTTTTATATGGCATCATAGGTATGTTTCCATTCAATTCTAGATGGAAACTTATTGTCAAATATTGAAAAATTTGGAAAATATATAAAAAGGTGAGGAAGATTTAGTACCAAGGGATTAAAATACAAGACAAAAAAATATTGTTGATCCTATCATCAAGGAGATTGAATGGCTTCTACCTCTTACTTTTTTAGGTGGAGAACCTAGATATGTTCTTCAAGCATGGTTAATTTACTTGAATAAATACTTCACTTTTCACAATATGGGCTCAAATGTTAAATCTTGTATTGGATTATACCAATTGGTATGTGATGTTTCCCTAAAGTGAAACCATTTGTGTTATCTCAAGGGTTATGATCCAATAAATCTTTCATAGGAGACTTTTTAAAGGTAGTTTAAGAGGAGTTACCTGAGTAGTACCTTCAAAGAATAAAATATTATATAATTATATCTAACAAATTAGGGTACTATGACTATTTTGGAGTATGATAACATGTTTTTAAGCCTCATATGTTATTTGAACTACATGCATGATAAATAAACTAAAGTTGCCAAGTTCAAATTAGGCTTATATGAGATTTTAATGCATGTTGTGAACATGATGACTAACATGAAAGAGTGTGCCAAGATCTTTGAATATCATTTAAGCAATCAATGTTGATTCTTGTAGAGAGAGCTCTAAAATTCTAAGAGAGGAAAAATATGCATTAACCTGTCTATTACAAAATGTGAATGAGTCAATTAACCTTCTAAAAAGAAAAAGTGGGGTACATATAGAGAAAATTAGGGAAACATGAGAAAACCTCTAATTTTATTAATTAGCTAATTAAAATTTAAATAAAATTATCCTATGGAACCTTTATAACTAACCTAAGGAAGCTTAAATACATAGAAAGGCCATACAACCATGTAGGCAAAACCTAATGGGAAAAATCACTGCACTACCACCCCCCTTAAGCATAGCTTAGGTGAGATGAGAATTGGGTCCCAACATTGAAATCCTGATGAAGTACCCAAGTACATAATGATGATCCTCTATATGAGGAAGAAGAAGGTAGAGTGGCCCTAACCCTAATGAGAGCTCATAGATGAACAAATTTACTCTCTATGAAAGGCTTAGTTAGAATATCTACAATCTACTCTGATGTTGGATAGTATCAAAGATAAATGAATTGATCATTGATAAGCTCCCTGATGAAATGCATGTGAATATCTATGTGCTTGGTCTTTTCATGGAGAACTAGACTTTTGCAAATATGGATAGTGATTTAGTTATCATAGTAGATGATTGTTGGCTTATGAAACTGACACTAAACTTAGTGATAATCCCTTGAATTTAGATTTCTTTAGTGGTGGCATTGATAGGCCCTCTATATTCTACCTCTGTGGATGATAAAGCAATTTCATGCTACTTCTTGCTTGACCAACTTATTAGACCCAAACCAAGTGAGAAATTATATCCTAGAGTGGAATTTCAACTTTGAATATCTATAGCCCAATCTGAATCTATGTATCTAATCAAATCAACCTCTATTCCTATTCCATAGTGTATCCCATAATTGTACAAACTCTAAATGTATTGAATAATACACTTTGTTACTTTCTAGTGCAACTCATGTGGCTCCTACATAAACTAGGAGACCAAACCAACTATATAGGATATGTTAGGGCTAGTGTGGGTGAGATAGATAAGACTACCTATAAGTTACCGACATAGTGTTGCATCAATGAGTGGTGTAAGACAATAAGCCTTAAGCTTCACACCAAACAAGAAGGGAGTAGGATCTAGCTTATAACTAGCCATGTTAAACCTCATAAACAAATCAAGAGAATACTTAAATTGTGATAAAGTTATCCCAAAATCTGACTGAATGATTTCAATCGCAAGAAATTAGTGCAATAATCCCATGTCTATCATTGAAAATCTATCTGAAAGTGTATTTTATAGTACTGAGATGGATGATTGTGAGCTCCCTATAATTAGTAAGTCATCCACATAGATAACTAGGATCAATAGAGAATCATCCTATCATAAGATGTAGACATTTGGATATTAGTGGCATCTAGTGAACCTGACTGTGAGGAGAAAGGAGTCCATATATCTCTTTCTTCAGGTCACCATGTAAAAAATCACTCTTTACATCCATTTGGTGAACATCCCATCGATGTGTAGTTACGATGGCTAGAGTGAGTCTTATAGACGTCATCTTGGCTAAAAGAGCAAATGTCTTAGTGTATTCTATACCAAAAACCTGATAAAACCCCTTTGTAACTAGATGAGCTTTTTACTTATCAATTAATCCATCTACACCATACTTGGTCTGACAAACCCATTTACTGTGAACTCAACTCACTTTCTTGCACCTATGTGAGTGATTTGATATACTAATAGAAGATTGGTGGATAGTGAAGGAACACACAAAATATCATTAAAGGTCTCATCACTAACTTCTACCAATCATTTACTAATAAATTCTACCAAAGTGTCATCACCCATGAGAATTGAAGGCACAAAATATGGAACTATTTATAAAAACATATCCTCTAAGGAGGCCATGTGATAGGAAGCACCCAAGTCAATAACCCAAGTTAAAGGATAAGAAGCTACTGCAACAAGTGCCTTGCCCTTATTTTTACCCATTTTTCTATCTTTACCTTTTGTGAAATCTTGTGCTGATGTGTTCTGAGATGATGATTCATGAACACTGATGTTTTTCTTCTCAAGCATCTTAGTCAAGGTATCAATCTTCTTTTTCATGCACTAAGATTCATCATGCCCAAGTTTCCCCTTTTTAGGTTTCTCTCTTGAGGAGGACACATTTGGTGATGCCTTAGGCTTGGCATCTAATTTCTCATTTTTCTTATGCTCATGATCAAGTTTAGACTATTTCTTCTCCTATTTTCCACTATTAGAAGTCTTCTTCTTATCTTGATTAACAATCAAGGCATGTGATTTTGAAGACTTTAGTGCACCCATTTGAACCAACTTATCTTACTCTCAAGTTAGATTAAAAATAAACCCATCAAATGAGGGAATTTTATAAGTGGATCTAAGTGCACATTTGTTATCATGAAATATAGAGACAAAAATTGAATAGTCATGATCTAGTTTTGCAAGCATGGATAAAATCAATTGGTCATCTATTTTCTCAATGCCACATTATTTCAAATGTAATCTTAGTGATTTAAACTTTGTAAAAAAGTCTTGTAGGGTTTCATAGTCACATGGGCTCAATGTGATGAGCTCATTTTCTAGCTCATGAACCCTCATCATGTCTTATACTCCAAAAATCTTGTCTAGGATTGTCTAGACTTCATTCAGAGTTTTTGTAGATTTAACATGAAATAGGCTGTTGGGAGATATTAACAAGAATAGAAACCCATAGGCCTCATCACATCTATTGTACCACTTAAAATTTTTTGCATCTTTAGATGGCTTAGTTTCCTCACCCATATTAATTTGATAGAGTCCTTTACCTCTCAAAGTGAGTTACATTTTAAACTTCCATTCTAGATAGTTAAATGGTGTGAGTGGTTCAATGTGTAGATCCATTAGTATAGATTAGAATGAGATGAATTATAGAATTGAAATGAAAGCAAAAAATAAAAGGCACATAGTATAAGTACCCCTTGAACTACCAAGAATACCCCCCTAAAGTTACAATGTACACACACTCAGTCTTCGACATCAATCACAACCGAGAATGTGTCTATGAGCAATCAGTATGAGAAAGTATGAAAGGGACATCAGGCACTACCAATAATGCATCTTAGAGGAAAGGTACAAAGGTTTGAAGAGAGTTTTAAACTATTACACCATGTAAAAAATATATGTTACAAAAGTCCTAAAATAATGTCACCAATGTGTAGAGCTCAAGAAAATATGCACTTTCAAAAAAAATGACACCCAAAAAGGAGCTATAGATTGAAAGTTATAGCACTTACTAGTTCTTAATCCCACATATTCGTGGACCCTTTCCAAAAATAGAAAATCCATTTCCATCCTTGTGTTTTTTAATCCAAAAATCCAAAAAGAGAAATAACTTAACTTTATTTCTTCATTACCTTTCACCTCAAATTTGACACCCTCTTGAAAATTACATACGTTTGTGCAACTACTTTACTTTGGATTCATGTAAATACATTACTTATAAAAAGTAATAAGTAGTTGACCCTAAGAAACCTAATTACTTCTCCTCAATGTATTTTGGGTTCTTTGAACTACTTTACTTATAAATTACATGAGTAATGAGTAATCACCTTTGGAAAAACTAGATTGGTCTTCTTCAGTGCATTTTGGGTTCTCAACTTGAATGACTTATTACTTATAAAGCAATTAATGAGTAATAAATAGTAAACCTTGGAAAACCTAGATTGGTCTTCCTCAGTGCAAATTGGATTCTTTAACTTTATTTAATTACAAATTAAATAAATAATAAGTAATCGACCTTGGCAAACTCAAATGTGTCTACCCTAGTATAAATCAGGTTCTTCAACCTGCTTTACTTATAAAGTAAATAAGTAATAAGTAATTGACCTTAGCAAACACAAATGGGTCTACCCTACTAAAAATCAAGTTTTTAAAGAAGTAAGACTACCTAAAAATCCTAAATTAGTCTAGTAGCAAGTTGTCATGCTGGAGAAACCTGATTACTTCAAGTTGTTGACCTGGAGAAACTCAAAATGGTCTATGGGTAAGTAATCACATCGGAGAAACCTGATTACTTCAAGTAATAACTTGGAAAAAATGAAAAATGGTCTATGGGCTGAAGTAATTGACCCTAGAGAACTTAATTTGGTCTATGGAGTGTAGATCGGGTTTTTAGGGGTGATTAGTTGGTTTGTATGGGCATCATACCAGTTGAAGGAAATTAATTTTTAATAAAATCTATAAAGTTTATCTAAAAACTAAGAACAACCCATTTTAGATCTCAAAAAACCCAAAAAATATATGAAAATGGATTTGTAATCAAAGTCATTTTTACATAATTTTTGAGGTAGATTTATAAAATGCCTCCAAGGTCAAAAATGGTGGCCAAAACAGAAGAAAGACTAGCAAGGCAAATGCATGGGAGATCTTACTAGGGAGTCTGATGCATGAGACAATCAAGATACCTCTGGTACCATGAAAGAGTGTGCCAAGATATATAAATAGAATTCAATAAATCAATGTTTATTCCTATAGAGAGATCTCTAAAATTACAAGAGAGGAAAAATATGCATTAACTTGTCTATTGCAAAATATGAATGAGTCGATTAACCTTCCAAAAAGGAAAAGTGGGATACATATAGAGAAAATTAGGGAAATATGAGGAAGCCTATAATTTTATTAATTAACTAATTAAAATTAAATAAAATTAGCCTATGGACCCTTTATAACTAACCTAAGGAAGCTTAAATACATAGAAAGGCCATACGACCGTGTAGGCAAAACCCAGTGGGAAAAAGTACTACACTAATATCTTGTATTGGATTCTACCAATTGGTAGGTGATGTTTCCCTATGGTGAAAACATTTGTGTTCTCTTAAGGGTTACGATCCAATTAATCTTTCATAGAATACCTTTTAAAGGTAGTTTAAGAGGAGGTACTTGAGTAATACCTTCAAAGAGCAAAATATTATATAATTATATCTAACAAATTAGGGTACTATGATTATTTTGGCATATGATAACATGTTTTTAAGATTCATATTTTATTTGAACTAAATTCATGATAAATAAACTAAAGTTACCAAGTTCAAATTAGGCTTGTATGAGGTTTTAATGCATGATATGAACATGACTGACGCATGTGCATTGGTTGATGACATAGAGTCTTTACAACATGTAGAGAAAAAAGAAAATTCCCACCAAAAGTCAAGATAAGAATACATGAAAAACATGCTACAATCTAATCCAAAAGTATTAATTCTTCTTATGAGTAAAAAAATCAATAAAATTGATCAGAAAAAAGATTTTGTGAAAAACAATAGCAATGCTAGAAAACTTTGAAATTCAAATAAAGGTTTCGAACCTCAGAATTTTGTACAACTAAATAGAAATGACAAATATTAGTAAGATAACTTTTGTTCCCCTACCACATGAGTGAATATCATACCTTTCCATCCAAAAAATACTATGGTATGTTTGAAGTTTGGTGATAGCCATTAATGTAAGTGTTATCCTCAGTTTTAAGGCAATCAACCAACTAATCATAGAGGTGTATACTTCTATAAATAGTAGAAATATGGATCTAAAATATACCACAATCAATATTAGAGGAATAATGTTAGGTTTTTATTTTACTATTTTAATATATTTTGGTGCAACTGATAGCTTCATTTATCCTAAAATTAATTTTAAGTGAAAATTTAACCCTCAACTAAGATAAGGATGAGAGGTGATATTTGGCATAGGGAAAAGAGTAGTTGTTAAGGAATGTTAGTAATAAATTGAGCTTGATATTTGGGTCTTAAAGACTCAAATAAATCTATTTTTTTCACCTCTAGGGTCTTATGACCTAATTCTCAACATAGATTACTTGCAAAAACATCAAACGACGATTAATTGTTTCATAAAAAATGGTACAATGCCTAGATGATTAAGTTGAACCTGTGTAAATCTAAGCTTTTTAAATCCTTCATCTTTAAAGATTATTTCAGGCTTATACCTAAAAATATCTATCAAAAAAGGGTGTAAGCTATATTCTATACAACTAAATGAAATCCTTAAAGATAATGAAATGACTTTATAATACTACCCCATCCTGAGATAATTTGAGGACCTATGTCTTTCAGAACTACCTAGTTTTCCTACTAAGAGGGAGTTTGAATTTTCCATTGACATGATACATGGGTCTACATCTACATCTAAATCCCAATACTAAATGAATTTGCTAGATCTAATAGAACTTAAAGTTTAACTACAAGATTTGAAGGATAAAGGGTTGAGTAGGACAAGTGTATCACCTTCGACAACCCCAATTGTCTTCATTAAAAATAAGGAGGGCACATTAAAGTTTTGTATTTAATAATACATGTTGAATAAATTCACCATTAAAAATAAACACCCAATTCCTAGAGTTGATGATTTATTTGATCAAATGAATGGGAAAATTATATTTTCTAATATATATCTTCATTTCGGGTACCACCAACTCTACATTAAATATGAATATGTACATTAAACTACCTTTAGAACAAGTTATGGGCATTATGAATTTATTATGATTCCTTTTGTTCTAATAAATTCACCTATTACCTTCATGAATATTATGAATAATGTGTTTCAAGATTTCTTGGATAAATTTGTATTGGTTTTCCTTGATGATATTTTGATATATTCTAAGAATGAGGCCAAACATGAGTAACATTTAAGCTTATAATTTCAAATATTAAGGCATCATGATTTGTATGGTAAGTTTTCAAAGTGATAATTTTATCAAGGACAAAATTCACTACTTAAGACATGTTATTTTTTTATAAATGACTTGTTGTTGACCCTATAAATATTACATCCATTAATAAATGAATCACCAACTCCTAAAAATATACATGAAGTGTGTAGCTTTATAAGGTTGCTTGGTTACTATAAGAGATTTACAGAAAAATTATTAAGAGTTTATAACCCTATCACTTATTTTTAAAATAAGTGGAATAAATTTAAATAGACTCCATAATGTGAATCAACCCTCTAAAAGTTCAAAGAATTGTTAACATTAAAACCTGTCTTTTTCATTGCATATAGTAATGTCAATTTTTAAATTTGGGTTGATGTTTGTAAAGTAGACATCAAAATTATTTTAACTCAATATGGAAAAGTAAATGCTTATGAGTCTTAAAAATTGAAAACATTAGAATAATTACCCAACTCATGATCAGTCATGGTTCACACCCTCAAGCAATGCAAGCATTTTATTCTTGGAAAACATTTCAAAATAAATCCTGATCATTGTAATGTTGTGATTTATTTACTCAAGATGAGTTAAATACAAAATAAATAAGGTGGTTAAAATTTATCAGTAAATTTGATACTAATATTGACTTTCTAAAAGGTAAGTATAAAAGAGTGGTTAATGCTCATAGTAGGACTTATATTGCTGCAATTTTTATTCTAGGGTCCATTTTTAGAATTTTTTTAACTCGGTAGTAAATTGATCTTGAATGTAGAAAAAAAATTGTTGATTTGTAAAATGCAATAGTATAAAATTTATTTTTGATTTAGACGTAAATGGATTGTTAAGACATCAAGATAGAATATTAATTCCTGATTTTAGGAATATGAGGGGACAAGTGCCAAAAACATGCATATTACACCTCATTTTGTTCATATATGTTTCAAAAAGATGACAAAAATTGAAAAAAAAAAATTATAGAATATATTGAAGAAGGATGTAACTAATTTCTTATAAAATTGTTTGCAATGTCATCATTTTAAGGTTAAACATTGCCAACTTGATGGGTCGCTTTACCCACACAAAATTTTAGAAATCAAGTCAATTGTTATCTCAATGGTTTTCATTGCAAGACTACCTAAGTCTTGAAGTAAGAATGATATAATTATTTTTGTAATTGATAAATTGGAAAAAAAATACATGTTATTATAGGTAATGTAATTGATGATGCCCCTATTCTTACTAAAACAATTATGAAGGAGATAGTTCACCTTAATGGTGTTTTGTAAGTGGTTATCTTTGATAAATATAACTTATTCAATTCAAAAATTTTATAGACCATGATGGTTATGTTTGACACAAAACTAAATTTTAGTTCATTTTATCGCCTAAAAATGGATGGCCAAACTGAATGCTTGAAATTCATAGTTGAATATATGCTAGTAATGTATGTAATGGACCATAAATCCAAATGGGAGGACTATATCCACTTATTTGAATTTGTATATAAAATAGGATACTTTGTAAAATTGAGTGTTTTTTAGTTCAAAAACATTTCAAGCATATGATGAACAAATGTATATTATTTGTCAAAGGTTAAATTTTTTCTATGACATGCAAAAAATATGATGATATGAAAAAGTCACCAAGTTGAGGTAGAAAAAAATTATTTAGATTAAGACCTCAAAAAATATGTATTAATTTTGGAAAAGCATCCAAACTATCTCCACACTTTATTGGTCTATTTGACATTGTGGAAAAGATTAGCCATGTTACTTATTATCCATCTCTTCATCCTTCTGTATCTAAAATTCATGATGTTTTTTATGTAGCACTATTAAGAAAGTATGTTTATGATCCTTCTCATATTTTGGACTAGAATAATCTCTATGTGGTGAAAGATGAGATTATTCAACTAAAACCCATTAGGATATTGGCCCACCATATCATTTACCTATGAAATGGAGATTTACAACTAGTGTTGTTCCAATGGGATCAGTTGAGTGAAAAAAGTGCCACTTGGGAAGATGAAAGTATATTTTGATGGAATTATCCTCACTTATTTAACTAGGATCTAGGATGGTGCCTCCATTTAGAGGGGGGTGTGTGTCATAACCCATTCAGATCTGTTATTACTCTCATATTTTGTTTTATTGTTTGATGATAGATTGATACTTGAAAGACATTGATAGATTATTATTTTACATTATGATCATTTATCATGATATTAGAGACATATTATTTTTTATATAAATTATGTATTACATTTGGTTACATTATATCAAACTAGTACTATGGATGTCATATTTATGATTGCAGGTGACAATTGAGTATGAGTTAGGTTCAAGCATGGAACACTTAGACTAGATGGACACTTTTGTTTATATATGTAAATGAAGTTAGAGGTAAAATAATGAGATCTATTTGGCTCATCTTTTGTTTGAATTTCCCATATTTTATTGTGAGATTCTACTATTGTGTTTATTGAGTAGTGTGTCATTTAAAGCAATGTTATAGTTGTTTTGCTATGAAACATTGATTATTTTTATGTTTTGAATCCATAATTAGCATTGATACAATTGTAATTCATAGTAAGTAATGTTCCCAATTATGGATAATTTTATATTTCTAAATAAATTTACATTTTATTTGATAATTGTTGGATAAATCTATAATTTTGATATACAATTAAAATAATTGGTATGTCATTTGAATTGGATAATGGTTTTAATAATTGTTTTATGATTTAATACCATTAACTAAGGTTTTTGATGGTTTTCATGGCATTGAAATAAATTTATTTTAAATATTTTGGAGACATAACGATTATGTTTGATATTTGACATATGTAAAATAACCTGATCATTTTGATTAGGGTTTTATTATGTTATATGTTATAACTCAATATTCAATTTTACTCATTATGGACTTGCACTTTGGGTTATTTTAGTTAGTATTCAGGTGAGTGAGGAGAGAATGGAGAAGGATTATGTGTTTTTTTTGTCAATGCATACCTCTAATCATGATGGGGAATACTTCATTTTATTGGAATGAACAATAAGAATGGAAGAAAGAGGGTAAACAATTAGAGATGTGATTTGTCTATGGATTTTTTTTCCAATTCAGGTTCGATTTAGATCTTAAAGAGGAAATAAAAAGTGATGGGAAAAGGAAAAAGAAACACAACAAAACCATGGGTTTTATCTCTAAAAAAGTAAGTTTTTATTTACATCAATATTCAAAATGAATGGTTATTAATGGGTGGAAAAAAACCCTAGAAGGGTGAATGGGTTACATGAGGGGTAATCTCTCTCCTAGAACTCCTTCACCATTATGCATACATGTATTATAGTTAGAATATCATGTGTTTTATTGTGAAAACTAAATCTTGACATATAGTTAAGGAAACCTTGGGTGGTTATGATCATTTGGAACTATCTCACCCATTAGGTAGGTTAGGGATTATATTTTTATGTTAAAATGCATTTTGAAACTTGTGTAAATGGTTTTGGGTGATTATAAATGGGTGTTTTTCCTAAATGTATTCATTATGGTTTGTGCATTAATTATGTATTGTGTTTTAGGTATTATTTCTCTCTATGTTTTTCATGGATTGGTCTTGCCCTTGTTCTGTGGACCTATATCTCATTAGTCTTGAAATCCTCTTATTCATTTATTTTGATTATTTAGATCCTTCATGTGGTGCCATGTTCTAATTCCAAATGTATGGTTTGGGTGGTTAGGGTAACACACATGGATGGGCTAATATTTAACATTACTTGGTTTCATGTTTGGATACAAGTATGGTTTTTTCTAGTTATGTTACATGTTATTGAGTTATATTCCTGATGGTTCCAATGATATGGAGGAACTTTATATTTTACAGCTATGCATTTTTTTATTTTATTTACTACAATAAATTACAATAGAAAAAATGTTCTAAAAAATAGTGGGTTCACTAGAATTTTTATCCTTTTTTAGTTTAAAATTTACTTAAACTAATTGGTATTAAACTAATAAAATTAAAATTTTGATATTTCTTTAACTGATAATGAAATATAGACAATATAAAGTATGCTACAATTTTTTTAGAAAGTAAGAAATTGTTAAAAATAGTAAAAGGCCTAAGGATGTGAAAACCTGCCTCAAATAAAAAAAGATCTAATTTTTTAAGCTCAAGTAACTATAAACTATGTGAAATTGACCTATAGAAAGATTTATGCTAAAAATAGTAGTTCATGATTTGTTGGGACAAGTCTAAAGGTAGTAGATAAGGGTGAATTATGGCATCATGTAGTTAGTACAGTCGCATCTTGGTTGACTGTATTCATTATTTGTAGATTTGGGTCTATGTAATTGCATACAAAGGTTGACTATTGAAATATGTGTTTGGTGTATTCATGCAAAAGGCATGTAAAATAGAAACCCATAGATATTGTACATGCACTAGATATAAATTAGATGATAAAAAGGGGAATCAAAATGGTTTATCAAGGATGGCCTAGTTGGTCTTAGAAACCCCTTGTAATTAAGTGTTGCCTGTATAACCCAAGTGAGCTTTAAGATGGTGCAGTTCTCCCTCCTAAATGTGTATGTTTAATCATGAATTTAATTCTATATTATATTTCACTTAGAATACCCTTGACACAAGCATGTGAATGATCTATTAAACTTTGAAATTTTTAGATAAGTTAGTAGCTACATAATAGTAAGAAGATATAACTTTTGCATAGATTTTACAATGATAGAGGATCAAACCATAGCTCATGACAAGACCCTTGATTATACAGAGTTATTTAATAAAAATTTGAGGATAATTGGTAAGCAAAGAGGCTGACTTAAAAGAGACTAGTGATAATAAAAAAATCCTTAACAATATAAAAATTTATAATAATTTGTAATTTATGTTGGGATAAGTCCCGTCATTGTGTCTATATAATGAAATGCATCTGTATCCAAAATACTCAAAAATTCAAAGATAAATTCTTAGAATAGGAGTTGGGGATTCCTGAAGTAAATATGAGAAGTTAGAATAGAAATACAAATAAATATGGGAATATTAATAAAAGGTGAAACCTATGACATAGAATAGGGCATGTTAATAAGTTATTTTTTGTAAATACTAGTCTAAATAATCAAGGCTATTTAAAATGCATGTTTTACATGAAACTCATGTCAAATTTAGGTGTCTACAATAAGATATATAAAAAAGGCATCACATATGCTCAAAATAATAATAAAATTAAATACACTCATATCTAAAAAATATGATATGACTCAATTATTTACTTATAAATGTCATGAAATATCTTGATGTACATCATATATAACATCTAATAGACCTTGTTATAGCTTAAATTTTACTATAATCATAGTATCTTCTACTTTTTCTAAGAGTCACACTAGGACTATCTATTGCATGAGATCAATGTAAAAATTAGGCATGATAGAGGGAAGAGGACATGGGGCCTCTTTATGAGAAAAATAAATTTTAATAAAACTACAATGTCATGTCACCTACATCTTTTGATTTACTAAATAGATCTAGTTGTAGAGGAGGTTATTCATTCATCTTAGTAGGGTCGTTTGAGTGTTACTATGAAGTTTGAGGTAAGGGCCTCATAAAATCTCTAAAATGATACTAGAGAGTTCAACACCTATTTTTATGATGTGTATCACTAGTGCCAAAACTAATACACATACTTTTGTTTAGGGATATAATTTGGGTTAGTATTTGATGCTAACATGGTTAGAATATGTAAAGTTGATTTGATTTAGGATGAAGTGCATTTATTCAATGATAAAGATCTTGATAGTGTGTATAATATTAATTGTTCAACCCATGGAAATAAAAAATACACTTAGGATTATCTGAACAAAGTGGTTAACTATATATGGTAGGATTTAGGCATTATAGTTTTATTGTTCTAAAAATCTCTAATAAGTTATACACTCTTTAGATATATAAATAGATACCTTGTGAAATTTGAAATATGTTTTATCTTCTTGGGTGGGTAGGTATGACACTACATCTAACCTAGGTAGAGAATCAAATTGAGGTATTCTTATACCTCATCAAACAAATCATCATAATCAAAACATAGATTGGTAGAGCCAAGTAATTGGTTCTACCTAATAAATATTTTATCTGCTCTAGACTAGTGTTAGGAATGACCATATACTATGTGAAAATAAAAAATGGTGTTGAAAATTATTTATAGTCAACTTTGGTGAAGGACATATTAGTATGGTCAACATATCTAGAGGAAGTGTGCTAGAAGGATCAAAAAACATGGTGAACCAGTATGGTAAAGTCATGGATCTATTTTGAAGTATGCTTTGAAGAGGCTTAAAAGTAACAAGAGTGGTGTGTGTGGTAGAATATCAAATGCACTTCATATTGTACCTATGGACATCAATTAAAAAATAAGTGATATCAGGTAAATCATAATGATGGAAAATGATGTTAATTAAATTAATGTTTTAAGAATATGTAGTTTTTTTTAGGAGCATTAAAGAGGATAATGATAAAAAATGAGTTTTACATCCTTATCTTGAGTGTATCTGACTAATTAAGGGTTGTCAAGGGTATATCCATCATCATATTCTAGTGTATTAATAACTATATTAAAGTCTTCAACCACTATATCACTAAAATAGGAGTGGGAAGTAGTATTATTAGGGATAACCATAGAATTAGGGAACTCATCAAGTAGCTTCTTGTGAGAATGAATTCACAAGGAAGGAGGTAATTGAGCTATTATATTAGAGGGGAGGTATGATTATTTGATCTTTATATTAATATAATTGAGATCATCATCATCAAAATCTAAAATGTTAGGTGGGATGTTTCCTAAAATCTTGGGATGACCACTATAACCTCAATTAAAATTGAAAAGATAATTAAAGCATTAGTATTCATGAAAATGAATTTTAGACAAGGCTTCAAGGATAACTATTTTAAATTGAATAAGCTCTTGAAATTTTTCAAAATTCCAAGGATTAGTGTCATCTTGAATCTTTTGTATATCACCCTTATGTGGAAAATTTACACACTGGCATATAGAAGAGGAGACTATTCTAATGCAATGAGTCTAGCACTAACCAATCAAGATGTTATAAAATAATGGAAAGTTAAATATCATAACCTTAACTCTAATTTTATGGGTAGGACCATGATAGTAATCCAAATACATTTGAATGGAGGAATTTTCCTTTCATCATAGCTTTGGTATTTATTTTGGGTAGACTTAAGATTACACTCAGAGTATCTTAGTGTTATGATGAATTATAAGGAGGTGATGTAGTTTCCTTAACCTTCATTGATAAAGGCTTGATTTATGTGAATATTAATGACTTTGATGGTAATTAACAAAGGAGGATCATTTTCATGAAGTATAATTTCATTAGGGATCATGGAGGCTATATAAAATTTTAATGAAAAAGATGCATATATAGTTTGGTTAATCTGAATAGACACTTATTCACATTATTGTAAAATAATATACTTAGACCTAAGAAAGGTAGATTATTTATCCATATTTGGTGGTCAAATAATGTTCATGTTAGATAAGGTTTACATCAATATGTTTCTATGATGTGGAGAAGTTCTCAAGAACTTGAGGAATGGAATTTGAGAAGGGGACCTAGAAAAATCTTCTATGGGATCCCATTCATCAAATCCAAGGTGAACTAGATAGAATAGAGAAAAATGTATGTAATTTTGAAATAAAAAAATTATAAAATAAGTAGATCTAGATTAGATCTAATTAGGAATAAAATTATGTAGTCTTGGCCCTACTAGTACAATTGAGGAAGGTTGAGGCAACAATATCTACTTGGATGATGTATTTGGTTTCATAAAACATTGGAATCATATTATATCATCTATCATAATACAATAACATAAAAATTTAGGGTCAAAATAAACTCTACTATCATGGATGGTATATTAGAAATAGAATTGGTTAAGGAAATAAGCTATATTAGGATGGCTAATTAATTTTGTCCTAGTTTAGAAATGGAAGAATATATCATGTTGATAAATTCAATTGAAATAGGGGTTGATGTCATAACATATTAAATTATATTGGTTGATTCAATTGTGAGCATAGGGAATTGCACTATCTTAGCCAGTTTAGTTGTGAAGGAATAAAATACACGAGGTTTGTCGGTGTAGTTAGGCATTTAGAACATATAGATATTATAATTTCCCTATATTTGATGTCTATAAAATTATGTGGAAGCTTCTCCTTAATTGTTACATATTTATGATCATGGATATAAATATAATGAGATAAGTATCAATATATTACACTATGAAATTCATTTTGTTCACATTAACCAAGTTTTATACACCATTATAGGAGTGTGGATTAACCTTGGTTTCAACAGCATTAGTGAATAGAGGTTGATTTTGATTGTTTAGTTATTGGTTTAAATTATGGTTAAGAAGTGGAATTGAGTATATAATAATATGATATTTATCTTGGTGAAGTGCATAATGCTTGAATTTGGATTCATAATATTTGGCTACCTTGTCATAATTTTGTTATCATTCTTAGATAATAGCTTCATAATTTAAGTTTGAACCAAGTAAGAATTAAAAAACAAGGTGATTAGGTTATTTCTAAATCTCATGGGAGTTTCCCTAATTTATTTAGAAGTAATTAAAATGTATAATATCATACCAATAAGTACTAGAATGGAAAATATCAAACTCTCTGGCTCAAGGTTTAAAAATATGTTTCTTAATCTCAGCTAGGGAAAGAGGTTAGTCAATTTCATAGCAGTTGGCTTGTGAAGAAGGAGGCTGGAATAGACTTCCAATGATAGGTTGGAAAAGAGTCACTTCATTAGAGCTTCATGGTAAAATATAATTTATGGTTCTTATGGACGCGTATGTTTCTAAGATACTATCATCACTAGCATTTTTTTAGACTACATAAGCACATGAGTTCTAGACTTAGTTTAGGAAGTCTCAAATTATTGTATGATAAATTCTTAGCATTTAGTTTGATCAAGGACTTTTGCCAATGATTTTAGAAATAAATTCATGAATATGTATTGAATTTTTGGATGAAGGGTATTGGTGAATAGATGAAAGAGGTTATCTTTCAACATGTTTTATTTGGATTTGTTAATGTATACACTGTAATTTGGTCAAACAACTATACGTACTATGTTTTTTGTTGTTCCTTCATATGAAGGTTTAATGATGAATGTATCTCTTATTAACATGGTCATTTTGGGTTTGTTTATCATTCTTATGTCTTGTTTTCCCTATTTGTTACACCTCTAGTGGTTCTAATTCATCCCCTCTCAATCACAAGGGAACCTAACCTATTCTACCCAATCTTTACTCTATTTTGGGACCTCAGGACACTATCACCCTTATCTATATAGTAATGTAATTGAAATTAGTGTCCACTTATGGTGCTAGTTTTTAATGGTCATTTTATTCCAAATTTTTGACTTAACACTCCCAAGAGTCTTCTCTTATATTTGTATCCCTCTTTTGCATCTTATCAAACATCAAATAAGGTTATTACAATAAAATCAAAGTTCCTTTTATATAAAGAGCCTCAAAATTAATTTTACATATAGAATTTACTATTTTGGCACATAATTGCATAAAATTAGTCAATAGTATAGTTAAGCACACTACATATTACTCAGTTATCACATCTAGACTTGCATGCTTGATCAAAAAAGAGCCTAAGAGAAAGTCATTCTAGCATACCATGCATGTTGATTATGCACATTCACTAAGGGAGAACTGCATGCAATCTGAGACCCCTACCAATTGGGTTAATGTAGGCACTATCCAAGACAACAAGGATTCTTTCCCACATGATTATAATATCCCACAACCTAGTTTTTTTCCTTTCTTTTACATTTAATTCATTTTGTGTTTCGTATGTGCAAGTGTTCATTAGGTTTTTGAAAGAGATATAATAAAATAGTGATTAAAAAAATTATAGAAATCATATAATCACTTAAAGGTCTCTAAAACCCTCTTATAACATCTTTAAAATTTTTAGGGAGCTCTTCTACATAAGGACACTAGCACCATAATTGGACACTATCACCATTGGCATTACTACCTCATAAGGGTGTTATTATCTAAAACTTGTTTTCCACTCTAATCGTATAAAAAATATTCTTGGTTGATATTCAAACCTATTCTAGCCTCCTAATTTATAGAAATACCTATTTTTCTCTAGATAAGTACACTTTCTCACCATCCTTACTATTTTGGGAAAAACTTGTCAGATTAACTACTTACTATATTTATCTTAGTATAATTACTATACTAAACCATTAACAACCTATGATTTACATATACAAATTCTTAAATAGTTAAAACATTTGGTGAACCTGACTTACTTTGAATATTGCTTAAAACCCTAGTTTAGCTTAGGGTTTACTTTATTCATTTTTAGGCACTAAATTAGGGTTTATAAACTCCTATTTTTATTTATTTTTTCACAATATAACTAATCATAATCATTCCTATATTAATTTTCATTTATTTAATAAAATTCAAAATTTACCCAAATAACCCATCAAAATCTTAGATTTGCATACTAGGTACCTATACATCCAAATAATAGCATTTAGGGTTTCAAGTACAATCCTAATTTTTTTCTATAAATTGGGGTGAATATTTCCTATAATTGAAAATATACCTATATTATATTACATTATATATTTTATGCTTTTTATTCATTATTTACATTATCTTCTTTAGCAAGTTTAAAATGACATCTAAGAAGCCCCTTACCCCTCACCCAATTGATGAATTTCTAATTTTTTCTCATACTTACAAGAATAAATGGAAATTTTTTCAAGATTTCACATTAAAATATGATGATGATTTCATTTATAATGATGATGATGATTATTTTTGTAATGATGGATATGAAGATTGTTATGGCATGACAATGAAAATGTTGATGAGGATATACTAGATGCATCTTCTTCTCTTTCCTCTCCCTATTCTCCTACATCTCAAAATAAAACTAGAAATATAATTCCAAAATAACCTCTTTATGGTAGTGCTTTGTTCCAATGTGATCCTAACTTTTCAACCACTTTTGGTACCACCTTATTTAAATTAAAACAATATAAGTAAAATAAATGAAAACTACTTTCACATGATTCAAGTAGTATAGAAAAGAGAAATGAATATTATTTACCCTTCTCAATTAAATTTTAAAAAGCTTATACAAATTATATTAAACATTTTACCAATTCACAAACTAAAGTTGACGAAATTATTTTATCACCTTCTTTTACATTCTAAACTCAATAAAATGATTCTTTGCAAAATGTTGATAATGAAAAAATATCTAACTCTTCTCCTACATGGAATTATATGACAAATGAAAACATGGTCACTACTTATTCTACCCTTGAATCTAAGATTGAAAATAATGATCATACATGAAATTCACTCATATCTATTGAAGGCATGCATTGCATTGCATTGCACATATACATGATGATATATTATTTAGTAATAAAAATTTAAAATCTTCTTCTACTCTCTCTCTTAGTGAGCATATGATGTATAATTCTTATACTCATTGTTCTACAAGTGAATTAAACTCTGATCTTGATGAACCTTAGAATAATAATGATAACTATAATTTTGGTGAAGATATTAACTCTAAGCCTTCTATTTATCTCCCTACTTCGCCCATCTCTCATGTTCAAATTGATTACCTATCAAATGCTAGTTTAAATGCAAAAAATTACACTTGCACTTATTCTTATGTTCATAATTTACACAATATACATTCACATGATAATAATGTTTCTTCTAGTCCATTATCATATAATACTTCTTTACAAATTAATGAAAAAAGAGATACCAATGTATGCCCCTCAACCCCCTTACTATAGTAAAACCCATTTCTCATCTTAACTTACATGAGGGTGATATATAATTTCACTCTAACAAGGTCTAAGTTATCACCCCTACAAAGGTTATAGTTAGCAAACCTAGTATTTTTAAATGAACCCCTTGATAATGTTCATATACCTTCAAAAGAGGTAATATCCTTGATTCATGACGTGGGTGCTTTACCACAAGTAGACCATCTCACATTGGAAATTAAAGCATATCACTCATGGGAGGTTTCCAATGTCATCCATAACAATACCATCCTACACAAAAAAATTAATACAATGTTTCCATAAATGTTATAAAAACCAGCATTACCAAAGTTTAATGGACATGTAGATCCATACTTGCATCTTAAAGCTTACAAGAAATATATGGCACATGTCACTAGCACTTTTATTCTCTTATAGTTGTTTCCCAAGACTCTAGAGGGTTGGGCATTAGAGTGGTTTCATCATTCACTCCCTATTACTTCACTATACACATATGATGAGTTAGAATTGGTCTTCCTCATGCATTATATTTAGAATAAGGGACCTAAAGTCACATATGAAAGGTTTCCTTCCTTACAGAGGGCTATTTAGAAATGGTAAATGAATACATTCTAAGATTCAAAACATATATGCATCAATTGATCTACCAGTCAATAGATTTAGAGGTAAAATACATTTTTTATAGAGGACTCATTCTTCCTCTTTAGGATAAATTGATATATTATACATCCAAATTATTCATACATATCTTTTATATAACTCTAGGATTAGAGAAAAAGTTGGGACAAAGTGAGACACATTCAAAGGTAGATTCAGATGTAAATTTCACATATCCGCTATCATCTAATCTAGTATAATAACACACTCTAACTATGTTTAAGAAGTAGATGGAATAGAAACAACCAATCATTATACTCAACATGGGTAAATAACCACTTCACATAACATCTCCTATAGTGAGTAGAGCACATTACATTAATAGAAGGGCTATACAGGTTTTAGTCAGAGATAGGCCTCATGATATCCTACTTACATTATTGGATAAGGAGATGATCACACTTCCTTCTAATCATCACCATCTAACATACCATTTTTATAAGATATATAATAAACCATATTACAAATTTCATAAGATAAATAGACATTCAAACAATAAATTTTATGTACTCTAAGATCACATTGACCAATATGTCAATAGAGGAATTATAGCATTTACACAGGGTAAATCAAGGTAGTAATCTTCTAGATCACACTCTTCTATGATTGAATTATCCTAGGACATTCCTTTTAAGGAGCCATTGGTTACTCATAATCTGATCCATGTGGTTTCTAGGACACCTACTTATGAGATAACTCATTCACCATAGAGTCAACAAGATGATGGTAGTTTACAAAGATCCACTAATTATGCATCATGTTACAAAAATGAAAAGTAATTCAATCCCTAGTTACAGTTTAATAGATAATTAATATATTTGACAAAGATCATCAAAATTAGGATAGATTTCAATACATGATTAAGATATTTTCCAAAAATCACAAAAAATAAGACATAATTAAACATATGATTAATATATGTTCCAAAGATCCTATAAATCAGGACATAGTATAATAGTTAATTAAAATATTTACCATAGATCATAGAAATCATGACATAGTTCAACAACCAATTAAGATATTTACCAAAGATCACAAAAATCATGACATAGTGAAATCACTGATTAAGATATTTACTAGAGATAATAGAAATCAGAACATGGTTGAACAACCAATTAAGATATTTTTCTAGAGATCACAAACATCACAGCATAGTTCAAAAACCAATTAAAATATTTACCATAGATCAAAAATATCAAAACATAATTTTAATACAATATCCAATTAAGTTATTTGTTACAAATTTTATGCATCTAGCTACTAGCAATGTACCATGAACAATATCAATTCTAGAATCTACTTCTATGTTGACATAACATGAACAATATGGTCACTTTTTACCATGACATTTGGGTTTAGATAGTGTGTGTCATAGTTACATGATTCACACTCATATATCCTATGATACTCCTATAGCACGCATACTAAAAACTAACAAATTCTTAATCCACTATACATGTCTACTTAAACATTCATAAATAGATAAATAACCCATTACCATTACTTAGATACATAACATATTTCCATATCATAATTTAAATAATGAATATAATCAAACACATATGAAAATACATGATGCCACACATCGAGATACCAATGTACATGATAGCCATATAATAAAAAATATCCATTTATATAACTAAATACATAGTTTTAGTATAATGATACACGTCACTCAATAATTTGAGCTTGGTCACTAGGAATAACCTCCTTACTCTCACTTTTTGATACACTCATATTGGAGCTATAGGCTCTACTATCCCTATGATATATCAATCAACACCTACATTTAGTCTCTCTATCTTGTAATACTACCAACATGACTAGAACCTTTACATTCTCTCACTTTAGATGTATATAGTCATGTTGGGTGTGAAGCCACTATTGACAAGTAATTATTCATGGATTACTATTCATGGGCACTATTCATGGTGACATGGCATGCAAGTGATATGGCATGTGAGTGTATAGTGATGTGGCATGTAGGTGATGTGGCATGCAAGTGATGTGGAAGGAAGGTGATGTGGTGATGGGGCCCATGGTATGTCTCAAGTGTAAACACAAAGTTATGACTAGTGTGGGGCATAGCATTCAAATTTAGGAAATGTATTGTCCTTAGTTGTCATATGGGCTTATAACATGGGTACAAAATTCAAGGGGTCACATGGAGAATCACTTTTGGTGATTTTCTCTCACATGTGTGTGAGGGACACATATGTTGGAGTCACATGTGTGACTTAGAATATTGGAAAGTAGTGGAGCTACTTTGTTGACCCTTGAGGATGAAGATAAGGGAATCACTATTGGTGATTTCCTCTCACATGTGTGTGTGATGAATTTTCTTGGGGATACATGTGTGGCACATGGCCTTATCTACTTTTTCACTTGGTGACAAATGAAGATCACATGACACCTTCCACTAAATAGTATGTAGCACTTTAAGTGTACATGGAGTGCACATGAGAGTGGTAAAGTGGGAATCATGAGATACCATTCAAAGGCTTGACTTGAGAAGGTGGGGAACATGTTTCCTTATTCATAACTAGTGTTATGCACTCATATGGGTCAAATTTATCCCTCTCTCTTTCTCTTTGATGTAAAATTATATTCAAGCATTATGTTCTCATCTTTATTTATAATCCAATTAGTGGATCATGTGAGGATCTTTGTAAGCTTATGATTGGATGATGAGAGGTTATATTTGAAAGGATTACATGCCTAAATCACCTATATACTTGGGTTATAAGCATCACATGTAGGTTGAAGGTTAGATCCTAAAAGGCTATTATTCTTGGCTCACCTATATACATGAATTGGATCCTTGGAGATGATATTGGAAGCTTGTTATCTTAGCTCATGTTTTAATGCTATGGATGTTAGTATCATGTAAAATATGCATGTTGAATATTGGAGGTTAGATCATGGAAATATTGGTATTGATATTTTCTCACCTGAGTACTTGGCGTTAGCACTAGAAAGAAGTTGTTGAGAGGAGTTGTTATAAGAGAGAGTGTTGATGAAGAAATATGAAGTTTGGATTTGATTTTACCCCATGGTGTTTTCTCTTACTAGTTTTGAAATGATTTTCCATGTATATCTTGAGTTGTGGTTTGTTCTTTCCTTATATGTTTTTATTTTATATCTTGTTATTCCTCAATTTTTATTTACTTGCACATGTAGGAATGTTTTATAATTCCTAACAAGTGGTATCAGTGCCATGGTTATTGTTTAGTTCTATGCAAGTTATAAGTAGAGAGATCAAGATGTGAAACAAAAAAAAGGAGAGGAAAAAAAGTTTGCATGGAAGGTATTTATCTATTGGAATATGAAAATGTAGATGGAGAAATGGAGGAGAAGATGAAAAAGATTTACCAGATAGAACAACACTAACACAATGTTTTTGATGAAGATGTAACTGAATAGCTTGTGGTGGAGAAAGATATTATCCATTACTAAAGATGGAGGCTGATGATGAGGCATGTACCTTATTATTTCTCAGATGGAGAAGGGGATATGAATTATGGGATCCTACTACCACAACAAGTTGGTTAAGATGTTGTGAAATCCATGTAGAGGAGGAGGTACTAAAAACATAAATCTATACCTATTGGAGTAGTTGATGGATGGAAGAGAACAAATATGACTTGAGGTTATATGTAATAAGAAGGTTGGTGTTGAATATGTTAGACACTTAGAGATGTATTGAGCAAAGTTATTGATGGTTGCAGTGTATCAAAAGTGAGTAGCTAGGAGAGGTGCAATGTAGCTTATGTGAGTAACCAAGTGAACCGATGCATGGAGTAACTCTACAAATGAGTTTGATGTAACATGTGATATATTAGGATGAAATTCAACTTAGGATTTAAAATTTAGTAGGTATAATGATGCATTGAGTAGTGTGATGACTTTTTAAAAATTGTTAATAGGCACCATGTTGATCATGGTGGGTAGCAGTTTGCTACATATGTAAAGTTAGGTGTTGATTTATATGGGTTATTCTCTCATATTATAGACTAATATCAAGAGTATATTATGCACTTATTATTTTTTATGGTTGAGAAATGGGATTCAAAATCATCATGTCTACATGGTGGTCTCATAATGAGATGGAGTAGCCAAGAGGCTATGAGGATGAGGCAAAGAGTTGTTGGTTTGTTGATTGAAGATTGTATAGAATAAGGTGGATGTGTGGATGGAGTATAGTGGTACCTTCATAGAGATCCAAGGTTTAGAAAATTTTGATGTTATGTTTAATGGCATGTTGAATATAGGCCCTAACATGATCACTATGTGATGGCTTGGGTGATTAAGATGAGATGAAGGTGGTAGGATCAAACTAAAGATGGAGATGCACAATGGATGGGAAACTAATAAAGCAAAGTATCCCACTTATTATGGTATTTTTATTTGTATTCTATAGTGTCCTATATAGGAGGATAATATTATTATCCTATGTATTATATTCATCGAGAGTAGGAGAAGCCTCATGAGAGCCATGATGTACACTTTATTGGATACTTCCAAATAGTGAAAGTTATGAGTGATTCATGGAAGAATCTTGGATAGAGGGAAAATATTGTATAGAAGATTTGGTTTATGTTGAAGTTGGAGTCACTTTGGTTGCTTCAAATTTGTAGTGGACATGCATAAGTTCACAAAGCTAGTCAGGGCAGAGAAGTTTTAGTAGTGCATAAAACTTCTTCTAGGCTTATTATGTAGAGCAACAATGGACATTAGTATTGATGATAATTGGGTGGTAGTAGGTTTTCAAAATACATAGGTGTTTGAAAGTCCTATGTATATGACTTCAAGAGGGAAATTATTGGGTGTGAATCCACTATTCACAAGTAGATATTCATGGAGTAATATTCATGATTACTATTCATAAACACTATTCATGGGTCACTATTCATGGTGACATGGCATGCAGGTGATGTGGTATGTAGGTGACATGGCATGCAAGTGATGTGGTAGGAAGGTGATGTGGTGGTGGGTCCCATGGTGGGTCCTAAGTGTGATCATGAGGATGTGATAAGTGTGGGAAATAGCATTCCACTTTGGGACATATGTTGTCCTTAGTTGTCATATGGGTGAAAAAGTCAAGGGGTCACATGGAGAATCAATTTTGGTGATTTTCTCTCACATTTGTGTATGGGATACATATGTTGGAGTCACATGGGTGACTTGGAATCTTGGAAAGTATTGGAGCTCCTTTGTTGACCCTTGAGGATGAAGATAAGAGAATCACTATTGGTGATTTCCTCGCACATGTGTGTGAGACAAATTTGTCTTGGGGCCACATGAGTGGCACATGGCCTTATCTACTTTTATACATGGTGACATATGAAGATCACATGACACCCTCCACTAAGTGAGACATAAAAATATAGAGTGCACATGGGAGTGGTTTCTTGACTTGGGAAAGTGGGGAACATGGTTCCCTATTCATCAATAGTGCTCCCCACTCATATGGGTCAAATTTCTCCCTCTCTCTCTTTATCTTTGATGTAAAATGATATTAAATCATTATTTTCTCCTTTTTATTTTTAATCCAATTAGTGGATCATGTGAGGATCCTTGAAATCTTGTTCTTGCATGATAAGAGGTTAGAGTTAAAATGATTGCATGCCTAACTCACCTAGATTCTTGGGTTGTAAGCATCACATATAGATTTAAGGTTAGAGCATGTAAGGTTATTGTTCTTGGCTCACCTAGATGCATGGATTAGATCCTTAGAGATGAGCTTGGAGGCTTGTTACTTTATCTCATGGTTTGATGCTATAGATGTTAGTATCATGTAAGAGATGTATGTTGAATCTTAGAGGTTAGAGCATGGAAAGATTGGTTGTAATATTTTCTCACCTGAGTGCTTAGTGTTAGCACTAAAAAGGAGTTATTAAGAGGATTTATTGTAAGAGAGAGTGTTGATGAAAAAATATGAAGTCTGGATCTGGTTTTGCACCATGGTTTTTTCCCTTGCTAGTTGTGAAAGGGTTTTCCATATATATCTTGAGTTGTGGTTTGTCCTCTTCTTGTATATTTTTATTTTGTAGCTTGTTAATCGTCAATTTTTATTTTCTTGCACATGTAGGAATGTTTATTATTCCTAAAAAGTGGTATCAGAGCCATGGTTGTAGGTTGGTTTTGTGTAAGTAGGAGATATAGGTGGAGAGACCCATATGTAAAATAAAAAAAGGAGAGTAGAAGAAAAAAATTTTGCATGCTAGGTATTTCTCTCTATGGAATATGAAGATGCAAATTGAGAAATGGAAGATAAGATAAAAAATATTTACCAGAAAGATCAACACTAACATAATGTTCTTTATGAAGATGCAATTTCATAGCTTGTGGTGGAGCAAGCTAGTCTCCATTTTTTAATATGGAGGGTGATGACAAGGCATGTACCTTATTGGTTCTCAAATGGATAAGGGGATATGAACTATGGGATCCTACTAAAACAATAAATTGGTTGAGATGTTTTTAAATCCATGTAGAGGAGGAGGTACTAGAAACATGAATATATACCTATTAGATTAGTTGATGGGTGGAGAAGAATAAATATGACCGAGGTTCTATGGAAGAAGAAGGTCAGTGTTGAATATTTTAGAGATTTAGATATGCATTGAGTGAAGTGCTCAATGGTTATAGTGTAGTATATTGAGTATCCAAGAGAGTTATGGTGTAGTTGATGTGATTAACCAAGTGAACTGACGCATGGAGTAAATCTACACATGAATTTGATCTAACATGTAGTATATTAGGATGTAATTTGACTATGTTCTAAAAAACTCGATAGGTGTAATGATGCACTATGTAGTGTGATGACTTACCAAAAAATATTGATGGGTACCATATTTATCATGATGAGTAGCATTTTGATACATATGTAGAAGTTGGGTGTTAACTTTTGTGGGTTCTTCTCTCTAGTTATAGACTACTATCAAGAGTGTCATATGCACTTGTTATTCATGATTGAGCAGTGGAATTAAAAATCATCATTTATACATGGTGGTCTCACAATGATATGGAGTAGCCAAGAGGCTATGAGGATGAGGCAAAGAGTTACTATTTTATGGATTGAAAACTATACAGGCCAAAGTGGATGGAGTAAAATGGTACCTTTATGGAGAGCCAAGGTTTAGTAGAGATTGTTGTTATGTTTTATGGAATGTTGGATATAGGACCCAACATGATCACTATGTGATGGGTTATGTGACTATGATGAGATGAAAGTGGTAGGAGAAAAGCAATGATAGAGATACATAGTGGACAATAAAATTAATGAAGTGAAGTATCCCACTTCTTGTGGTATTGTGAGTTATCTTTTGGAGTGTCCTACATAGGAAGAGAAGATGGTTGTCCTATGTATTCTATTCATCAAGAGTAGGAAAAGCCTCATGAGAGCCACAATGTACATTATACTAGATACTTACAAGTAGTGAGAGTTATGAGTGGTTCATGGTGAAATCCTAGATAGAGGATTGGGTCTATGGTGAAGTGGGAGTAACTTCAGTTGCTACAAATCTATCGTGGGCATGCATAGGTTGATAAATCTAGTCAGGGTAGAGAAGTTTTAGTAGTGTAGAAAAATTTTGTTGGTCTTGTTGTGTGAAACATAAATGGGCATTGGCATTGATGACAACTAGGTAGTAGCTAGTTGGGAGAAGACATAGGTGTTTGAAAGTCCTATGTATATGAATTCAAGTAGGAGATTTTTGGGTGTGAAGTAATTATTCATAGGTAACTAGTAATATTCACAAGTACTAATCACAAGCACTATTCATGGGTCACTATTCATAGTGACATGGAATGTGGGTGATGTGGCATATAGGTGTGTAATTATGTGGCATGTAGGTGACATGGTATGTAGATGATGTGGAAAGAAGGTGATGTGGTGGTGGGGCCCATAATGGTTCCTAAGTGTGATCATGAGGATGTGATAAGTGTGGGGCTTAACATTCCACTTTGGGACATGTGTTTTCCTTATTTGTAACATGGGCTTGTCACATGGGTGAAAAAATCAAGAGGTCACATGGAGAATCACTTTTGGTGATTTTCTCTCACATGTGTGTGTGGGACACATATGTTGGAGTCACATGGGTGATTTAGAATCTTGAAAAGTAGTAGAGATACTTTGTTGACCCTTGAGGATGAAGATAAGAAAATCACTATTGGTGATTTCCTCTCACATGTGTGTGGGATGAATTTGTCTTGGGGCCACATGGGTGGCACATTAGTAATACCACCTGCATACATCTCCTAATTAAATGGGTATAAATCTTGATAGAAGTGGGCTAGCATAGTGTAACCCCACAAGTACATAGTGGTGTGCTCCTCTGTATCATGTACTATCCCATCATCATATACAAGATATATATCCCACTCCCATACATAGCAATAAAAGAACCTAGTAGAATCACTAGAAAATTCCACAACTATGGAACATTCACAATAATAGTTAATCAAAACAATACATCACCATTACTCCCTAGCTGATAAGTCCCCATAGCCATCACTAAAAAATACCTCACATCCCATTCTATAGCTTGATCACTAGTGGCCTCTTATATCTCTACCCTATTACCAATAATCATAAATCTTAGGATCCTATAGACATCTTCCAATGTGATAGTCATCTCCCTATTAAGTAGCCAAAATGTACTTGTATCTATATTCCACCTATCACACAATGATGTCATCATATATTTGTCCCAAGGCATTGAATCCAATGATGCCACATAGCCCAAACCATCTCTATCCACCACAACCCTCTCCTCATCTATTAGGGGAAATCCTTGTAAATACTCCATCTTCTATCTACTCTAAAATTCTCTCATACTCACATCCACTTGAAAAATATAGCTAAATATAGCATTAACATCACAAAATACTAGATAAATATTAAAAATAGTAATAAAACACTAATGAGGAACAAAAAACAACAAAAACATGGCTTAGTGGACACTATCATTATATATGGAGTAATATCATTGGATATTAGTGCCCTACCTAAGATACCAACATCATACCCTAGACACTAGCACCATTTTTAGGATAGTAGTGCCACATTTCTCAAAATGGACCTAAACTACCAAATTTTCACTAAAAATGATATAAAATGTATTAAATATGTCAAAAGTAGGGGTAAATGATAGATTCATTAATAGGGTAACCTCTTCCTTGGCCTAGATAAGTGATTTTACCTCCTTATATAGATTTGTACTCACTCCTCATCTCCTCGACATGTTTTCTAGCTAAGAATAAATAATCACTATCAAGTTAAATGGTTTAAATGAATTGTCAAACCAATAAAACAACATACTTAATCCACATTTTAAAAATTACACCTACCTAAGGTTCACCTTGCATGCCAATTTTTCTAACTAACTAATACCAATTTCTTCCAAATGTGATATCTAGAGAATCATAGCTCCAATTTATGATCTTTTTTTTGTGCATGAGACTTGACCCTGATGTACCTCATCCTGTACGAGTTCCACTATTATCCTAATCAAATTCAACTCTTTAAAATAAAAAACCAATATTTTCATAAAAAATTAAATATAAATCAAATTTATATCCTACTATTGATTTAAAAACAAACAACTTTGTTAAAATCAATAAATTAATCAAACTTAAAAAATAACATTACCCTAACTAACTATCAATAACAAATCAATCAATTCAACTTTTGGTTAGATACCCATACCATAGTTTTCGATATCTACCCAAAATGGGAACATATACATAATATTTATACAAATTCACATAGACCCATATATTGGCTTAGATATACAGATATTTAGATACATAAGTTTAATTAGTATTAAAAATATTTATATATAGGTTTACTCAGATATAAAAAGATTCAAATACATAGATTTACTCAGATATACATATATTCAAATACATAGGTTTATTTAGATATACATATATTCAAATATGTGGTTTTACTCATATATATAGACATTCAAATACACAAGTTTACATAGATATTTAGATATTTAGATACATAAGTTTACTTAGATATATAAATACATAGTTTGATTTTGATTTCTAGGGTTTTATGACCTCATTAGATATGGGTTTAGATACATAGTTATAATACATAGATATTAGGTTTGGGGGCATAATGTATGGCACATATCCTCGATCTCATAGGGATCCACTAGATTATACAAATAGAATGGCAAGTTATACCATTCTCTATGTTCAAAATTGCCAGGTTACACTCTAATCATCATCAAGATGTCATCAATATTTCACTAGTTTGAGTCATATGACCATCTTCAACTATTAATCTATAACACCCAAATTATGTGTTTCAAGTGATAGTTTTAACCCCTAGTTTTAGATTGCATTCTCAAATTTAGACTGGATATCAGAGTGGGGGAAATTAGCCCTTGTTTCTCCATGGTTTTAGATTACATTCTTAGATTTAATCTAGATATTAGAGTGGGAAAAATTAGGCCATGTTTCTCCACATTTTTCTTTGACTCAGTCTATATATCATGGTGTGGAAAAAATAGGGTTTTATTCCTCATAAATTTAGTTCACTATTTAGATTCAGTACATGGGGCACCCACATTATGTATTTCCTCTTCACATACATCATTCCAACTCCTATCCACTTTTTTATCCAAGAAGTGGGCTAGGTCTAGATCACATTCACATAGGTAAGTGCAAGTGTACATTTCTCTTTTTCTTTTACTCTACTACTTCCATTTCATTACATTACTAGAATAAAATGGAATTTGGTTAAGCAACCATAAGTACTACCTTTTTTTATTTTTCATAAGATGTTCTTAGTGATGAATTTATCTCTTATTCACATGGACATTTTGGGTCTTTTGGTCTTTATTATGTCATTTTTTTCCTATTTGTTACACCCCAAGTGGTCGTAAGTCATTCCTTACTAGTCACAGGGTCCCATAGCTTATTTTTCCTAGTTTTTGCTCTATTTTTTGACTGCAAGACACTAACTCCCTTCTCTAGATAGTAAAACCATTAACGTTAGTGTCCACTTTTGGCATTAGTGTCCAATAGTCATTATATTCCATGTTTTGGGTCCTAACCCTCCCTTTAGCCTTTTCTTATGTTTTATCCCTGTTTTGTATCTTTTCAACCATCGAACAAGGGAGTTACATTCAAATAAAAATTCCTTTTATATAAAGAGCCTCATAAGGTATTTTACATGTACCATTTACTATCTTAGCACATAATTACATAAAATCAATCAATAGTATAACTCAACATAGTACATATTACTTAGTTATCACATTTAGACTTGCATGCTTGATAAAATAAGGGCCTAAGAGAAAGCCATTATAATAGACCATGTGTGTTTATTATGCATGTTCTCTAATATTGAACTAAATATGATCTAATTTCCATAACATTGGGATTAATGTAGGCAATAACTAGGACAATAAGGCTTCTATCTCTTACTATCATGATATCCCATAACCCAATTTTTCCCTTTCTTTTGCATTTGATTTGGTTGTTGTTTCTTGTGTGTAGGTGTTAATTAGGGTTTTGAAAGAGATACAAAAAAATAGTGGCATAGACAAACTTCCAAAATTCATAAAATTGCCTACATGTCTCTAAAACCTTGATATATCATCTATGAAAGTTTTAGGTAGCTCTTTATAGAAGAACACTAGAGCCATAATTAGACACTATCACCATTGGTTTTATTGTCCTCATAAGGGCACTATTTTTTTAATCTTTCTTTCAACTATAGTCTCATAATGAAAGACACTTCAATGATCTTCAACCTTGTTCCAGCCTCTTAATCTACAAAAACACCTATTTTTCTCTAGATAAGTACAATTTCTCACCATCTTTACTATTTGGGGGGAAAACTTGGCATATTAACTATTTCCTATATTTATCTCAAGATTATTTCTATATTAATCCCTTTAAAAACCTAGTATTGACATCTACTAAGTCCTAAATAGCTAAAACAATTAGTTAGAGATTTATAATGACTGATGAAATCTTGGGCAATCTCATTATTTTCTTGCTTAAAATTAATGAATTGAGCTAAGCTATTTTAGGTTGATCATTGGATATAAATTCCTACACCATTATGTTAACTAAGTCTTCCAAACTATATATGAAGTTGTACTTGAGTTGGTTGTACCAATCTAGTACATCACTAGAAATAGTTTTAGGTAGTAACTTGGTAGCCACAAATGTATTAAGTTTAATCTAGTATTTATAGAGATATATAAATACTTTCAAGTGAAAATTAGGCTCCATATATCCATTATAGGTGATTAAATGAGTGATTCCACCTATTTCTATGTTTGAAATTTAAAAATCTAATGGTTCATTAAGAATGTGTTTAATGTATTTATTTTAAAGTGGTGGTTGTAGAATGAGCTTACTATGAGAATATATAAGGGGGATTGGGGGATTTGGATTTTACACTACCCACTAAGTTTGTTGAGGGAAATTTTTTAGTTGTAAATGTTTATTTTTAATTCAATCATTTGGGTAGTAGTATAGGATTAAAAGTTAGCCATTCAACTCATGGATTGTATCATGAATTTATAAGGGTTAGGATAATTTTTATTTGAGGTGAAATCTTGAGTAGCTTATTGAGATGCATCATATGTGGTAGTAATGTTGGTGTTAACATGGGTGAATTAGGTAATCCCACTAGAATTAAATTTATTCCATGTTAGTAGTGATATTAGGCATGCTAGATGAAAAGGGTTATAAGAAAGTTACACTATAACTTTCCCTAAGTATCGTAGAAAAACTAGGGATAGGAGAAGAAGGGATCTCCATATGGCGTAGCATCATAAGGTGAAAAATCACCACAAGGTCCTTGCCCCTTATGCTTTGGGTGATCATGAAGGTATATGATCATTTTATCATTTTATTTAAGGTCATGCTCATCCTCTACCACATGGTATTGTGTTGAATGGACTTATTTAATGGTATTAGGATTGTCAAGTGTTACATAACTTTTAGATCTAGTTGAATCTAAAAGACAATTATTTGTGTTTTTATCTTCAATCATGGAAAAGTTGTAAGGCATATAAGTTTTAAGGATTAATCCATAACCATACTTGGGTGATTATCCTAAATTTTTATATAATTTTGATATGGAATATGAGGCTCAAGAGGATAAGTATCAATGTAGGAAACAACACACATCATCTTTTTCATGTTTACCAAGTTTTATGCATCATTGGAAGAATAAGGGATGACATTGGTTTCAAAAACATTAGTGGGTGGTTCGGAATGGGTTTGATTTTTATTTGTATGTTTAGCTTGTTGATTTGGAATGGATTGGAGTACATGATAAGGTGAGCATTAGCTTGGTGAAGTGTTTCGCATTTGACTTTGGAGTCATGAGACTTAGCTTCCTATCATAAGCTTGGTTCTATTAGAATAATAATTACTAAAAACTTAAATAGATTATTTTTGTGTGTGGTTAAATTATTATAACCAAATTTGTTTTGTTGTTTCATGGGTAAGTCTATTATTAATTTTCATTGTGTGTTTATTGTACCAACCTCCTTTGTTATAGGAGAGGATTACATCTATATATGTGGTCAATAATTATCACATATTCTTAGATTCATTCATGTGTATTAGTTTATTATATATGGTAGTCAAAGCTATTGGTTAGTAACCCTGGGAGGAGGATGAAGTCTTTGTAATGACATCTTGTCATGGAGGTAGAAACCCATTGAAGATTGTCTGAGAAGCAACCTTAACTTGCCAAGTATGTGGTGGAGGCCAAAGGACGTAAAAATAGAATAGAAAGGTATTTTTACTATTCGTGAGTCATTTTTATGGTTACACTAATTTTTTTGGTGTAGGAGGCATTTCAAGAATGGATTTTTACTATTAAATGCCATGTGTGAGGGCTTTTTTGTGAAAGAAAGGTGTTTTAGCTACAAAGAGGCATTCCAATGAGGGAGGAATTCTAATGAGGAGGGAGGCACTTTAAATATGGATGAATTTTTTATTTTATGTATTTATTTATTTAAACATAAGCTACATATCATAGTCAATTTTATCCATTTTGAATCAGTTTTAACCAACAAAGGAATGTTCTAGGTACAAAAGGAGAACCAAAAAGAGTTTTGGGTGCTACAAAGGAAGGATGACACTCTATGTGGTGCCATTTATGTAGTTCTGACCATTATGACATCCATTATTTCTAAAAATAGAGGAAATCATTGTCACTACTAGAGAAGGAAGATCCCTAGAGTTTTAAAACATTCTGAGCCAAGTTGACACTAGGAAAAGGAATCTAAAAGCTAGCTACCTACCATTTATCTAAGTAGTAACAAAAAAATAACACGTGTTTTTATATTGGTCAAATACGTTATGAAATATTTTAGACTAAATTTGTATTCATCCAATAAGAAATAAGGTGAAATTGATATAATTAAAAAGTGGAAAAATCAAATTATTTTCAAAACTTTCGAAAACTTGATTTTTAGCCTACAATTTTCCCATAAAATCATAGTTAATTTTGTTGGGAGCAAACCATAAAACCAAAAATCTTGAAACTTTTCCACAATTGAAAATTTTATATCCTCTTCTACATGAAAAATTAATTTTTGAAAATGGAGTTGTAAAACTCTAGATTTAATTATTTTTGTCATTTTAGAGCAATTTTTTTAAAGATAAAAACTTTAAATTTTCATAAACTGTAAAGAATTTAGACCAGTTGATCAATCGTATGACTATGATAAGCATAATTTTGAGGCCTTCATGTTATTTAAACTTTTTTTTAGTAAATAATGTAATTCCAAAAGTTATAAATGTTGATAATGCACCAGATTTGTGGAAACACCTTAAGGCAAAATATCATCCATCTAAAGTTGGTATAATTTTGTACTTGAAAATCCTTTTATTTTATACTAGGATTCAAGAAGGAAGTTATATTTTTGAATATTTATTTTACTTGAAGCACATTTATGATTAGTTGAGGGCAATGGGGAAACTTATAGATGAGCAATACCTCATTGCTCTGGTTATGCATAATTTACCATATTCTTATGATTCTTTTGTATATCATTAAAAATGATTGTATAAACATAGACATTAGATTTAGATTAGTTTTCAAATCTTCTCATATAAAATAAAATATGTGAGGAACAATACATTACTTTAACATTAGAGTCTATATAAAGTGCAATCATGGCATGGTCATAAGGTAAAGGTTCTTATAAATTTAAATGAAAGTGTTTTTATTGTAATAAACATGGTTATGTGAAGAAAGATTATTTTAAGTGACAATATGATTTGGAAAATCAGAGAATGAAGACATAAACTACAAATGTGGTTGAAGAAGATAAACAAAATTTAGTGAGTGGGTTTATATTTATGGTGATACGGGTTTAGTCAGTGGAGTCAAGAAAATTAGTAGTTTGACTTAGGTGCATAAAGACACTACATGTGTAAAAAATATCGGTATGTAAACTTTATAGATGATAATAGTTGTAATGAATTGGTTTCCTTAGGTGATGGTTGGGTTCACTATGTGAAAGGATATGGTGATGTTTGTATTTATTTGAATTTTGTTAGTTACACTTTTTAAATTATTTGCTTTGTTCATAACATGAACAAAAATATTCTTTCCATAAATTAAATAACTATGAATCCTCACCTTTATGTGGAATTTATAGGAAAGAGATGCATGATCAATAATAATCATGTAAATAAATTCATTTATATTAGTGTTGATAACTAGCGATTGTATAAGTTGATTGAGCCCAAGATAGTAAAAGAGAATACACTATTAGTGACTAAAAGAACTAATGAGGTATTATAAACACTAACAAACCACACATAATGGTTCTAGATTTTGAACTAACTCCTAAACCACCTCGGGACCCCCTAGGGACTCTTCCATAACCTTTTGATTGCAAACCTTGACTTAAGCTAGCTGACTAGCTAAATTGACTAGTTAACCCACCTTGGCCAAACATAACCTTACCCTCGACCAACAATTGTCCACCTAACCACCGAAGCTTAGGCTTGACCACTGATGGTTAGGTTTCAACCACCTAAATAGTCAACTCTAGTAAAATCTAGCTTGATTTTTTATATTTAGATTGTCTAATTTATGTATAAACCAATGCATGCAAAAACCAAATTTAAATTATTTGTTGAACCTCTTGTTAACCTATTGTTTCACCTCTTCTCCCTTATTATAAAAAGAGAGGAGGAGGAAGTGAAAGGGAACCAAAATTGATTAATCAATCAATAAAGCCATCATCATCCACATCCAGAGTCAGAGCCTTTTGCATCAGCACTTACCTTTTGTATGTATTCTTCCAACAAATTGGTGAACCAACAAGTGCGACAAATATTTGAAGCACTACTATCCATTGGCTAACAACCAAGTATCATTTTTTTGCCAAAATTACTCCAAACTTTACTAACATATCTTTCAACCATATTTAGATTAACAACTAGAAAATTAAGTATCTATTTTCACTAATTATTCACTTTGTTTCTATTACACAACCAACCATTCCAAACCCACTTTTTATATTTCCATTATGTAACCTTATCAAACTAATTTCTTGAACCAAACCAAAAATCATAGTAACTACTAATGATCACCTTGACTATCAATGATCTATAACCACCAATTGTTTTTCAACCATTGACAGTCACCTTAACTACCGATGGTTACCCCAACTACTGATGGTCACTATGTGTTAAATAAAACAATAAGCTATTTTCACCTACCAGACCTCAACTGAATCTAACTTTTAGATCCCTTGCCTGATCATAGAAACTAACCCTATTTTTTTGGCCACACTTGATTCATTTAGCATTAATATCAATCTATTTATTTATATAATTAGTCAGATTCACCTATTCATTTATCAATAATTTATTGTATTTTATTTTAGTACCTTCTGTTACATACACAATTACTTTATCTTTCATTTTCAGGACTTAGTTATTTAAAAGCATGGATTGACAGCCTTCAAGGGAACTCATGTTTCTTAGATATAGATTGATAGGAAATCCACCCTATTATCTAACTAATCAATAGTTTTTATAGTATTTTCTTATATGCAGGTCATTCTTCCAAAGCCAAAGAGGAGTATCTACAATTGTATGGATCAACATTTGCACAACATATTAATTTTTTCAACCATACCCTTCTCAAGTTTATTTTCTCTTTCTTCCAAATAACATAAGATAAATTTCTCTAAAACATTATGGCATGCCCAATGGGACCCTTGAGTTTTTTATTGTGTTCATAGTTGCATCTAGTACTTCTTTTTCTTGTCTTTTTGCTCATACAATGAAATCAAAATTTTATTTTGGGCTTAAAATTAACTGCATCCATTTTTTGCTTACTTATTTTAGCTCACGTATCTTAATTAATCAAGTGAATTAATTGTAGCTTCACTCTTATCACACACACAATACCAAACTACTTACACTTAATCAAGCATAAAAACATTAATATAAGGCTCGATTGGAATTTAAATATCTAGTAGTCACCTTTCCCATCCAGCCTAATTAGATTTCATCACCAAGGAGAGAACCAAATTAGCTCTATGGTTGAGTATAATCTCTAGAAATTAGTATATATTAGCTAAGCACCTTACACCCTTATCAATGTGATTTGTAAAGTGATGGGGTATGCCCCAATATCAAGCCACATACTAATTTCCAATATAGATCCATTTCAGAGCCTAAACACAACCTAAAACTATCCATATACTTCTTTTCTAGTACCACTCTACAAGCCACGTTGAGTCACACAATTCTTAAAGCTTAAGGCATAAGCCACAAGAGAGACTAAAAACAACCTTAGGATTTAACATGCTTTAGTGTGTGTTTTGTTTCCTTGACTTTTTCTTGTCTTCTCTTTGTTTGAGTTGTAAGATTATTTGTTTCTTCCTTTTTTCCTTATCTACATGGTTTTAACTAGACAACAACTAAGAAACCAAGCAAACCAAGATCCACCTCCTAATCATCCATCTTTATCTTCTCCCTCATCCATGGAGTACATCTCAAATGCAAAGAGTTTGCCCTATCATTTTAGAAATCCTACCATCCCTTACACAATTGCCCAAGGTGATGCAAATTTCACCACCTTTCTATATAACAACTCCACTATCCTCCAACATTACCTTAACACCATATCCCATTTTACCCCTATTATGGTTCTACTTATTGACCCACCCTATGGCATGCCATCCCACCTTATGCATTACACTTTTATTTCCACCATCTCTACCTAACCTTTATTCACTTAGGCATCATCCTCTACCAATAACCCTACCGATACCACCATCCAAAACTAACCCACTCAACTAAGAAACACACAAGCACCATCTTCCCCAACTTACAACCCTCCTAGTATAGGAGTATCCAAACCTTTTGTCTCCAACACTTTTTTTTACCATAGGGTTACCCTCTACTAGTGTCACCACCATTCCTCTCATCCCCAATCTACCTACATCCACTCTATTTTAGAGCTTGGTGGTTCCCATACCTTCTAGCCTTCCATCTATTAGTACCAAAGTTACCACCTACCCTTTATCTATTAACCCAACCATACCTCATACCTAACTTGTGATAATTTCTCAATAAGTGCCCATTACACCAAACTCAAGCTACATCACTAACCCACAAGGGTATAAGCCTCTACCTTCTACCCAACCACCTATCTTCATGTATTTATATATGGCATCATCTCAACCACCCATGTCCACATACCAATATGTGGTAGCTTCTCAACCCCCCAAAAGCTATACATAAGTTATATCTACCCAAACCTAAGACAACATACCTTAAAATTATAGGGGTGCACAAACCCAAACAACCTTATCAAAATATTAATGGACAAAATGACTACTTTGGAAACTTCCAATTCTGGAGCTCATAATATTTTATCATATGACCAGATTTGTAATGAACCAATTCACCCATCCATCCCCATTCTACCATATCTTCCTCAATGGGAACATTTGAAATTTTTTATAGTTTCAAAATAAGGACCCTTAATAGCACTTGAGATCACTCAGGCATTTGTGATATATGATTACCTATGATGATGCTTTCCTTTTTCATACTTTTCCCATGTCTCTATCAGGTCTAACACTAGATTGGTACAATGCTATTACAAATCAATCCCTCTTTTCTTTTGCCCAGTGAGCTCAGATTTTATTAGATCACTTTTCCATAAACATCTCTAAGAAAGTATCCATCACTAATTTTTACTCCATTTGATAATTTGATGACAAATCCATTATTGACTTCATAGCCCATTGTAGGAGCTTGATAAACCAACTTTATTTCTCCTTGCCCCAACCTGAGATAATTGAAATTTTTACTTGATCATGTGCCAAAAATATTTATTATACCTTATGAGTTCATAGTTTCAAGACCTTTGATAAGGATTTTACCATGGCATATAAATTAGAGAACATATCCATTGATGTGGGGAAGTTGAAATTGAGAAACAAGAATTCTACCTTTAAACCAAATGAGGCTTCCTCCTCCAAACCCAATAACCAAACCAACACTAACTCCAAAAATATGGTAACTATGAATATGTGTCCTTAAGACTACCCCTCCACCCATTATTAACCAATCTAACTCTTGCAATATCTCCAAATAAACACTAGAAACCTAAACTACAACACCTAGAAGCAATTTATTCCAATTAGGGAGTCATATGCTTTGGTCTTAGAGAAATTATTAAAATCCAATATCATACAACTCCCTCTAATAAAAAATTCATAGAAATTTTATTCCTCTCATCTTGTACTTGGTTGGTATAAGGAGAACAAATTGTGCACCTTCCACTAAGTCATTAGACATCCCATTAATAGGTGTAATAACTTCAATAACATTTTCTAAACTCTCATTGAAAAGGGGGAACTTGTGTTGGATAACCCAAATGCACCCTTGAACCAATCACTTGACATCTTCAAACAATAATTTCCCAACCATGCTCCTTCCATGAATAAAGAAAATTAAGTACAATCCTCTCATAATCACAAGGCCCATACTGCCAACATGGTTCTTGGTGAACTTACTGCTAAGGATATCATCAACTGAATCACCTCTTTCACTACTCTACTTATTGAGGTAGTGGAGTCACCAAACTCTCCTATAATATGCACATTAGATGAGGAAATCATTCCCACTTTATCATTCTCCTCAATCATACAATATTCCACTCTTTTTTTAAAATGTACTCCTAAGGAAGAAACCATTTTACCTATACCTCCCATCAAGGAGTTATCTTCCCAGATATTGGAACTTTTTAATCATAAAAAAGATGAGGTAACCATTCCTCCCTCTTGACCCCTAGGCATATCCTTTGAATCCACTATAAGAGGGCTCAGACTTGTGCATAAACCTTTCTTCAGGCTAGTTAAAAACTTAGAATTCATATCTAATCCTAACCTAGATCAGGCCACCTTTTGGAAACAACTTGGGATCCCTTATAGAACCCAGTAGGATCCTTATTTATTGGAATAACCTACCCTTTCCACTATCACCATAACCCAACCATCAAACACCTCTACCCATCAAACTATAATAGCACCATCAAAATAAACTCACCTAAAATCACCGAATCACCTTCTACCATTCTAACCAAATCCATCAAGAACCTTGGAACAATTCCTACTCATAACATTACTCACTTGTCAGTAAAGTTGGATTTAAGCCCACTAAACCTATCAAACAAACCCAAATCTAAGCCAACAAAGAAAATGAAACCACCTAGAATCCCAAAAACCAAAACTCTACCTCCTCTTTCCATTTTTACCTCTATGTTGGGACCTCATCCCTTTACCTTAATTGGGAAACCAACCATCCCAATCAAAACACAACCCCCACTTTTAGTTATGCCATCACTCCTACTTTCATCCACACCTATTTTCATTTAATTACCCATGAAAGTATCTCCTATCTCCCAATCATCTATAAACAAACCACTTACCTCTAAAATGTCTACCCCAAAACTATCTAACCCCAAGCTATCAACCTCTCTACCAAAGTCAAAACCATCCACAAAGAATGCTCATTTACCCAAAACCTCTACCACCAAGCCCACTCCTAAAATGGCTTCCATCTCAACCCTCAAAACGAAGACCCCTATACCTTTGCCACCACTACCCGAATCTTACTCAACCATCCTATAGAGGCTATGTAAGCATATTACTTAACCTTGCCACCTATCATACAATTTGACCCAAAAAATCCTAAACCATCTTGGTATAATGAAAAATTAGTATTCTCATACCATAAAACACTTGAGAATGATACTAAGAATTGTAAATCTCTCCAAGTATTAGCCCATTGACTTTATCATGAAGATGACTTATTATTAGATGAGCATCCTATGATCCCACCACTAACCTAAAAACTAAGAGTTATCAACTAAAATTTACTTGCTCCTCCACTCTCACCTCATAGTGAATAGGGTGAGCTAAATCAATCCTCTATCCTAACTCATCCCCCAATCCATACCATCTATGTGGTCACATGATCACAAACCCAACAAAAAGATAAGGGAAAAACAAAGGTGTCCATTCTATGTAAATATACCTCTTCCACCACCCAACCACCCAGCCCACACCAATCACCTTTACCTTTAACCAAACCAAAAGTTTACATCTTTAGATCTTCTCACTCTAATCCATCTAAATCAATCTGATGATTAGTTATGAAATATCTTCACCAAATGTCAGTAAATATGAGTTTATATGAACTAATCAATACATCACCCCATCATCACCAAGTGATGATAGAGCCTTTGTAATCTATATAGGTCTAACCAAAAGATGCATAACCTTTAGTAGCATTTATTAGAGCTCTCCATATTTCTAACCTTGTCACCTTCAAGGATTCAAAAATACACTCCATCCATCTATATGACCCACATCCTCCCTTCTTCATTACTGTATACATCAACCAAACCCACATTAAGAGGGTTATGATTTATGGGGTAGATAACATCAACATTATCTACTCCCACACATACAACTAGCTCAAATTACTTGAGAATATCATTTTGGAAACCTCAACAATGCTTTAATCATTTAATGATACCATGGCCATGACTCTAGGAACTGTTGTCCTTCACATTTACCTAGGACCCTACACACTTCCAAAACTATTCAACGTAGTAGGAGAGTTATAATAAATTGTTTTTTTTGGGATTCCTTTACATCCATTCCATGGGATACATTCCATCCACCTTTCATTGATGCATCAAATTTTAACACAAAGGTCATGTTGCTACCATACAAGTAGACCCAAGTCCTTTCACATCATGTAACATGATGTACTGACTTAATGATGTTCTCCTTCACCCATACAACAAACCTTCACCAGTAAAATATAAGCTACATCTTCTTCTACCACTAATTCATCCATTCCTTCCACCCAAATCCCCATAATGGAACCTTTGGAATCAACCTTACAACATTTTTCACTGGGATAGTATCATCTTTTGACATTAGAAACTTTTCCTACTCCTCAAGAGTATGGTAATATTGAACAATAACCCTGATATGACCCCAATATTAAAACCATTATTCCTTTTGGTCCCTCAACTTTTCAAATTATTTCATTCTATGGGGGACTTGATAAACCCCTTCACACTTCTACCACCTCTTTCTCACCTCGACCATTCACCTCTAGTTTTTCCTATCTAGATAAACCAAATTTTGCCTAGACAAACATTTATAGGTGTGATTGGAAAGGATTTGGTCTAGGTTAGTATGAAAATAAGACACATCATTTACTTCCAATCAAAACCCAAAAAACTCATGAAAAGTATGGCCTTGGTTTCATGCCACCTAAACAATAAACCAACCCACCTCCCATTACCATCATTAACGAGGAAATCCCATCCTCACCATTCACTCCACCATCAATAAATGAAGATTATAAAATCATCCCCCTAAAAAATTTCATCAAAATGATCAACCTTAGACCCATAATTTATCAAAAGGATGGATAACCTGTAACCATTCCTCTCACCCATTTTGAGATGATAAGAGATGACTATCCTACCATTAATACCATTTAGTGTTAGGATGGTGATTATATTCTCACCTATCTTGGTGGATAAGATTCCTCTATCTATTAATCTCTTTCTCTTGAGACTTCAATCATGTTGAATGAGTCCACCATGGATATCAACTTGGGCACTCTGGATAACTTGTGCATTGTCAAAATTGGCTAATCACTAAATTTCAAGGAGCTTCAAGACTTCTCCCCTTTCATGCAATACCACAACATAGTATTTTCTTGGTATTTAAATGACATATTAGGAATAAACCCCTCTATCTCTACCCAAAACATAGTCACAAACTAGGATTCCAATCCTATTAGATAAAAAAATTGATGAATGCACCATTGCATAGCCCTTCTCATTAAAGAATAGTTTCAATGTCTCATATCCATAAATTTCATTCAACCTATTGATTATCCCCAATGGGTCTCCAAAATAATACTTGTCACCAAATCCATAGGGGGACTACACATTTGTGTAGACTTTCATGACCTCAACCTTGATTACCCAAAAGATGACTTTCCTTTGCCAAGTATTCGTCAGCTAGTTGATCTTACAGCTAGCCATGAGTTGTTATCTCTTATGGATGGATTCTCACTCTACAATCAGATCCTCCTTTCCCCTAAAGATAAACACAAAAATGCCTTCATCACCCCATGGGGAACTTTCTATTATATAGTCATGCCTTTTGGACTAAATAATAATAGTGCGAAATACCAACATGTTATGACGTACATCTTCCATGACCTTATTCACAAAATCATTTAAGACTATCTTTGGTTGTCCTTAAGATTATCTTTGAGTGATTCATCCATTACTATGTCCACCTAAACCCCAATAAGTGTATCTTTAGGGTCTTTTTAGGAAATCTCCTTGGATTTATTGTCTCCCTTCAAGGAATCAAAGTCAATCCAGCCAAAATCAAAGTGATCCTTACATGCCTCCTCCTTCTAACCTCAAGTAAGTCCATCTCTTTCAGGGAAAGCTCTAATCTAGTCATCACTTTATCTCTCAGCTCTCCAATTATTTCCAACACTTCCATCACCTTTTGAAGAAGGATGTATATTTTAAGTGGAATAACGACTGTCAAAAGGCCTTTGATTTGCTTAAAGAGTACCCTCTATCTTCACCTGTCATCATTCCTCCCAAGGAAGATCAACCTTTTTACATTTATATTTCCTCCACTGACCACTCCTTAAGGGACATGTCATCTACTACATTAGCTACATGCTTGTATAATAAGAGACTCATTACACCTATACAAAGAAAATTGGCCTAGCCTTGGTCTTCATGGCCACTAAACTTCACCACTACATTCTCAATCACAAAACCTATGTCATAACCAATACCAACCCACTCAAGTATATACACTCCAATCCATACCAAAACCAATGTATGACTAAGTGACTCATGATTTTATCTAAGTTTGACCTTAATTTCATTTAGTAGAAGCTAATTAAAGGTAAAATCATTACTAACCAATTAGATGAAGCACCCTTAATAGGCAATCAATCTCCTCCTCTTGAGTTCCCTGATGAGTCCATTGTAAACCTCTCTTAGGTAGACTTCACCTATCAAGTGACCATGTTATTCAATGGATAAAAGTGTCAACATGGTGCAAGATCCAACATCATATTTATCCCCCTTCATGGTGAACATCTTCCTTTATCCTTCTAGCTAGATTTTGAATGTACCAATAATATGACTGAGTATGAAGACCTAGTGATAAGCCTCCAAACTACCTTAGCCTTGGGAGTCAAAATGATCAACATTTTTAGTGACTCTCAACTTGTGATCAATAAAATAAATGGATCTTACTAGTGTAAAAATGATGTTTTGTAATAATACAACAATTAGCTGACATACTATTTACATCATTTGAACACTATTGAATCCAAACCACTCCATGATCTACAAACATGTTTGTTGATATGATGGTTTCCCTTGCTTCTTAGATCTGATTTTCACCCTCTAAATCTAAAATATATATCATTATCCATCAACTTACCTATCTCTCTTATGTCAAATCAGAATCTCCCATAATTTTCAATGTGGAGGAGACATAACTTAACCTTTGGTATTAATAGACCTTCAACTACCTCAACCTTTCCATCATTCCTTCCAATTTTTTTAGGAATTATCAAAGAGAATTTATTTAGATCACCTCATGTTATACCATACATGGGGTTATTATTTATAATCATAGTTTTGATGGTCTCCTCTTCCATTGCCTACATAGTCACAAAGCCTCTCATGCTATGAAAGAAACACATGATGGGATCTATAGAGGACACTTTAGTGGACTAGTCATCACTAAATGCATCCTTTTCCTTGGCTATTATTAGCCTACCCTTAACGAATATTATTACACCTATGTAAAAAAGTATGTCAAATGTCAACAACATGTTAATTTACATCATTTACCTAGCCATAGTATTTGTGTATCCAAAGATTCTTGGCACTTCTCGCAATGTGGTTTGGAGCTTATTAGTTAAATCAACCCCCATTATTTAGATTAACACCATTATATCATCACTATGATTGAATATTTTACCAAATAGGTAGATGATATTTATTTTATCTCAATTTTTTTCTAAATTTTTTTTTACTTTATCAACCATCACATCATCTATTATTTTGGTGTACCTCACAAAATTATCACCAACAATGGAAAATCTTTCAAAACCATATAAGTCCAAGGTCTCTATGACATATTTGGTATCAAGTTAAGTTTCTTATTTCCATATCATCATAAGTAAATGGACAAGTGAAATCCTCACACAAAAATCTCAACAACATGCTCACTAAAATGGTTAATGCATCTAGTCAGGATTGGCATTTACATATCCCTTTTTCCTTATCAGACTATTTTACTAGAATTTGAACCCCTATGAGTGCTACTCATTTATCTCTAGTTTTTAGAGTAGAGGATATCTTGCCTTTTGAAGTCTAAATTCCATCTCTTTACATATCCTTACAAGATCTCATCTCTAAAAGTGATTATCATCAAGAACATTTAGCCCAACTTGAGCTACTTAACCAGCATTATTTAGTTGATTTTACTCACCTTCATTTAGTTCAAGAATGAATCAAGTGTGATTATAACAAACACCTTAAAGTGAGAGAATTTAATATTGAAAAACTTGTCCTCAAGTAAAATCAACATGTCACCAATATGGAGAAAAGCAAGTGAGGAAAATTTGCTTTTAATTGGCTTGGACCTTATATCATAATGCACAAGTATAGATCAAGTGCTTATCGATTATCCTTTCTTATAGGGAACCTAGAACCTGACCCTCTCCATGCTTCATATTATGGGTCATTTCATTTGTTAAAATAGGATTAAACTCACCTTTTTCCAACTTAAGCTCATCACTTTTTATTTAAAACCACATTCATCTCCTTATTTTAGGGACAATCAATTAAAGTTGAATCATGTGATTATCTATCACAATAATAGCCTACTATTGAATAATGGGTACCATAGCTCTACCCATGACATGATTCTCATGATGTTTTCTACCCATTTTATGGGATAAATTCCCATGATCATTATTACCTAAACCCCTTTCACACCTACTCAGCCTTTTTGTGATTTTATTTTTGCTTTTATAAAAGGAGAACCTTTAAGCCTATATAATCAAGTTGATGTCAAGTAAAAATAAAAATAAAATTAATCATCATAAGTAAAAATAATCATGGGTCATTCCTAACATCCATAGACTACTTCCTTGAAGGATAACTACAAAAAACATATCAAAATTGCTCAATATAAGGTAGACTTCTCCCTTGAATGACAACTATAAAAAAATCCTTGAATAAAATAGAAAAAACTTAGACCACCCCCTTGAAGGATGGATAAGTCTATTATTTGTCAAAGCATATCAATTTCTTGGAAGCTTCCCACATCAATCATCTTCCCCAACATTCCCAAGCAATAACACAATAACAACAAACCCATTACAAAACATCAATAAAAGACAACATAGTTTAGAAGACAATTGGATTTCATAAGTAGACTTCTCACATCAAGTAGTCTACACATTATATGATATATAATTTTTTTATATTTACTCTTTAATGACCTATAAAAAAGGAAAGCTACTCTCCCAATAAGGTTCAATTTTCATCTCCCTCCCTTTTACACACTCTCTAAGCAAGGGATTTTGAGCTTACTTGACATTATGTGATCAAGACACATTTTTCACCAACTAACACACATTAATGTGAAGCATTAGAAGGGCTTATGTTCTTCAAGCTAATCCAACTTTGGTTTTTTTAGTCCTAGCCAAAGTAGAAACATCATGCCTTCTTATTCTCTTCTACTAGTTGATACATTCCTTTAGTCTTTTCTCTCTAGATTGTATTCACTTTCTCACATCTAGGTTTGTAATTTTACTTACCTTTATGTTCTTTGCCTTAATCTAAATAAAATTATCATAACATAACTACATCATATAATATCATCATCACATCATAAATAAAAATATACATCATTAGCATAATCAACACCTTCATAAATAAATTAACTATCAACCATCACATCCTCATAATCACATATACCATATCCACCACAAGTATAAATATAAATGAAGAAGAATATACACATTAAATTTTAGCATGAAAACCATAAATCATAACCATATCATAAACATCATCATAACATCATTAACATCCTAACATTTATTACATCCATATAACTATAATCCATAATCCATAACCATAACAATAATCACATCATAAAAAATTTCCACCTAAACATAACCCATAGCCATAACCATAATCATATCAATATCACAAATATGATCATCTACAACATGAAATTAAATGAAAACATCCATAAATAACATCATCAAATAACCTAATCTTAATGTCATAAAAATCATCCTAATCATCTACAACATCACATTAGCATCACATAATCATATCAGGATCATCATAGCCATCCATAACCATCACATCAATAACATCAATCCATATCAAACATCATCATGAACATAAATTAAAGAGACATATCATCGCATACCTAGCTAGGTGAGTCCACATCAACATCTCATAAGCATAATCATATCAACATGATGTCATCTGTGATCAACATGAACATCACAACCATGAACCACAAACCATAAACAAAGGATCACATCTATATCTCATAAATAATCATCATAATGTATAAAAACATACATGTCTCTCAAAAAAATATACATCTCACTGCATCAGCTTGTAGGTTGGTATCAAAAACATATGGAATATCAAAAATATCATGTCTCATAACAAATCTATGATCCTAGGGTACCACTACCTCTTGGAGCCTACCTCTTATACTTGACTATCCACATATAGATGTAGCCCATGGACTTGATGTCATTATGTTGGCACTTCCTACAATGTCAACCTTTTATTCACCCCATCAAGGCTCATCTAGTAGGTGCCTAAGTACTAAGGCCTCATAGTATCAGAGATATTCCATAGCCATTTCATATCTCTACGTCAAGATAGTCCCTATAGGTCTTGTAGCTATTGGTACTCTACCCCCTACTTGCCAAAGAGAATCTCTCTCCTACATCACCAAGGCTAGTTAAGACCTAGCTTGATCTCTCTCCCCTATTAGATTAACCACCTCACCTTGTGCTAATTCCAAAGATGCTTGTGTTACTTCTAAAGACTCTTGAGCTATGGCTAGTGTTTCTCATGCCTAATCGCTCTCTATGGTCACTACATATACATCTAGGGAAACCCCTGACATATGAACCTAATGACCATATCCTCTTGCATCAACATCTATATCCTGCTAACCCCCATCCTCAAGACCAATATTAGATGTGGCATACTGTGCCTAATACCATACAAGATATCCATTTGTAACACCTACATAATCCATATCTATCCTCATAGGTAACTCCTCATGGTCAATGAAATCATGCACTAGATATGGAGTAGGTAGTGAAAAATATACATCCTCTTTCCTATATCTCAAGAATGCCCTAGGTATATCCTATATAAGGTTGAATTGCCTCCATACCTTATTAAATGGAATTAGCTTTATCTCATGCTCTCACTAGCCATATATCCATATGTAGTTCTATAGAGATAGTGTATGCCTCCTATAGTGTGCCTAGCCTAGAAACCTAACATATGGTCTCCAAATCACATATCCCATGACTTTGACATTTATTTGGCCCCTATACCAATCTATATCATGTGATACTCCTCTGAGTCCTATAAGGTCATACTCTCCTCTCCACCTCATTTATCTAACCCCATAATCCATCTATATAAATCCCTCCTAGGGTATCCCTATAGGTCTCATCACCTTGATGTTCTCATATGCCTAGTAATATAGAACAAATCTGACAGTGATCTTGTATCTCCATGGTCATGGAATCCCAAAAACTCTAGGTAAGTCTACACTACTAACATAGGTGCCCATATGAACACTGTGTGACCCAACCACATCTCCATAAGCACCCCCAACAATAAGGGAACCTGCCACTACTAGAATCTAGTAATGCATAACATGTAACTATCATCATCATCATCATGAAAAGACACCTCACATCCCTATATATTTGATATAGTGGCATGTAGTGAAATCCTTCTGAGTGTCACCTTGAAAAATCAAGGTCATCTTTATATAAAAGCTCCATCTATCCATCCCAGTCATCACTCTCAATGTGGTAAATTGGCTCACCCTAAATGGGTAGCCATACTATCTTTTGGATGTCCTTAGGCAAGATAGTCAACTTGCCTATGGGAAGCAACAAGGTGTTAGTGGTAGGGTCTCATCTCTCAATGAGTGTCATTAACATCACTAAATCTTAAGGTATATGCTAATAATACCTCATACCTCTAATGCCCACATCCTTGATGTGCTCTCAGTCATTATTATTCATCCCACATTGAATCTCATCTAGTATCTAGGTCACTATATCCCTCATCTATATCTTATCCCATGACTATAATATTTGATAGCAATAAACCTAGTTCACTAACATAATTTACCCATTAATCTTACCACTTACACCTTCCCCCTATTCTAATCTACTCAACTCATAACATTTACCTAACATTTGATCTATACCTATTACTTTACCCAATCATTCAACTTTTTTAAACCCTACACATTAATTTCACCTAACATGCTAACCTAAACCATAACCATAACCCTACCTTTAACCTTCTAACTATCAATAATTTACCCAAACCTTAGCCATAGCCTTAACACTATTCTTAAGAAAATTTAAGTCATACATCAACTAGTACTAGTGGTTAGGTGACTAACCATCGATGTTCACCACATAGTGGCCTATTTATAGTTGATTATATACCAATGATGGTCAATAATGACTGGTGATGGCTGGAAATGATTGTTGATAGTCACTGTAAAGTGACTACCAGTGATCAAACCTCAACCCTACCCCTCAAAAATTTCTACCAAACCTCGCAAATAACTCAAAAACTACTTACAACTACCTCTAACCTCCCTTAATTACCCTACCCTACAAATTTTACATATAACCTACCATTTCAACCCCACACCCATAAAACCTTTCAAAACATAAACCTAAGTCAAAACCTTGGCCCTAGGTCAAATAATCAACAAACACCCTAATTAAAATAAACATTCATTTATATAAGTGAAACGAATCTACCAATTCAAAATAATCCCTACCTCATTCCTCAACCACCATTGAGGAGGAACCCTGGAACCACTACCTATCCTCACACTTTTTCATCCCCTTTGCATCCTCACTCACTCAAACAACCCCAAATCAATCCACTTGATCAATCACCCTCAATCATCACCATTTTTATCATCCAATGCCAAGTAAGCCAATCATCAAGGGTTTTAATTCATAATAAATGAATTAAACCCCTAATAGTCTTTTTTCTTCACCCTTTTAGGGCTGATGTATGATCACCAATGGTTAGGCTGACCATCGATGATTGACCTTGACAATCAATAGTTAACCAAATTTGGGGAAAAACCACACTTTTCAATAAATGTTTAAACACACTTTCACCTACATCTACCTAATAGAGATTCCCTTCTCCACCAAACTTGACCACCAATAATTTCAACGTCACCACTTGGTCATTTTGGTGCAAACTATCACATGTTTTACAATGACTCTACCTTGGTCCTTTTGACCACATGAACTACATCACCATGTTAACCATTTTGAACTTGTGTTACCTTGTGCATACTCAACCAACTTTTGTCTTCATGAGACCACTTCCTACCTCAGATACCCATAAAAACACTGACCTTATCTAGGAGACCTAAGTTTACAAGTGTAGTCCAACCATCACATACAGTCATGTGTTCTACTTATCACTTGTCCTTCTAGTGCTAACCTTTATTTTACCAACCATGTTAACCTAGTCATTATATGATATTGGCTATCACACCTAGTCATTATTTGTGTGTGTGCTTGCACTTCAGTACCCAACCTATCACTAACTTCATCACCACACTTACCCACTCATCAAACCTACACCTAATTTTTTTTACCTCATTGATTCATAGTTTGAATGGGAACACCTGCTCCCATACTTGAGATAAAACAACCTTCAAGCCACAATTCATTTTTATTTTGAATTTTACTGATACAACCTAAATAACAAAATGGGGGAAAATGTAGACATTAGACAATTGAACATAATGGTTATAAATGTCAAACTAACCCAAAACCACCTCAGGAACCCTTAGGGACTCTTTTCCAACCTTTTAACTACAAACATTGAGTCAAGTTAGCTAACTAGCTAACCCACCTTGACCATACTTAACCTTACCCATGACTATCGATGGTCACCCTAACCATTAATGTTTAAGCTTGACGATCGATGGTCAGGTTCCAACCTCCTAAATAGTCAACTCTAGTCAACTCCAGCTTGATTTTTTATATATAATTTATCTAATTTATGTACAAACTAAGGCATGAAAAATATAAATTTAAACTACTTGTTGAACCTCTTGTTAACCTATTATTTCATCTCTCCTCCCTTCTTATAAAAAGAGAAGAAGAAGAAGTGAAAGTGATTCAAAATTGATCAATCAATCAATTAATCCATCATCATCTGAATCTAGATTTAGAGCCTCTTACATCATCACTTCCCTTTTGTAGGTATTCTTATAGTAAACTAGTAAGTGTGATAGATATTCAAAGTGTTACTATATATCGACCAATAACCAAGTATCATTACTCTACCAAAATTACTCAAAACTTCACCAATAGATCCCTCAACCATCTTCATATCATCAAATAATAAAATAAGTATATATTTTCACTAATTAGTCACTTTATTTCTATTATGCAACCAACCCAGTCCAAACTCACTTTTTAGATTTCCATTCTACAACCTTATCAGACCAATTTCTTGAACCAAACTAGAATCCATAGTAACCACCAATAGTCACCCTGAATACCAATGGTCTATCCATAAATGATGATAGTTTCCCAACTATTGATGGCCACCCTAACTATTGATGGTAACCCAAACCACCAATGGTCACTATGTGACAAATAAAATAACAAGCTATTTTCACCTCCTAAACCTCAACCAAATCCAACTTTCAGATCCCCTACTCGATCATAAAACCTCACCCTATTTTTTGGGCCATAAATAATTCATTTTTCATTAATATCAATCTACTTATTACTATAATTAGTAAAATTCACTTATTCATTTATCAAACACTTCTTGTATTTGATTTCAGTACCTTTTGTTATATATACAAGTATTTTATCTTTCACTTTCAGGACTTAATTATTTAAAAGAATGGATTGACAGCCTCCAATAGAGCTTGTGATTCTTGGATATATCTTTCTAGGCAATCCACCCTACTATCTAACTAATCAACCATTTTTTTAGTTCTTTATTATTTATAGGCCATTCCTCCCAATCCAAATAGGAGTATTTATAATTGTCTGGATCAATATACACACAAAATATTAGGTTTTTCTATAATACCCTTCTCAATTTTATTTTATCTTTATTACAAATAACATAAGATAAATTTATCTAAAATAAGTATGTCATAAGATGTATGGTCACCTCGGTTATGAAAATTTACATACCTTAAGTTAGACTAACATGGTGAATGGAATTTCTTCTATTCAAAACATTCATAGTGTATATTTAGGATGCCACATAGATAAGCCAATATTAAATTCATTTGACATTGGTAAGGAATAAAGAACTAAACATGCATTGGATTTTGTACATTTGATTTTTCATGGTCCAATGAAAATATCTTCAATATTAAAAGATTTATATTAGTTATTACTTATAGATGACTTCTCTACAAAAATGTGGGTTTGTTTTTTAGATATAAAGTTAGCATGTTTATCTAGCTTTATTTCCTAGAAAGCTATGATATATAAACGAGGAGAGAAATATGTAAAAGTTCTTAGATCAGTTAATGGGGATGAATTTGTCTCTAATAAATTAATGGAATTTTTCAAGAAAGAAGGTATAACTGAGCAATATTATACACAATAAAATGACATCATAGCAAGGTATAATGAGATAGTGCTAGAGATGGCATGGTGTATGGTGGATATATAGAATGTACCATGTCAGCACTAGGTATAACATATGAATACAATAATGTAAACTTAACAAAATTTGCACACAATCCTTGTATAATATAACACAAAAATAAGAATGGTTAGGGAAAACACCAAATGTAATTAATTTTTGTGTTTTTGTATCTACTGCTTCTATATTGGTCAAAGCATTCATGTTTGTTAGTTAGTCTAATCAAATAGATGCATATAAATTACTAGATATCTCTAAATACAAAATTATAGTTAGTAAAGATGTTGATTTATATGAGAAGGTACCATTATTTAGTGAATCTACTAATAGTAATGTATTGCTACATGTTGATGACATTTATATAACAAGTTTTAGTACTAAATCTGAATAGGGCTCAAAAATGAAAATATCAAAAGTGTCAAGTTCTATTGGTGATAAGAGTGTTTCCACTCTTCATAATCAAATAAATAAGATAAACATAAAATGCCTAAGTGATACCATACCATGATGAAATATTTAATAAAATATGAATTTCCTTACTTTTTAGAATGACAATATACAAGGTTAGTAAAACAAGATGTGCAAGGTGAAGAGTAGGTAAATTTTGCTCTTACTATTATTTCACATGCATTGAAACCAAGCATAAGTTTAAAGACCAAATCAAATAAAAATGGGAGTTTTTCGTGAATGTTGCTAAAAGAGGAAGGGGCATAAAAAAAACACAAGATAATTATGAACAGTAAATGTCTCAAAGTTATTTAAAAATGGAAAGTAGAAGGCATTGGGTTTTCAATAGTTCAACATAGAAATATATCTTAGGAGATATGCTATGTTGTTTACTCTTAATGTATATTCTAAATTTCTTTTATCAGAATTTATAACTCTATCAAATAGGTAAATCATGACACATCTAAGACATGACAAAAATTCAAAGAATAACATGATTTAGTGAACCCATTATTCAACAAATTTATTACTCTACTTGGTGGTTGAAGTGGATCATTACCCATGTACTCTAGTAAGATGGATTCATGAAAATAGGGACATTTGGATACATTTTTATAATGGAAGTAGACCTACCTTTGGTTAATTTTATATATAGACTTAATCATATTATTATAATAATGACTAAAATAAGTCATTTAGTCATTTAGGGAGGCTATTAAAATAATTATTGTTATAATCTTAATTAGTTTATTGTTGTGTGTGGTTATATTATTATAACCACATTCCTTTAGTTGTTTCATGGGTAAGTCTATTATTAATTCTTGTTGTGTGTTTATTGTACCAATATCCTTTATTAGAGGATCTTATTACTTGCTTATATATTAGGCTATCTATGTGGTTAATAATCATTAGGTATTATTGGCTTCATTCCTATGGATCAGTTTATTATATAGGTTATACTCTCTAATCATGGCTTCATGATCAAAGTTTAAGTTGGTTAAAAGTGTCAAGAGAATGACCCTAATTTGTGTGAAACCAATAAATTTTTTTAGGATAATACCGATGAACATTGGGATGAGAAGGATCAAAATATTAAGATGAGGGTCTAAGAAGGTGTTTTCTAATCTCAACTATGGAAAGAGGCTAGTGGATCTTGTTAATTTTTACTTGTGAGGGAGGAGGAGCTTCCTTATATAATATTATTTATGGTTCTCTTAGTATCATAAGTATCAAAGACACCATCATTAGTAACATTATTATTTTTATATATCATAATCATTTGAGTAATAATCTTGGGTTGTGAAGGCTTGAATTTTATTATAATGAATTATTTATGTTAGGATTAATCTAACACTTTAATAATTCTAAATAAATATTCCCAACAATGTAATATAGTTTGTCATCTAGTACATTAGAGAAAATGCGGTAGAAGTTTTCATTTGACATATTAATCCTATATTTGTTGGCTAAGGCTTTCCAACATTTGATAATGGTTTGGGCAGTCTCATTTTCCTCTTGTTTCCAATTGATAAAGTGAGCTAATTTTTTTAAAATAAAATCATAAGATTGAAACTCTTAGACTAATTCATTAATTAAGTCTTCCAAGGTAGAAAATTAATTGAACTTTAATGTATTATATCATTCTAAAGGATCACTATAAAAGGTTTTGACAAGTACCTTGGTAGTGGAAAAGGTGTTAAGTTTAATCTAGAATTTATAAATATTACCAAAGGCCTTTAAATGCAAAGCAGGATTAATGGATCCATTATAAGAGATCATAAGAGTTATACCACCTATGTCAATGTATACAATTTGAGGTACTAAGGGTTCTTTTTGAATGTGTTTGATGACTTTATTGTGAAGTGAATCTTTAATAATGATGTTTCTAAGAGCATATCTAAGTGAGGGTGGGGAAATTTCTATTTGGCACTCCACATTGATTTTTTAGGGTCACTTTTATATTTACAATTTTTGGTTTTGAATTTTCATCATTTGATAACTCTTATTAACTTTAATGTTAGCCGTTTGACTCATTGCTTGTAAAATTATTTGATTATGATTAGAATTTTTTTATTGGAAGTAGAGGCTTGCATGGCATGTTGGGATGCACTATATGTGAAATTAATATTGGTATTAATTTGAGAACTTTTGGTAGGCCCACTAAAAGAGATATTCATTATGTTAGTAGCAATATTAGTCATGGTGGATGAGGAAGGAAATGAGGGAGAAGAAAATTTATTTTCCCCAAGTCCTATATAATTTTTAAGCAAGGGAAGGATGATATTTAATGTGGGTGATATCATGAATTAATATATAATTGTAGGGTCCTTGACCCTATGCTATGAATGTTTGTAATGTTTATTTTAAGACCAAATTAGACAATTCTAAACTTTGTATCAAACCCTTAAAATGAAAATTTAAAATTATATTTTTTTATTGAAATACTAACCCAAAAATTACATAACTCTAAAATGAGTAAATTAAGCATAAAATAAATTACAAACCTCTTATAAACCCTCATAAAATCAAGGAAATTTAATATATTTATCTAACACAACTTTTCCAAATTTTTAATGAATTCTAATCATAAATATTGTAAAAATATTAATAGATATATGAGGGAAGAAACTAAATTTTCCACCTATCAAACAATGACCAAAATGAATGACAACCCATCTAGGCAAGTCACCACACTCCAAGTGGCCTATAACTATTGTGACCACCCTCCAAATGTTTCCCTACTATATCACCCATGCTTCCAAGGCCTTCAAATTAATTTTCCCAACACCTAAGGCTATCAAAATTTATTTTTCAACATTCAAAGCTTCCCAAATTGATTCACCACCCTCACAAGTGACCCTTGTGCCTAAAAAGATGAATTTATACCCAAGCATGACCCTTGAATGAATCCATTAGGTGGGTATTGAGGGTTTTCTTTCCTTTAATCAAATGATAGCTCATATTCTCAAGTATCACTATGCAAAATTGATGAATCATGTTGTAGTGATCATAGATCCTGGACCCTGTACTTGTTAAATGGGATAACTCCTACCAAAGAACATATTGTGATATATCCCAAATGGATAATGAATTTCATTCTACCTCAAGTTTATATTCAAAATTTTATAGATATTTGGAAATCTCCACAAAATCCCACCAGCCTGAAGGTTGGAATATGCTCACATCCTTATGTTGTTTTTGTCCTAGTTGGCTCCTACAATGCAAAGATGGTTTTGGGAAACTAGACCCTTGAGTCCCAAAGGCTCCTCGCATGATTTGTTAGGTTATTCCTCCCAATATATGATATAAATTAGAAGTTGGATGGGGTATATATGAATTATAGCAACCTAAAACCACTTGGATTTTAATCCAATTAGGTACCCAAGTGGCTTCCATGAAGATCTTCTTTAGCTAAACCCTTCCTCCAAATTCTTCCTTAGAAAATTCTCCCATATTTTGTTTGATCTCAGAGCTACCCTTAGTTGTTAATCATCATCATATACCAATTTTATTCATAACCAGTAACATAAAAAATGTACAACATATACCCAACTAAAACTTACTTGTAATAATCAACAACTTGGGTAATGTAAAGGCTAAGAACAACCATGTAAGAACTAAAAATATCCTATGATAAGCCACAAACTGAAAATAACTTCTTCCCTTGATTGAAGAAATTTTTAAATCCACTTGTATGAGAATTAATGAAGTAATGTGGTGGCTGGGAATGGTGATGATATAAACAATAACAATTAGACTAATTTATGTCCCAAAGGTGTTCCTTTTACCCTTGTATGGTAGGATATTATCACCCCATGCTTTATTCATATCTTATTTATAATCATTTATGCACTTTTTTGGAGTGGCCCTATCCCAAATGAGATTATTAATGATAATAGTACTATCGTTTTGAATCTTGAGAGGACTTATGACGAATTTCATGATCATGGCAATTCAACCTTGACAAGGAATAATTAATGGCTAAAACTATATTTCATTAGGATTCTCCTGGTAGTTTTATAACATACATTTTCATGATTTGAGAGGGTGTTTTAAGTCCTCTCAATCTAAGCTACAAATGGGAATAATCATAGGTTGTGGGTGACCTAGAAAGTGGATTGAACCTATAGATAAGGGATAACTCCCTTGTTGTATCACTCAATACAATTCACTAATCTACTAGATTACAAGAAAAGAGAGAAAGAAACTATTAACTAAATAGGTGATACACCAAATTTTGTGACCACTACCACTAATTTTCATGTGCACTAGGACCTATTAGACTGCAAGAAACATGTACTTCTACTAAAATGTACCTATTACATCAATGTTTTGTAAAGACTTAAGGAAATATGAGATTATAAGGGAAGATGTTTTCCACTTATAATCCACATGAAACACCTGATGACACTCTTCACAACCCATAGTAGAGAAATAAACTACAAGAAGGTAAGAAGAATAGGATAATAAAATAAGGTAAGCTAAGTATAAACTTGTTTATATCAACCATTCAAAGCTTCACACTACATAAAACCATATGAAAAGGTATTTTTAGTCTTTTATTTATGAATAAGAATACAAAAGAGTATGGCTAAACCATAATCCTAGTGTAATGATCCTCAAAATGCTAAAATTAGACATACATATAGGGGAAAGAAGAAGAAGAGAGAGTGAAGAGAGGTTTCAAGAACCAATTATGTCTTCCAAATACTCATGAAATAGGTTTAAAATAAGAAAAAATGATAACAAATAGTAATTAAAATCTCCTCAACATGTGTGCACTTAATTTAATGATGATTTGATCAAGGTGGTGTAAGAGTTTTGTCTTACTTGATGACTCATCATTAAACTCTTGAAATTGACCCTCATTATTGATTAGTAAATGATAAGTCATCTTCTGAGAGTCTAACTACTTATTTTTTCCTTGAAACCTATTTAATATCTATATCCCATCATTTTTCCACCTTTGTTCTACAATTTCATTCATAACTCTCACATTTACTCTTTTTGAGGGTTATTCCTTATAACCCTATTTTGACATAGATATCTTAGGTTTAAAATATTCACATCACTTATAGGAAAAATAAATATATATTTGATTACCCTTTATCTCATTTCATATTAACTCAAAATTTCATGACTTGATTCCTAAGGAAGACTTACTAACCCAACACCCTCTTTCACAATCAAACCTTAAGCAAACATACAATACTAGACACTCTATAATACCATACAATACTACTCCAAAACCACCAAAATATTTTAGGTCACATTATATAAGTTCATAGTACAAATTTTCATCTAATTCTAAGGTTTTTAACTCAATTAATGATAAAAAATAAATTATTAGCCCTAGGTTGGTCTTAACACAGACCTAAGTAGGCTGAGAGTGAAAAAAAAAGGATGGGGAGGGTTTTAAGCTATTTCAAAACCTTATGAGACCGGTTTGAGTACTTATTCACTTCCCTCAACATTTCCAATATTTTTTTCTCTTGAACAATCTTAAAATCTCTCTAACATGTTAATTTTCAAAATTCTACATGTATTTTAGGACTGTACAATAGGCTTTAGGTTTCCTTATCCTTTTTGAACAACCTCTAAACATGATCAACACCTTCCAATTCCTCTCATGAATTATACACACCTTAAGTGTTCATAAAAACACTAAATTCAATACAAATCTTGCATACTCTCTTCAATTCTTGGAAGCAAACTTGTATCTTCTTAGCAGGCCTATAGGTCTTTTTTAGGATTATCGCCTTAATAAGCTTGAGAATGGTTCTATTTGAAGGATTTACTCTTTCACAAAGAATCTGATCAATGTGGAGGAATTATTCATGGTCTCTTTGACTTTTCACCACCCTCAGTATTCAAATTCTAACTCAAAGTTTCACTTTTCATTTAAACTAGTACAGGTAGGCCTGTAGGTGTATACAACTAGGTCTAATCTACTTTCTTCAAGTTTTTTACTTTATAAGGTGATCTTATATTATGAAAATAAGTATAAAAATAGTTTCTAACCATATCAAGTTCCTTTTCATGTTACCTTATCTTTCAAATGCCATGAATGACATCAATACCCTTTTATTCTTTGATGTTCTTGAAGGTAGACCTGTAACTCCATTTTAGGCCTATCACTCTACATAGAGTTTGAGATTTATCTTTATTGAAAATATTTTAGATAATTTTATTATTCCCCAATGCCTATTATGACTTATATACTCCTTATATTCTTTTTTCAATGCAAAATATGCACTTTTCACATCCTTGTAAGTGTTCATCTCATGTTTGGAACCACTACAAACCTACTACTTGAATCCAGAGAGATTGACCATTACATGACCATTACATCACATCACATCACCACGAGATTTATTTATATATTTATGTGGACTAATTGTATCTCTTATTAAGTCCATATAATTCTCAACTAATTATGAGACTTTTTAAACATCTCAAAAGGAACAAACTATTAGTCCTTCTACTCAGGCCTATAAATACATGCATACGCTCTATTTTAACTTATCCTTTCATGGATTGTCTTGTATAAAATTTAAAAAGTTTGATTTATATTTTAAATTTCAAATATACTCCTCAAAATGAATTAAAAATCACTTTCATTCATAAATTTATATATTTCTTTATTCACTCTTTCATACTTGCAAGCTTGTTGAAAAATACCAAGACTAAAGTCTTTCATAACCTACTATCTACCCTTTATACTTGATATATTCCAATTTAATAGAGTGATATGAGTAATTTTAGGTTTTTTAAGGCTATTTAAAAACCACTCAAGATAATAAACATTAAAATATACCAAACCCCTGCTTGTAGCCACCCTATATAGGTCTGTAACCTTTTATATGTGGAGTTTTTTGGACTTCCCCTACTTGCACGTGAAAAATAGATGTTGTAAAATAATTTTAGAAGGATAATGGAATATTTAAAGACCTCAAAAAATCCTTCATCTTAATCAATGATCTCCAAAGTTTCATAAAATTGCCTAAAACTAAACTAGTGGGGTTTTAGAAGGGTTTTTGACACCTTTTTCTTGTTAGAGATGGTCCATAAAGTATAACCCATGAAACCTTGAACCAATGAATGAAATTTAAAGGAATAGGGGTACCTAAATTTACCTAAGATATATTTATGCAACTCATTTTCATATTCACAAACCATTGTTAAGAAATGAGCCTTTTCAAGCTTGCAAAGGTCCAAAAGAAGAACTTAATAAGCTTTTTGCATGTTTTGGCCATTATAAACCCTATGAAATATTGATCTGGTTATCATGACCATGGATATGGATTAAAAAAATATTAGAGGCTAAGAATAGCTTGAAAACTTTTATAGAAGCCTTCTCTTGACCTTGCTTAGACTACATTTTTGCTCTCAATAACCTTTCTATATTGATATTCTATTTTATCTTGTTCCGTACGCAAAATAGAGGTATTCCTACCCTAAAAAAAGATAAATTAATGAAAAAAACCTCCTCTTCACATGGCCTCTTCACCAATACTTCGTAACATGCCATGATTATAGTTGAATCAATAAGAAAATGATGTTTCAACTTTGATCTATGTTAGAAATGAACATTTTGTCGCCTTTTGAAGCTTAGATAGACCCTATGGAGTATGAAATCACCCTCCATAAGTTACACATAGCCTCAAGTGAATTATATTTGCATGGTATAACTCCTTATTATTAATTTTTCTTAGTGAGGTCACTTCAACATTGTAACACATGAAACTTAACTATCTTAGCATTACCTTAACATTTCCAAATTTACCTTAACCTTTTCTAAACACTTCATAAGGACCAATTTATGACCATTATTTAATCACTTTGGGACCATGAATTCACATTATGACAAGACCTTTTATATAAATTTGAAATAACCTAAAATATCATTTCAATACCCTATCATATAATAGGCTATGACATAAAAAGCAAGGGCTATTGGAGGCTATCAACAAGGTTAAAAGGATAAAGACCAAGTTTTGAATTATATTGATCCATGGTAGCCAATTCTAGATAAAATATTTGACAACCTCATGGGTTTGCATGCTTGATATTCATCTAGATCAATTGCTTCATGCATCCATTGGGCTATAGAGTCACCTATCATTCAACTTCAGATCCAACTATACCTTGAACCTGATTTCAAATGCCTTAAAATAAGAAGAGATAATTTATATACCTCCAAAACACACAAAAAGATAAGAACAACACACCAAAACAAGAAAATCACACACTTGTGCTATAAATCACATAGGGAAAACAAAAGACTATAAACACTACTAAATACAAATAACCTTAAGTCATTTTCCTCCTGGATCAAAAGGAAAATTTCTAAAAACACTTCCACCATGAGATATAAAATGATGTAGAGAAAGCTACCTTTTGAACATAATGTTTGGTGGATTGAATTTCTTGGTTGACAACTCCTTTGGCATATGCTCTAGTGATTTAATAGCATTAAACATGCCTATTATGAAAAAACACTCATATTATGGTTCAAAAATCACCTCATGTTATTCATTAATGATTTAACTAACCTCAAAACTGATCACATCTTGGCTCATAGGGGTAGCATCAACTTTAGCTTCTAATGGCTCCATGAAATGGTGTGCTTGGTCTTTAATGACCTCTTAAGGACTCTCACATTACTATTAAGGGAGGATAAAAACTTCAACATCATATTCAATCTTCCCTATAGGAGATAAAGACCCTTTAAGAGCCTCAAATTCACTGAAAATATCAAAGTATAACTATCACATGTTTTTAACATCTTATTGACTAATATCTTGAGGGGACATAACTTGAACCACATCTTCACTTTTCACTTTAGGATCCATAGGATTATCAAAAACTTCTAACTCCTCCATGTGATCATGGTGTGCTTAAATTATGCTCTCTAAAGCTTTGCTTCTTGCTCATTAGAATCCATTTCAAGCCCACTCAATATCTCACATTGTTCACTTGGGATGTCTTCTACTTCTAGACCAACTGCAACCTCTTCATTAAGACTCTCTAGGCAAATGCTTCCTTGTGGTTATTTTATTCCCAATTTAACTAGTTCCTCATTGAAATAATAAATAAGGTCATCATTCTCAAATTAACAAGGGAGATCAATACAAGACTCTACCTCTTATAGGCCACTTAATACATCTTGAAATGTGTCCAATTGTACCTCTATTGCATCTAGTTATTCAAATTCATCAAGAGGCTCCAAGAATTGTTGTTACCCATGATCTCTTGGAAAGGACTAACTAGCTAAGTAATTGATACAACTATATAATTTATGTTGTGTTCACATTTAGGAGTGTCCTCTCCTTTAAATTATGATGCCATTTCATCAATATTGCCTTTTCCTTCATCTCTAAAAATTGATTTGCTTTTCTCTTCACCAAGAAGTGATTCAATGATGATTTATTCATTGTATTTACTTGAATTATCTTGATCATGTACAACTAAAAATTGATATTCTTCATTTTCCTCGCATAGAATAGTCTCTTCATAAAAAATGGAGATGTTGGGAGGGTGATGAATATGTTTTCAAGTCAGCTTGGGAAGTGAGGTAACAATCTTACAACTTGGGCTCTTAGAGGTGACAGAATCTTCTAGGAATTGTTGGAGAGAGATCAAATTTAGTTGTGTTATGGATGTCATATTATTTTCCATAGTCACTTTTTCCCTCTTTTAAGTGCCTTCTTAGATTGACTTCCATGATGGAAATTTTTGAGGTCCTTGGGTGATGGGACTTGCATAGGCAAAGGTTCTTTAGTTTCAATTCTCCTATTTAAGCATTATTCATATTGCTTCTCCCATAACTCAACTACTTGCTTCCAACTTAGAATTCTGAACCTATGAGTCTCCTCCTGATGGTGTGATGCAACTTGAGGGGTGGGTGAAGTGCTTGGGAAGTTTGGGAATATTTTTAGATTAGGTTACATCATCTTCTCCTGATCTTGTAATATTGTAGAAGTTTTGGATTCTATTGCTCTTTCTATTATGATTGATTCAAATATATGATCATTTATAAATTCAATCTCTCTAGCTAGGTGTGCTTCAAATTAAAGTTTTATCTTTTCAAAACTGTCTTTAGGATGATTAGAAGGAAAATGACTTTTCCAAGGGTAATTGGGATCATGATTAAGGGATATATAGGGTTGATGGCAAGTTTGATAAGATTGGTATGAAGGTTAAAAAGCTTGGTAAGGTTATTGAAGAGGATAGGAAGGATAGTATTCTTGATATTAAGGTTATTGATATGGATAATTAGATCCATACGGGGGTAAGTAAGGTCATTGTAAGACTAATATGGAAAAACATAGGGCTGGTATGTATCAATATAGGGTGATATGGCTCATTATATTATTGATAAGGATCAACATAGGCCTAATATGGCTCATTAATTTGAGAAAAATTGAAATCCACTCTAAACTCAACCATGAAACCACATTTGAAAGTCAAAATATAAATATTACTTGCTTGAAAGAATACCTAGGCTACTAAAACCAATTAAAATAATTTAGAGTCACCATTGGTGCTTGTGTTCATGCATCTAAAGGTCGTTATATTGAAGATTAGCACCAATAAATATTTAATGAATGAAAATATTTGTCCCACTAAACATGCCATAACTATTATATCATATATTTACACCCTTTGATAGGGTGTTTCAATTCCTCTCAATCTAAGCTACACATGAGAACAATCATAGGTTGTGGTTGACCTAAAAAGTGTATTGAAGCTCTAGATAATGGATAGGTCCCTTAATACATCACTTAATACTAGTGACTAATATACTATATTATAATTAAAATAGATAAATAAACTATTAAAGAAGGAGGTGATAACCAAATTTTGTGACCACTACCACTGATTTGCCTATGCACTAAGACCTATAGGACTAAATGAAATATACACTTATCCTTAAAGGTGCCCATTACATCAATGATTTGTAAAGAGGTAAGGTAATATGAGAGTATAAGGTAATATGTTTTCCACTTCTAATCCATATGAAACCCCTAATGACACTCTTCACAACTTACAATAGAGAAACAAGTTGTAATATAGAAATAATAATAGGACAACAAAACAAGGTGAGCTAAGTCTACACTTTCTTATATAAAAAATTCAAAGATTCACATTGTATACAATCATAAAAGGAGGTAAGAATAGTCATTTATTGATAAATAGGCATACAAAAGAGTATGGATATGCCATAATCTTGATGGAAGGATCCTTATAATGCCAAAATCTAGCATATATATAGGAGAAAGAAGAATAGATAGAGAAGAGGGGTGTCAAGAACCAATTATGGTTTCTAAAAACTCATAAAAAAGGTTACAAATAAGAAAACCTACTAATAAATAGTCATGAAACTCTCCTCAACATGTGTGCACTTAATTTTATGATGACTTGATTAAGGTGGCATAGGAGTTTTGTCTTGCTTGATGACTCATCCTTGAACTCTTAAAACTTCCCCTCATGATTGATTAGGAAATTAAAAGTCATATTCTTGGAGTATAAATACTTATTTTTACCTTGAAAACTTTTTTAATTTCCATATATCATCAGCTTTCCACCTCTTTCTTTCAATTTTATTCATAACTCTCAAATTTGCTCTCTTTGAGGCATATTCCTTGTAACCCTATTTTGACACAAAACTCCTAGGTTTGAAATACTCACAAAAATTATAGACAAAATAAATGTATATTTTATTACCCTTTATTCTATTTTAGGTTCACCCAATATTTCATGACTCAAATCTCAAGTCATAACTACTAACCCAACACTCTTTTCACAATTAAGCCTAATTAGGCCTAAATCAAGCAAACAATACTAGATACCATACAATACTAATCTAAAAATAATAGAATATTTTATGGAACATTAAATAGTTTTATAATGAAAATTTTCATGAAATTTTAAGATTTGAAACTCAAGGTATGAAAAAAAACTTTTAGCTCTAGGTTGGTCTTAATATAGGCTTGAATAGGTTGAGAGTGAACAAAAAAGGATGGGGAGAATTTAAGACATTTAAAAAAAAAAAAACCTCTATGATTTATTCCCCATCTTTCCTCAACATTTATAATAGTTTTTTCTCTTTAATAATCTTTAAATCTCTTTAACATGTCAATTTTTAGAACTTTGCATGCATTCTAGGATTGTTTAATAGGATATAGGTTTCCTTGTCCTTTTTGATCAACCTATAAACACCATAAACACATTAAAATTCCTCTCATGACTCTTACACACCTTAATTTTTCATCCAAACTTTGAATTTAATATAAATCTTGCATACTTTCTTCAATTCTTGGATTTAAACTTGAATCTTCTTAGCAGGCCTATAGGTCTTATTTAGGATTATCACCTTATTAAGCTTAAGAATAGTTCAATTTGAATGATTTACTATTTTAAAAAGAATATAATAAATTTTTAGGAATTATTCATGGTATTTTTGACTTATCACCACCCTTAGTCTTCAACTTATAACCCAAAGTTTCACTTTTATTACAAATTGGTATAGGTAGGCATGTAGGTGTATACAACTAGACTTAATGTACCTTTTTCAAGGGTTTCTAATTTACAAGGTGATATTATCCTACTAAAATAAGTATTAATATACTTTAAAACCATATCAAGTTTAATTACATGTTACCTGATCTTTTAAATTCCATTAATAACATCAAAACCCTCTTACTCTTTGATGTTCTTAAGGGTAAACCTATAACTCCCTTTTAGGCTTATCACTCTACATAGATTTTGAGATTGATATTTCTTTAAAATATTTTGGATACTTTAATTATGACAAAATCTCTCTTATGAGTTATATATTCCTTAGATCATGCGTTCAATGCAAAATATGCACTTTTCATATCCTTGTAGGTGTTCATCTCAGGTTTGAAACCACTACAGACCTACTACTTGAATCTAGAGAGATTGACCATTACATCACATCATTGAGATATTTATGGGGACTAATTATATCTCTTATTATGTCCAAATATTCCTCAACTAATTATGAGACTTTTTAAACATCTCAAAATGAATAAACCTATAGTTCTATTCAAGCCTATAGGTACATACATACCCTATTTTTTAACTTCTCCTTCCATGGATGGTCATGTATAAAATTGGAAGATTTTTATTGAGACATGAAATTTAACATAGACTACTCAAATTTAATTAAAAAAAAATTTCATTCACATAATATATATATATATATATATATATATATATATATATATATATATCTTTGTTCACTCTTTAACACTTGCAAACTTGTTGAAGAACACCAAGACTAAAGTCTCTCATAACCTACTATTTTCCATTTATACTTGATATTTTTAAATTGAATAGAGTTATAGGTTTGTGGAGGATATTTAAAAACCACTCAAGATAATAAACATTAAAATCTACCAAATTCCTACTTGTAGCCACCTTATATAGGTTTGCAACCTATTGTATGTGGAGTTTTCTTGACTTACCCTGCTTGAATGTGCCAAATAGTTGATGGAAAATGATTTTTTAATACTAATTAAATATTTAAAGACCTCAAAAAACCTTCATATTCATCAACAAGATCTAAAATGCCATGAAACTTCCGTAAACTAAGCTAGTGGGATTTTAGAAGGGTTTTTTACACCCTTTTTTTATTAGCGATGGTTCATAAAGTACATGCCCTAAAACCATAAAATAATGAATTTAATTTCAATTTAATATGGGTCCTTACCTTCCCATAATATAATTTATCCCAATTCATTTTCATTTTCATTAACCATTATTAAGAAATGATCCCTCTCGAGCTTGCAAAGAACCCAAGGAAGAACTTGAGAAGTTTCTTTCATGTTTCAACCCTTATAAACCCCCTTGATTTATTTATAAATAGTATGGATATGAATTAAAATAATATTATAGGATATGAATCTCTTGAAAAAATGTATAGAATCCTTCTATTGACCTTGCTTATAATGCATTTTTGCTCTCAAGAGCCTTTTTGGATTGATCTTATATTATAGCTTATTCCACAAGCCAAATAGAGGTATTAATGCCCTAAAAAAAGATAAATTAACTTATAAAACATCCTCTTCACCTTACCTCCTCACCAACCCTTCATACCATGCCATTATTATAGTTGAATCAAGAAGTAAAAGATGGTTTAACTTTGGTCTACATTAGAATTAAACATTTTACCACCCTTTGAAGATTTTATGGACCCTATGGATTATGACATAACCCTCTATAAGTGCCACATAGCCTCAAGTGACTTATTTATACATTTTTTAACTCCTTATTCTTTATTCTCCTTGGTGAAGTCACTTTAACACTATAACACATGAAACTTAACTATCTTAGCATTACCTTAACATTTCCAAATTTACCTTAACCTTTACTAAGCTTTTCATAAGGACCAATTTATGACCATTAGTTAATCACTTGGGGAACATGACTTCACATTATTAAAAAACCTTGTAAAGAATTTTGAAATAATTCAAAACATCATTTCAAGGCCCTATCATATAACAATCTATGAAATAAAAACTATGGGCTACTAGAAGCTATCAATAAGGTTAAATGGATAAAGACCAAGTTTTGAATTATACTCACCCATGATAGCTAATTTTGGGTAATAGGTATGTTGTAAAATTATGCTTTCTCTATGTTATTTGAGAATATCCTCAATATTTTTCAAATATAAGGGAACTATACTATGACTATATGTGATTGATAATAACAATCCAAACATATAAATCCTAGAATACAGTAATACAATATTGGTACAACAACACAATATGGAAAATACCTATAAAAAATTATCAATATTAGTGAGATAAGAGTTGAAAAAAACTGATCAATGATTGGAAATATTCATTATTATCAAAAAATGGAAAATCTTGGAATCATGTGATTGAAATCATTTGTATGGATAAAAATGTTATTATGAAAGAACTAGAAATGGTGATGATGTTAGCCTCTAACCAAAAGGGTTGGAGCATGACTATCCCCAATGTGTTCTCCCTTTCTTTAGGATTTAGTACATCATTAACCATTTCTTTCAATTTCTTCCTAACTAGCATTAAAGGTGTTGGAATCTTTACTTCTAGTGTTCCCAATAAGTGGCCTCTTTCATGCAACATGTTATTCCATGATAACATCATCATACTTTATAAATTATAGTTGTCCCAATAAATTATTAACATTATGATACATGAACTAAAAAATATCATTACACCATAGATGACATCATGCATTTTCTTACTCACTATTAGAGTTATGGTGGCTAGAAACCATCTTGATATTGTTAAAAACCCCTTAAAAGTGTTTGTGGGTTGAGTGTGTATCTTTCTGATGAAAAAACCTTCTTTTGTCATTTCAAAAGGTATAAGAGAAAGGTTAGGAATGGGGTAGACATCAGTCCAAAAAAAAAAAAAAAAATCCTCCAAGAACCATGGGTTATAGTGCTTATTACCCCTATTCATACCCACCATACCATGTTGGTCTACACCATATTGAACAATAAGGTAATTTTTTTTTGCTTACCGTTAGTGGCTAAATCTATGAACTCACTACCTATATTTGATGAAATCCTTATTTAAAAATAGACTTCCCTTATTTTTATGCAACAATGTTTAAGATGCCATTTAATATACTGTTAAGTATCACTACTTCATATTCACCCTTAGTGAATTATTTTTTCAATAACAAGCACCATCTTGTCTCAATAATTATGACTAATTCCTTAACATTGTCTTTAAGTACAACACTTGTCTCCAAGGAGTGTCTTGTGAATTGTTAGCATTGATCCCTCACAATATTTTTATAATGAACCATATTTCTTGAATGGCTCTTTTCTAGCTCATACTTAATAATTAAGGGCTTAATATTCTTATGACATTACTATTGTATTAAAAATGAAAATCTAGAGATTACCAACCAAGGTATTACCCATGATACTTGCCCTATATTTTTTTCATTTCTTACTACCATTATAGGCTCCATTATTCCAATGCCTTTATTGAAATCTCATCAATTACATGATGATTTATTTAAATGATTTTAATAATTGTCTATGGGATGCCTTGAATATAAAATATTCCTTGTTTTCCCAATCTAGCATGTCTCCTTTTGTTGATGTAATCTCAATTATTGTAAAACTAGAAATTCAAAATTACTAATGCCATGGATCTTATATATAATAAAACCATCTCCAATCACCATAACGTATCAAATCATAGATTGGACATAAAATTTAAAGCCAACAACATTATTCTAAATTTTTTGAATTGAATTCTAAGTTGCTCTATTATTGCTTGCTTCGAGAACATTTTTGTATGTGAGGTGACTTGTCTTTGGACCTTGCATTTGTCTTATCATTTGTAACCACTAATTTTTCATGATTTGGCTAGTGTTCTCAATGTATTTCTTATGTTCCTCTAAGGTCAAGTTAGATCTTCTATATCTAAGAACATGTAATGATGAAATAATTAGTAGTGATGATTCTAAAATCAGAAACCCTACTTGTTATGGGTCTAAAAATTACACTGGGATCCCACACTATTATGCTCAAACAATTTTGAATCTAAGAAAAAATATCTATGCTCTTTAATGCAGGTTTTCTTCTTCACTTTATCACCCCTTTTATCACATTGTCCATTCTGAAAAAAAAGTTATAGTGACATAGGAAGAAGAAAAATATATGAGATATTATAATCATTATCATACCTTAGGCTACCAATAATGGGTTTACCCTCCTTTTCTAAAATGGGAATTATGGAGATACCTCCAACCCTTCTATCCTTATGACTCACAAATGTGTTCTTCCAATACATGTCCCCCTATAATTCTATTATGAAAATCAATCAATGGATCATCCTTTGGAAATTTGAATTATGGTGCATGTTCTTCCATATTGAGATCTTTGAATTTAAAAAATAAAGCCTTTTCTATTTTGATCTCTTCATTATATTTTTGAATTCTTATTTTGTAATTTCTTTCTCTTTACTCATCACAAGGGAAGAACTATTTTCATTTTGGGATAATTTTTTTTTCCTTTTTCCTTTCATATAATTAATTCCCCCATTGGTTATTCCCTCTCCATTGATTATAACATTGATTTTTCATGATGCACCATTATAATTTGGGACTTATTTTCATCTTCCTTTCTCCAGGCATGTTATAAGTATCCTTGTGTAGCTCATGGTTTAGACCTTTGTCTGATTCAAACTTGATATTTATTCAATCCCATGAATTTGATAAGTGATAGCTCTTCTTATATCTCAAATAGAAGGGCTCTATATTTATCATAGCTTGCAGTAATGTCATCAACTATGGAGGGTTGAGTTTATCTCACTGGAATGGTTTATTCTCTTTGAAGGAAAGTAAGTTAGAATGACCTAGATGAATAACCACTCATGGTCATTGATGGCTGAATATTATTGTTTAACCTTGAATAACTTCCTTCACCATTCATATTTTTCATGGTGTAGATCAACCATAACATTATATTAGCCAATTTCTCTTGTCCTTAGTCAAACCTCTCAAACCTAGTGTCATCAGAAATATTATCCACCATTTTATCTTCTCCTTATGAATCACAAGCTGATAAGATCCAATACTATGATACAATATTAATGTCCCTTTTAGGATAAAATTAGACAATTCTAGAATTTTCATCAAAACCTTAAAAGGAAAATTCAAAATTATAATTTTTATTGAAGCCTTAACCCAAAAATTATAGAATTATAAAAGGGGACATTTAAGCATAACATAAAATACAAACCCTCATAAAAATAAAGAAACTTCAATATATTTATTTGACATAACAAGCCTTGTTTTTTAATGAATTATAGTCCTTAAAATTGTAAAAATATTACTTAATATATAAGGGAAGAAATTAAATTTTACACCCACTAAATAATGCACAAAATGAATGATAGTCCCTCTAGGTAATTCTCCACACTCCAGGTGGCCTATAACTATTTTTTTCACCATCCATATGATGCCTTTTCACTATGCATAGCCTTTCAAGGCTTCCAAATTGATTTACCCAATACCCAAGGTTGTTAAAACTAATTTACCAAGATTTAAAGATACCCAAATTGATTTACCACCCTCACAAGTTACCCTTGTGCCTGAAAATATGAATTTATACCCAAACATGTCCTATGAATAAAATCACCAACTGAGTATTGAGGGTTTTCATCTTCAAATATTTAAATCCAATGAAGGTTTCCATCCCCAATAGTTGAATGTATAAGTAAATGTGCTTAAAATCAAGTAAATCAATAGATAGATGATCATGGATGCCTAAAAATGAATCTCTATATGTCCTTTTATACCTTTTACCCAATTCAAACTCTGAAGTCCCCTTTACTTTAAAATTAAACATAAGTAGCCAATAATAATTTACTTTTTGGATAACTTAGTCATATTATTATTTTAAGTACTTAAAAATAGTTTTTATTTTAATAATAATATTATTATTATTAAGTTTCCCAAAGATTAGAAATGACTAGGCCCAAATTAAATAATGATATTAACTATCTTAATCTAGAAAAGGGGGCATGCCAATTCTCTTGGAGATAGATTTCCATTTCATCTATTTATTGTATGTGACATTCATCTTTGGTCTTGGAGTATGTGACCTTATCTAGTATCTTTAGCGTTTTTATATGGCTCACAACATTTAGATCTAGTGGAAACTATTTTATAATTACTTGTAATTTTTTCTTCTCATGGAAAAGTTATAAGGAATGCAAACATTTTTGTAAAATCTATAAGGAATTATTAGTTCCATAGCATAAGGATTGTTATAAAATAGTTGAAAATTATAGCAAGATTTTGCTTCAAATTGGTTCAAGAGATGTTCCATAGTGAAATAGAAAATATCAGTTATACCGAGTTGGTGGGTACAATTAATTTCATATGAATGCTAAAAAAATTGTATTGAGTTGGCTGATACAATAGAGAAATAGAAAGGGAGATGTCATATTCTATCAAGCTGTCTAATATAATATGATCACCAAAAATAATTGTATTAACATTTTCAATATAGTTGATAAGAATATGGTGAAAACTAAACTATATAAAGTTTGTTGATGTAATTAGAAATAAGAATAGAACTATATCTATTAGTATAATTTGATATAGGTTAATAAAACTAAATTTTATCAAACTAGTCGATGTAGTTTTCACACATAGTTAAAAATGGTATTAGGTTATTAAATACAAATTTAAATCAATAAAATAGATGATTTAACCAAGGAATATAAAAATGAACATAATAGGGAGGTATTACTAAGTTGGATTTATTTGACTTTTAGGCTCTTAGATTCACTAATCTCATGCATAAATAATGAACAAGGACCAAATGGTATTGATTGTAGAGGTTTCTGCCATCCTATAACTACATCACCCCATCTCTAAGGTATGTTGAGAATAAATTAATAGGCTAACCACTTACCATTACATTACAAAATCAAACCATTGATTGGCTTCTTATAGGATAGAAATCAAAACTCTAATTATTTTTGATATACTGTGGGTTACTTCAAAATTAAATTACATATCTATGAGATAATCAAATTATCCTATCTATAATGTATACTTGTATGTGTGTGTAAGGACATGGAATATTTGTATATCTAGTATAGGGTAACCTAGAACTCAAATTTCTAATAGAAAAGGGTTATAGATATTATGCTTATGGAATAGGGATATAGATCTCAGTAAACCTCAATGAAGATAAATGATTATAACTATAATTGTAAATATGTAAGTAAAGTAAATGATTATAAGGAGTAAATGAAAATTATATGATGGGTAAGCAATTGCAAATAAGGTAAGGTGCAATGGTCAACCAAATGTGGGTCTATGCAACCTAAGGTGATAAGTTACAATCCTAAATACCCCTATATCTATACAAGCTTATTTTATATAAGGAATGTCCTAAGGAAGGATACAAAACATACATCCATAAATTAATAAACATCTTATAAGTAAAGGAAAGAGTGTAGTGATAGAAAAAATTACCTTAGGGTGGACTCATCAATTCTTTAATCTCCCCCTTTGTCTCGAGTTTAGGTTGAAGACCTCAACTGGTTTGATGAATACCTATATATCCTTAGTTAGGAACTCCAAATAACCTCCTATATTAATCTTCAATGATACCATAAGATAATAACTCCAATATAAGGTTCTAAACCCCTAACTCTCCAAAATACTACTTTATGGTTAAAATGTGAGTGCAATAAGAGTGTATAAATGTGATATATCTATTTGGGAATGAAATTTGACTCCTTTATATATAGCTCCAATACCCAAAATTAACCTTGAACTCTAGGTTAGATATATCGCTCAAGCTAATATAGTTAGAATATGTTGATTACTAAAGTACAGTATCATTCAATCTAAAATAATGTAGATTATAGATGATAGAATTAAAATTATATTAGGTGGGCCAATATAATATAGGTATTACTTAACCATAAAGTAATATGTATCAGCTAGGTTGATATGGTAGAATATAGGGATGTTTCAGTGAATTTAAATTTATATTTTGAGAAAGGAAGAAGAAGAAGAAAATAAATATAGGTATGGTTGAAAAACCTATTTGGTTGTGCATGCATTGAATTATATGATTGTTAATAACTCATATTTGGATTGGGAGGATGACCTACAAATAATACAATACTAAAACAAATGGTTGGTAAGATAAATAGATGAGTGGATTGCCTAGTGCAAGCTAGATCCCAAAAGTAAGAGCTTCCTTGGGTGTTGTCAATCCACACATTTTAAATAATTAAGTTTAGAAAATAGAAGATAAAGTACTTATATCAATAATCAAATATATTGAAATTGAACACAAGAAATTTTTGATAAAGAAATAGACTAAAATGACTAATATATCAATAAGTAAGTCAATACTAATGATAAATAGGTCAAATGTGCTTCAAAAAATAGAATAGGGGTCTGTGAATAGGAAGGGACATAGAAAGTTAGGTTTGGTTGAGGGTAAGAGGGTGAAAATATATTGCTATTATTATCTACCACAATGACTGTCAGTGGTTGAAGTGATCATCGGTGGTTAAGGTGATCATCGATGATTGAGGCAACCATCAGTAGTTGGATAAACCATCAACAGTCAAGATGATTGTCAATGTTTACTATGTGTAGGTTATGGGTAACAAATGGATAATTGATGAGATTAAAAATTTAGATTTTGAGAGGTTGGATTTTACTAGGTTAATTGTTAAATACAAATAAATTAATTGAATATTAGAAAACAAATACTTAGCTTGTAGAAGATTGATCAGATGAGTGGTTAAGGTGGTTAACTCATTGATAGAGTCTGGTATGATTTTGGTTGAGTAACGGTACTTGGCTATCAACTAAGGGGTGGTGGTAAATTGGCTCTTTATCATGATGGTTGGATCACCAAATTGCTAGAAGAATGCTTGCAAAAAAAAGCACTAAATGTAAAATCTATAGATTATTGTGGATTTAGCCCCTTTCACCTCTTGCTCCTCTTTTTTTAAAGGCAGGGAAGGAGATATACAACAATATGTTAATTAGGATTTATAATTATAACTCACATATGCAATGGCTTGCACATGGATTTAGATAAGTTAATTTTAGAAAAACAAGGTGGAGTGATTTGCATGTTAGTGTTTGGGATGGTGGACCTTGACTGTTAGTGGTCAAGGTGACCATTGGCTATCATCCTAACCATCTATGGTCAAATGCCAAGATAAAAAGGTGGTTAAAGAGTGGGTTTATTCATTTGGTCAAACTAATCATGGTTAGGCTTGATTAGGGGTCAAAGGGCTAAATCAGTCCCAAGGGGGTCCTAAGATAGTCCATGGGTGTTTCAACATTCAAAATTGTAGTGTGTAAATTTTTAATGTCTATATTTTACCCATTTTTGTTATGTGGATTTGAATCAACAAGCTATAAAATAAAAATTGATTACTGGTCAAAGGTCTTGGTTACCCTGAGTATGGGAGGAGGCGTTCCCTCTCAAACTAGGAGTTGATGAGGTAAAATAGAATTAGGTATGGGTTTGATAAAGTGTATGATAAAGGTGGATGTCATGAATGTGGGAAATAGGTTTGGAACTTGAAGCATAAACAAATACATAAAGTGTGAAAAAAAGTGTGATAGCCAAGATCATGCATTAACTAGGTTTCCATAGTTGGTAAAAATAAAGGTTAGTATTAGAAGGACAAGTGACAAGTGGACCATGTGACCATATTTAGGCATGGAAGTTGGTTACACTCATAAATGTAAGTATCCTAGATAATGTCTATGGTTTTGTGGGTATCCAAGGAAGGAAGTGATCTCAATGAAAACACAAACTATCCAAGTGTCATTTGTATCTGAAGTAGGAAGTGCTCCTAGAAAGACATAAGTGGGTTGGTTATGTGTAAGGTGGTGATCATTTAAAAAATAGTCAACATGGAAAATGTTGTCATTACAAACAAAGGACTAGGAAAAATTCATCATGAAACACACATTAGTTAAGTTGAAATGGACCAACAACGAGATGACAAGGTGGTTAGGACAGGTAGAAAAGGTAGTCTCTATGGGTGGATGTGTGCTAAAGTATGTCAAAATTTTGCATATTTGAGGTAAAAAGGAAAAAAAGGGCCATAACATGACCATTGATGATCTAGGGGTCTAAAAGTGACTATTAGTGGTCACCCTAACCATCAATAGTTAGGGTTAAACCCTAAAATCATCATGCTAAAAAAACCAAAAGAGAGTAATTTATCTCATTGTAGTTATTTTGACTTGGAGATCGAGCCATTTGTTATACTTGGGCAAGATTTATGGATAGTGAGTGCTTACTAGTGGGTGAGGATACTATGGTGGACAAGGTTGACCTAGACTAACTGAGTTAAGATGTAGTGCAGACATAAATGTGGTTGGGTAGGGGGTCCCAAGATTCCTCCTCAATGGTGGTCAAGGAATGAGGTAGGGAGCATCCTTAAATTGATAGGGTAGTTTTGTAATTTACATTAAAATTAGGTGTTTTAATTATTTACTTGATTGTTGGGGATAAAAATGGGTTTTCTTAGGTGTGCCTTAGGTAGGGATTTATTAGAATTTGGTAAAATTGGGTAGGTGATGTCCAAATTTGGGAAGGTAGGCTAGTTACAGGTAGGTTGGAGGTAGGATTGGTAGGATTTATTAGAAAAAGGTTAGCTTGTTTTTAGGTGAGCTAGGGTTTTGGGAGTTTCCCACCATGGTCACACTCAGTGACCATCAGCGATCACTATGATCATCAATGGTTGACAACTGAGGGTAAATCCCTTACCTGATCATCAGTGGTCATAATGACCATCGATAGTTACCAAATGTAAAATAACATTTTGAAAATGTTTAAAGTGTTTTAAGGCATAGTAGGTGAAAATTATTTGGTATAAGTTAACCCATAGGTTAAGTGGTAGATTTGGTAGGTTTAAATGTTAGGTTCAATAGGTAGGAGTTGAATAAATGGTCAAATGGGTAAGGTTATGTAGGGTGAAGCTGCTTAGTTTATATGCAATAATAGTATAGGTGACTAAGATTATTGATAATATTTGCTTTTAGACACAAGAGCATATATAGATGCATGATTGAGTACCATGCATCTTCATAGAGGTTCACTAGGGGATGATCCCAGTTGATTATGCTCACATGGAGGAGGTTAGGCTGGGAGTGATGCAACACTATTAACACATGTCATGTGATGCATCCATGATCATGTCCCTCATTTAAATATGGGATCCAACCATGAACACTTTCTTCCTACCGACTAGTGAGATGACTATCTTGTTAGAGGATGTGTACAAGATTACATGGTTACCCCTATGGGGTGATTTGATTTACCATATAGAGTGGGAGGAGTGAGATGATTTATTAGAGATTATGTGTAGAGATGATGGTGATTGTGTCAAATAGCATGCTGGGGGTTTTAGCTATAGTACATTATATCAAAGGGAGATGGGTGAGAAGAGACTTGTGACCATGATGATGATGGTTGTTTCAAGCTTTGCCCTTCCTAATTCAAACAATGAGAGATTCCCATAATTACTACCAAGGGTATTGGTTGAGATATTGTTGGGGTGGATAGTATTTGGATGGGTACCTATGATTTTGGTGTAGATATATAAGGAGTTATGGGGTTTCAAGGCCCACATGAGATGTGGCATCAATTTCAGTCTGGTTCTTCACTATTGGGCTTATGAGCACATCTAAGTGATGAGGCCAGTAGGGACACCATGGGTGGGATATGCGTAGATAGAGTTCTTGGTTGGTTTTATGTAGTGAAGAGGTAACTTCATTACTTTAGGTTCAAGAGGAGGATCCCATAATATTGACTAGTTTAAGGGTGATTTGGGTGCACTGGTGATTAGAGACATTATTTGGAGGCCATATGTTGGGTTCCCAGAGTGGGTTGGGTATAGGAGACAAACTTTCTCCTTATAGAGTTACAGGTGGATTCTCAAGCAGAGGGATGGAGAGGTGTAGCTCATCCTATTTGACAAGGTTCAAAGGTAGTTTGGCTTGGTACAATGTATTCCAAGTGCATTTCCTAGGTATAAGAGTGAGGATGAAGATATCCTATTGCCAAAGCCACATCTATTGCAAACATTGTTTGACTATGAGGAGTTGTCAATTAGGCCATAGATATATGATGCATGTTTCCTTGAGTGGTACCCTACATGGTATCAAGTTTTGTACATGGTAGTAGATTTTGGTGGTGGGAGGCTGATAGATGTGGACCTAGTTAGGAGATGGGGATAGAGGTAATAGGTGTAGGGGCTACCCTAGATGGATAGGAAGGAGTAGAACTAGCCACTATATAGGCATAGTTTATAGCACTACAAAGTTAGGTGGTAGCCTTATAGGTTCATGTTACTACTTTTATAGGTGATAAGGACCAGACTAGAGCTTCACTAGCCTTGATTAGACATGAGAGGGACTCCCTGAGGTAGAGAGGAGGAGGAGATATGACACATATAGGACTACCCAGCACCATCCCTATGGCATGATACTTAGACACAATAGAGGAGTTTCAGTACTATGAGGCTACAGTCCTAAGGTAGTATTTTGATGAGCCTCATGGGGTGAGTACAAAGAGAGATTTCTAGGTGGTTCTAGTGTGGCAACACTAGATTAATGGGTGGCATTTGTAAGTGGACAAAAAAATACTATAGGGGGATAGGCACCAAGACCTAGTGGTGCACTATAAGATAGTGGTGCCTTAGGGGGGATAGCTATGACATGGTTTATGACATACTATATGTTATTATATATCATCTTGATTCTATCCTATGAGTTGATTTGGTGAGATGTAAATTTTGAGAGAGAGAGACATGTATATTGGTTGTATACATTATGATGTTATTTGACTCATGATTTATATATATGATCTTTGTTTATTGCTCATGGTCTATGGTTTGCTTTGATATTTTAGGATGATGTGATTTTATATTGATTATGTTCATGTTATGGATATTAGATACTGATGTAGACCCATCTAGCTAGGCATGTAATGGATTTTATTTATGGTTATGCTTTAGGACATGTTAAATTTTAATGAGTATATAGTTCATTATTTAGACCTAGACATGTGGTGAAAAATGTTTGGTTACTTTTTTTGTTCATGGATGTTATGATGTTATTATGCCTATGATGGTTAAGATTATGGTTCTATTACATATTTTGACATGATTTGATGATCATGGTTGTTATTTTGCTCAGGGTAAATCACATGAAGTGAGTTTTAACAACACTAGATGTGAGAACAAAGGATATAATAGAGACAAATGTCTTAGTGAATATATCAACTAGTCATTATAGGATAGTAATAGGGCATGATTATTCTTCTTTGATAAGGACTAAAATGAAAAACAAAGTTGGATAGGCTTAAGGAACATAATCCCTTTAAATGCTTTGCATTAGCACTCATTAGTTGGTTAAAAAGGTGGCATTCTCACACAATGTCAAGTGATCTCAAAATCCCTTAATTATAATTTATAAATGAGAGATCGATGAAAATGGAACCTTATTATGAGACTAGCATGCCTCTTCTATAGGTTTCTAAAGAGTTAGTATAAGCAAGTCTATGTTGTACAAAGTTAGACTGATCGATGTGAGAAGTCTGCTCATAAGAGCTGATTGTGGCTTTCAATATTATTTTGCTTATGAGAGCCAATTTTGGCTTTCAAAATTATTGTGTTTTCACTTTTTAATTGATAATGGTTATTTTTATTATTACATAGGAGGGTTGGGGAAGCTGATCGATGTTAGAAGCTTCCAATAAATCACTTATTTTGACAAAATATTCACTTAGCCATCCTTCGAGGGAGTGGTCTAAGTTTATGTTCTTTGTTTAATGTTATTTATATCTATCCTTCAAGGGATTAGTCCACTTTATGTTGAGAAAATTCAAGTATGTTTTCAACAGTTGTCCTTCAAGGGAATAGTCTACAAATGCTAGGAATGACCCATGAGTGCTATCTGTAGGGATTTTCCATTTTATCTTTATTTGATTTTTCTTGACATAAATGTTTTTATATAGGATTAAGGGTTCCAATTTATGAAGGTAAAACTAAAAGCAAAATAAGGTTGATTAGGTGTAAAGGGGTAGAAATTACCAAGAGAAACATGCCATGGGTAGAGCCATGGTACCCATTTTTTAATATCAGGCTATTATTGTGATGGATAATCACATGATTCAATTTTAATTGGTTTCCTTAAAATAGGGAGATGAATGTGGTTTGTAAGCAAGGAATGATCTTAAGTCAAAAAAAAGATGAGATTCATCTTTTTTAACAAAATAAAGGAGTAGGTGTAAAGCATTGAGGGGCTCAGGTTCTGGGTTGCCTTCAAGAGAGGACAATTAATAAGATCATGATCCATACTTTTGGGTTATGATATAAGGTCCAAGCCAATTGAAAACAAACTTTCCCCACTTATTTTTCTCTATATTGGTGACATGTTGATTTTCCTTTAAGATGAGGTTTCTAATGTTAAATTCTTGCACTCTAAGGTGTTTTTTATAGGCCCACTTGATGTGTTCTTGATAGACATGAAGATGGGTAAGGGTGATTAAGAGACACTCATCAAGTATCTCAATTTGGGATAAATGATGATGATGATAATCATCCTTAGTAATTATATCTTTCAAATATATGTGAAGAGAAGGTATTTAAACTTTAAGAGGCAAGATGGCCTCTACTCCAAACATAAGAAAAAAAAAAGGTGTAGCACCCATAGGGATTCTAATGCTAGTTCAGTACACCGATAAGGTGAAGGGGATGTGTAAATGTAAATCCTAACCAAATTCATTAACCATTTTAGTGAGCATGTTATTAATATTTTTATTAGAGGCTTCTACTTATCCATTCGGTTGAGGGTGATGAGGTGACTATAGATTTAACTTAATATATAATGCATCACAAATACCCTAGACTTACTTGTTTTTAAAATATATACCATTATTGGTGATGATCTTGTGAGGAACACTAAAGTGATAGATGATGTGATGGTTGATAAAGTCAATAATCTTTTCTACTTTAGTTGAGACTAGAGGAATAACCTCTACCCATTTGGTAAAATAATCAATTGTAGTGATGATAGAATGGTGTCACTGTGAAGAATGGGGATTAATCTTACCAATGAGGTCCAAGCCCCATTGTGATAAGAGCCAAAAATTAGTAGAAATATGAAGGCTATGGCTATATGTGTGATGTATATTGGCATGTTGTTAACACTTAACACACTTTTTCACATAATCACAATAGCCTTGTTTAAGGGTTGGCTAGTAATAACTAGGGTGAAGGATGCATTTAGATTTAGTGAGGCCACTAAAGTATCCCTTATACTTACCTTTCATGTATTTCCCTAATAGCATAAGAGGCTTTATGACTGCATAAGCAATGGAAGAAGGGACTATCAAAACCATGTTTATAAATAATTCCTCCCATAATGGTATATCATGAGGTACTATGGATAAAAAATCTTCAAGCATTCTAAGAAAATCTATAAGGAATGACGGTTAGGTTGAGGTAGTCAAAGGTCTGCTCATACCAAAGGTCAAGTTGGATTTCTTCCACATTAAAAATGGTGGGAGAATCTAGTTTTGATATAAGAAGGTTGGGTGAGTTTATGGATAATTATAGATAGGTTAGATTTGGAGGGTGCATATGGTTTTAAGAGGCAAGAGATGCCATGGTGTTGATGAAATTATTGGTAGATCAAAGGGTTGACTAGATATAGTAGTGTTTAAATGATGATAATATTTCATCAACTATTTATTTATAATGTTTCAAAACATCATTCTTACACTGGTAAGAGCCATTGATTTGATTGACCACAAGTTGGGAGTCTCCAAAGATACTGATTTTTTGAATCCTAAGGCTAACATGGTTTGAACACCTATCATTAGGGCTTCATACTTAGCCATATTATTGGTACATTCAAAGTCAATCTTGAAGGATAAAGGAAGAGGTTATTTGTCAAAGGCGATAAGGATGATACTAGCTCCACCACCACATTAACACTTTGATCCATCAAAGAACAGGGTCATTTGGTAGATAAATTCCACTTGAGACAAGGTCACGATGGACTCATCAGGGAACTCAAGAAGAGGAGGTTGGGTGTCTACTAATAGTGCTTTGGCCAATTGATCAACAATGACTTGCCCTTTAATTAACTTTTGATAAAGGAACTCAAGGTCAAACTCTACTAAAATCATGAACCACTTGGTCATACATTGGTTTTGGTATGGCTTGGAGTGCATAAAATTGAGTGTGTCAGTATTAGTTATGACATAGGTTTTGTGGTTAATAAGATAGTGGAAAATTTTGGTAGCCATGAAGACTAAGGCTAAACAAAGTGTCTCAGTATTGGTGTACCAAGTCTCATACTCTAAAAATGTGTGGACAATCTAGTAGATGGCTTGTTCTTTGTGTTGTTCATCCTGATGAGCAAACATTGCCCTTAGAAAGTGACCGATGTCAGAGATATAAATTTAGAAAGGTTGATCATCCTTGGGAGGGGTGAGGATAGGTGGAGACAAAAGGTACCTTTTGAGTGAATCAAAGGACTTTTGATAGTCAGTATTCCACTTAAAATATATGTCCTTCTTCATAATGTGGTGGAAGGGTTGACATTGGTCTGAAAGCTAAAAGATAAAATGATGAATGGATTGGAGCTTCCCCTACAAAATTAGGAGTTACTTGAGGTGGGTAAGAGGATGAATTTTGAGGATTGCTTTTATTTTGGCTAGATTGACCTCAATTTACTGAAGGGAAATGATAAAGCCAAGGAGCTTTCCTGATAAGACCATAAAAATGTATTTCTTGGGGTTGAGGCAAACATGGTAATGGATGAGGTGCTCAAAGAAAATATTTAGTATGTCTAAATGGTACTTTTGGATTTTATATTTCCCAAAAAGGTCATCCACGTAGTCTTTGATGATCTTATGGATAAGTTCAGGGAAGATGTAAGTCATGGTACATTGGTAGGTTGCACTAGTGTTATTCAATCGAAAAGGCATGACCTTATAGTAGAAGGCTCCCCATGGGGTGATAAAGGTAGTTTTGTGATAATGTTCAAGGGAAATTAAGATCTAATTTTAACCTAATAATCCATCCATGAGAGATAACATCTCATGCTCAACTGTAAGATCAACTAGTTGGTCGATGTTGGGTAGAGGAAAGTCATCTTTTGGGTAGGTGAGATTGAGGTCATGAAAGTCCACACAAATACATATTCCATAGGTGATAGGTACAACATTAGAACCCCTTTAGGGATAGTCAATGGGTTTAATTAAATTGATAGATAAGAGGTGTTGGAGTTCTTTGACAAGAAGGGCTATATAAGGGTGCATGCACCAAAGTTTCTACTTCATGGGCTTGGAATCATGATTGGTGACTATTTTGTGGGTGGAAATGATAGGATAAATTCATAACATATCACTAAAGGACCAAGTAAATTCTATGATTTGATCTTGGTGGAAGGAGGGGAAATCTTGAAGTTCTTCATCATTTAGTGATTGGTTAATTTTGACAATGCAGAGGTTATCCAAAGTACCCAATTTTATATCCATGGTGGATTAGTTAAACATGGTTGAAGTCTCAAGAGGAAGGGATTTTTGGAAGGAATCATCTGAGGCACCAAGGTAGGTGAGAATGAAATCATCATCCTAGCACTAAATGGTATTAAAGGTAATAGAGTCATCTCTTATCATCTCAAGATAGGTCAAGGGGATTGTTATGGTTGTTCCATATTTTTGATAAGTTAGGGGTTTTAGGCAGATCATGTTGATGAAATAAAAAGTTAGGTAGGATGATGGCATCATCCTCACACCTAGGTAAAGAAGGGGTTGGTGAAGAATGGATGTCTTCCTCAATGCTCATGATGGTAGGTGGTTTAATTTGATTCTTGGTGGGTAGAATGAAATTGAGGCCATGTTTATCATGAGGCTTTTTGGTCTCAATGTAAATCAAATCAATTGGATCATGGTCATATCATCCAAGACCAAATCCCTTCCAAGTGCACCTATAGAGGTATGTCTTGGCAAAACTTGACTTGTCCAGATAAGAGAAGCAGAGGTGAATGGTCAAGTTGAAGGAGAGGTGGTAGAAGGGGTAAGTGGTTTTTTTAGTCCCCCATAGATGAAATGGGTTTGATAGTTTGAAGTTCCAAGGGGAATAATGGCTATGATATTAGGTTCATACCTAGGTTTTTGGTCAAGTTTCCCATACTTTTGGGGAGTAGGGAAAGCATCAAGGGTGAGGAGGCAATATTCCCCCAGCAAAAGACATTAGAATGTGGACTCCAAGTGGCCTAAGGTGGGGATATGATTAAAGGGGATGGATGAGCTAGTTGATGCTTCATTGGTAGAATAGGACATGGGTTCATCCTTTGTATTTTAAGGCTTATCTTTGTTGATGAGGGTGTGTTAGATGGAGGTATGAGGATGTTTTTGGGTTGGTAAGTCTTGATGCATGATGAAAAGGGCCTTAGGCTAAATTGTATAGTGACAACCTAACATTTGTGCTCAAGTTTAATGCAATAATGAAGGTTAGAGGGAACACAACCCATTGAGTAGATATAAATAAGGTCAGCCCAATAAAACATTGTATTAAAATTTTCCTTCCACCACATAGAAGAGCTCTGGTAGCATGTGAGGTCCTGCATGGACATGAAGGAAAATATTTCCCAATGTAGTGGACATGGTATCATTAAATGATCATAGCACCATTAAGGTTTTTAACATAATATTCTTGAGTAATTTGAGTTGGTTGTGTGTATTGGAGGAGATAATGTTGATACTATCTCTCCCATCAATAATATCCCATTGTACATGGGTTTAGTTGATATAGGTAGTGATGAAAAGAGGGGGATCTGGGTCAACAAGATAAATGGAAGGTATTTATAAATCCTTCAAGGTGACAAGGTTGGAAATTTAGAGAGTGCCAACAAAGGTTGCTAGGGGTTGAGGGTATTCAAGTTGGACCTATACTGATTAAAATACCTCCATAATTGCTTGGTAATGATGAGGTGAAGTAGAGATCAACTCATATAGGCTCATCTTCATCAGGGTCTGGTGAAGCTATTTGAGCACCACTCTCCTGATGTATTGGGATGGGTTGGATTGGGAGGTACCTAAGATAGATATCTTGGGTTTGGATAAAGGTGAAGGTATTTAGGTATGATTTAGTTGGGAGGTATAATATGTATACATGCATGGGATGGACACACTCACCTTCCCCTTATCCTTTCATTGAGTGTGTGATTGCGTGACCACATGGATAATATGGATAGAGAGAAGAGTTGGGGCAAGGGATTGGTTCGGTCCCTCCTCACTCTGAGGTGAGAGTGAGGGAGTATGAAGTTATTGGGTAGTGGTTATTATTTTTTAGATTGGTAATGGATTCGTGGGAGGTTCATTTGTTAGTAGATTGTCCTTATCATAGAGCTGATGGATTATGGTTTAGAGAGCTTTGTAGTTCTCTATGTTATGCCCTGGTGTCTTATGATAGGAGCACATTTGGCAGTCATTATACTTGATAGGTTTTAGATCAAGAAGGTTTAATGGTCTAATAAGAGGTAAGGTTAAACAATAATCTTGTAATAACCTTTAAAAGATAGTCAAGTAGGACTCAACTAAAGGTGGAGAGGGTTTAATGGTTTTAGCTCTGGTTGGTGAGATGGAATTCTTTTTGGAAATGGGTTTGGTAGTAGAAGGTTTGGGTGGGGTAGTGTTCTTAGTTTATGGTTTTGGTTTTGGTAAGGTGGAGGTTGATAAACTGGAGATAAGATGTTTTAGGGTAGGTATCCTAGTTATTGATGTCTTAGTGAAGATGGGTGTGTTAGAAAGTAAGTGTGTTGATATAACCAATAGCGATGATTGGGTTTTGGTTAGGGAAACTAACTACTTAATCAAAGTATAGGTATGCATATCCAAAATAGAATGAAAGTTTGAGGGAGGTATAAGTTTTTCTCTTTGGCCTTTTGGTGGTTTTACCTCCTTGGTTGATCTGGTTTTGTGTTTGGTTATTGCATTTGGTAAGATCCACTTTCATAGATGGGTGATTAAGGCTCTATGTAGGGAAGGTACCAAGGGTTTTTGTTGGTTTTGTTAGTTTGGTTGGAGAATGTGATTTGGTTGTGTGGGGTTTAGGTGCATTTGATGGTTGAGAAATTATTGGGTTGGTGAAGTTTTTATCGATTTGGTTGGTAAGTTAGAGGTTTAGATAATAGGAATGGTGGGTTGGTCTACCAAAGTTGTTGTTGGAGGTTATTGTTTGGTGATGTAAGGTAGCCCTAATTTATTCCAAAAGGTTTCTTAATCCATGTCAAGGTTGGAGATAAATTCTAATTTATACACTAACTAAGAGAAGGGTTTATATATTGGTTTTGGCCCTTGGATAGTGGACTTGAAAGATAAGCCCATAGGTTAAGAAAGGGGAATGGTGACCTCATCCTTTTCCTCAATCAAAGGATGCAAAGTTTAGATGGGTGACTCCTCTATAGGAGGTGAATACATGGTAGCTTCCTCTTTGGGAATGATCTCCAAAGGGATAGTAAATTACTTGATAATTGAGGGAGAAGGTAAAATGGGTGCTTGTTCTAGTATGCCAGTTGAAAGATGGGTTGATGGATCTACCACCTCAATAAGTGGATGAAGAGAAAGGATTACTTCCTTGGTTTAGTTCTCTAAAATAGGAGAAGGTAATTCCACTACCTTAATAAGTGGAAAGGGTGAAGAACAGATAGATAGGGTGGTAGGTTCTTTAATAATGAGTGTGTCAAGAACCATATTGACAGTATGGGCATCATGAGAACACTCAACCTTGTTGCTCTCACTTTTGGTAGGCACATGATTGGGAAATAGTTTCCTAAAAATTTCAAGGATTTGTTTTTTAGGTGTGTTGGGGTTATCCAACATAAGCTCTCCTTTTTTGATGAGGGATTACACAACGCTTTTGAAATTATTACACCTACTAACTTCATGCCCTACTATTCGATAGAAAGCACATAAATCATTATCATTATACCAACTAGGCACAAGATGAGAAGAATCAAATTCTTGAGTGGGTTTTATAGGAGGAAGTTGTATGATGTTGGCCTTTAGTAACTTCTCTAGGATTGAAGCATAAGATTATCCAAGTGGGGTAAATTGCTTTTGATTATTTTAGTCTTGGTTTCTAATGTTTTACTTTGAAGAACTAAAGTAATTTGGTTGGTTGACAACTGGTGGAAGAGTGTCTTTAAGGACTACCTCATTCTTAGTTCCCTTGATTTTGGTCATGGTGTTGGTTTGGTTGCTCAATTTAGAATAGGAAGACTCATTAGTTTTGTAGGTAGAGTTATTGTTTTTAAACTTTAGCTTTCTTTCATCAATGGATTTGTTTTCTAGCTTGCATACCATGGTAAAATTTTAATCAAAGGTTCTAAAACTCTAGACATTCAATGTAGAATAGATTTTCTTAGAACATGCCTAAGCAAAAACTTCTATCAGTTTGGGTTGAGGTAAAGAAAAAGAAAGCTAATTGATTAGGCTCCTCTAATGAGCTGTAAAATCAGCAATAGATTCATCATCAAATTTTTGAATAGAGTAAAAGTCAATGATGGAAACCTTCTTAGAAATATTTATCAAAAAGTGATCTAAGAAAGTTTGGGCTAGCTGGGTGAAGGAGAATAGAGAGTGTTTGGTTATGAAACTATACCAATCTAAGGTTAGACTAGACAGGGCCATAGGGAAGGTACAAATAAGGATGGCATCATTGTAGGAAATCAAGTAACATGCATGCCTAAATTCTTGGAGGTATTGTTGAGGATCCTCATTACTCTAAAACTTAGAGAACTTGGGAAGTTCCCAATGAGGAAGATATGGTATGATAAGGATAGATGGGTGAATGGGTTCATTATATATTAGATCATATGCTAAGATGTTATGAGCCCTAGAGATAGATGACTCTAGAGTCGTCATCTTATCCATTAACATTTTGATTAGATCCATTTGTGGTTGTGAACCTAGAAGGTTGTAAGGTGCATACTATTGTGGTGGTTGGGTGACATACTAATAAGTGGTAGGAGGTTGATGGGCTACCATATATCAGTATGTGGACACTAGTGGTTAGGTGGAATCTATGTAGGGGTAGGTAGATGTAGGTGGTTGTGTAATAGGTAGAGTTACATTCCCTTATGGGTTAGGGATGTAACCTGGGTTTGGTGTAATGGGCACCTATTGGGTAGGGGCAGTGGTTAGGTTGGTGATCAAAGGAAGGTTAGTGACCTTTGTGCTAATGGGTGGTAAGGTAGAAGGTATAGACACCATAAGATTTTGAATCGGGTAGTGGTTAACAAATTAGGGGTAGGGTTGGTAATGATAGTAGTAGGTACTCTCATAGTGAGGGGAGTGTAGGTGGCTAGTGGTTGGGTTTCTTGTAAGGTAGAGGAGTTATTAGTGGGGGTGAAAGGTATAAGGATGTTTATGGGTTGGGAAAGTTGATTTTCCATAGTAGTATCAAAGGGATTGTTAGTAGATGAAGAGGCTTGGGTAGCCAATAGTTGGGTGGTGACTATAGTAATAGAAGTGTTTCCCATGAGGTGGTAAGGCATGCCATAATATGGGTCCATAGGTGGAACCAAAGTAGGGGTATGATGAGGCATGGTATTAAGCTAATGTTTTAGGGCCACAAGATTTTTATCTAAGAATGTGTAAAAGTTCATGTCTCCTTGGGGAACTTCCCAAGGGAAAGGAGGACTTCATAAGGGGCAAGGAGATTTTTTTGGTTTATAAACATACTAAATGGATGAGGAGGTAGAAGAGGTTGATTGACTTAGTGATGGGTTATGTTCTGCTAGGTTCATTCACTTATAGCGAATTAGAATAATCCAAGGTAAGGGAGAGAGAATACATAAATAATCTCACCCCTCAAACAAAGAGAAGACAAGAAATGAACAAGGAAACCAAAAACACAATAAAAAGTACATTAAGTCTTAAATTACTTTTAGTCTCTCTCTTAGCTTATGCCTTAAGATTTCAAGAAATAGTGTGACCAAAATTAGCTTGTAGAGCAGGTACTAGAAAATAAGTCTATGGTTGGTTTAAAGTTGTTTAGATTCTCAAAGAGAATCTATATTGGAAATAAATACATGGCTTGGTATTAGGGCCTACCCCCTCACTTCACACACCATAATGATAAGGGTGTCAGATGCTTAGCCAATATATACTGATTTCTAGAGTTTATACTTGACCAGAGAGTTGAGTTGGTTCTCCCCTTAGTAATGACCTCCAAGTAGGATTGTCAAGAAAGGATAAAGTGACCATTAGGTGATGGAATCCTAGTTGGGCCTTGTCTCAAGTTGTTTGATGTTTAATTGATATAGGTTGTTTGGTTTAGTGTGTGCAATAGAAGTGATGCTACGATTGAATTAATTTGCTTTAATTCAGACTATGTGAGCTAAACTTACAAGAAATCAATGTATGTAATTGATTTTAAGCCCAAAATAAATTTTGGTTTAATTTATGAGTAAATAATAGGGAAAAGATCATATAAATGCAAACAAATAAAAAATAAAATCTAAGTAGAGATTCAAGGTCCCACAAGGCATGCCAAAATGTTTCAATGAATTTTAGCTTATATTTTGAGAAAGGAATAAGAAGAAACTAAATATGGGTATGGTTCAAAAACCTATTTGGTTTTGTGCATGTTTAATTATATGATTGTGAATAACTCCTCTTTGGCTTGGGAGGATGACCTGAAAATAATACAACACTAAATCAAATGGCTGGTTAGATAGATAGATGAGTGGATTGCCTAGTGCAAGATAGATTTTAAAAGCAAGAACTTCCTCAGGCTCTATCAATCCATATGTTTTAAATAATTAAGTTTATGAAATATAAGATAAACTACTTGCATCAATAATCAAAGCTAATAAAATTGAACACAAGAAATTCTTGATAAATAAATAAACTAAAATGACTAATATAACAATAAGTAAGTTAATACTAATGCTAAATGGGTCAAGTTTGCTTCAAAAAATAGGACAAGGGTTTGTGAACAGGCAAGGACATAAAAAGTTTGATTTGGTTGAGGATAAGAGGGTGAAAATATATTGTCATTATTTTCTACCATAGTGACCATCGATAGTTGATGTGACTATCAGTGGTTAAGGTTACCGTCGATGGTTGAGGCAACTGTCGGTAGTTAGACAGACTGTCAGTGGTCAAGCTGACCATTAATGGTTACTTTGAGTAGGGTATGGGTAATAAATAGATAATTGATGAGATTATAAATTTGGATTCTAGGAGTTTGGTTTGTACTAGGTTGATTTCAAAATATAAATAAAGTAATTGAATATTAGAAAACAAATACTTAGCTTATAGAAGATTGATCAGATGAGTGGTTGAGGTGGTTGGCTCATTGATGGAGTTTAGTGTGATTCTGTTAGAGTAACGATACTTGGCTATCGACTGAGGGGTGGAAAAAAATGTCTCTCTATCGTGATGGTTGGATCACTAGATTTTTGGAAGAATGCCTACAAAAGAAAGCTCTTGATTATTGTGGAACTGGCCCCTTTCACCTCTTGTTCTTCTCTTCTTATAGGCAAGGAAAGAGAGATGAAATAAGACATTAATTGGAATTTCTAATTATAACTTGTGTATGTAATGGCTTGCACATGTATTTAGATAAGCTAATTTTAAAAAATTAAGGTGGAATGTTTTACATTTGAGTGCTTGGGATGGTGGACCCTAACCATCGGTGGTCATCCTGATCATCGACAGTTGAGGACCAAGATAAAAAGGTAGTTAAAGAGTGGGTTTAGTCAGTTGGTCAAACTAACAATAGTTAGGCTTGGTTATGGGTCAAAGGGACAAATTGGTCCCAAGGGGGTCCTAAGGAAATCCAAGGGTGTTTCGACATTCAAAATTACAGTGTGCATATTTATGGTGTCTACAAGGGATGCCAAAAAATTTAGATAGAAAGTGAATGAATAGATAATACAAATATAGAATTAGAGGAGGTTAGATTAATTATAGATTTTATATGATAGATTAATGTGTAAACATCTCTCATAAAGTACCATGAGCCAATTCTACCTAATCCATGATGCACCCTTTAACATGTGGACTTAGGAAGAATGATACACTAGTAAGCCCCTAAAAAATAAAGTTTTAATAAATTATTAAAGTGAAAAATATTAGGTGAATACACTATCCACATGAATATTCTTCGATGTAAATCTATATTATTCATAAACCACTTAAATTTGTCATGGTTTGTAAAAAACAAAAATGGTGTATCAAATAATTATGGATATAAATTTTATAGTGTGTAAACCTTGGATAAAACCTATCATTTTTAGTGGTATAATAAAAATTTATTAATGATATATTCTCTCTTACAAATTAAAATAACTCAACAATCTTACATTCACCTAATGGTGTGAGAATTATACATAATGCAATCCACGATACATCAAAATGAACATGTAAATGTGTCCTCTAATACATGAACTATAGAATTGGTGCACTATCAACTTCTCATTAAATATTTCAAAAACCTCATATTGTCTCTCAAACCACACAAATGAATTGTCTTTCCTTAGTATTCTTTCCATTAGATCTATAATATTCACATAGTTCCTAATGAACATGTGATAATACCTTGTGTGGCTAAGAAATGTTTACACATCCCTTTGGGTATTTGGGGATTCTATCTATAGACACACTATTATTTTTTATGGTCTAATAACATACCATATTTATAGATCACATGCCCAAGTAGTGTTCCAAAAGATTTTACAAACACACATTTTTTAAATTTATTAAAATATATAGTTTCCTACATATTTCAAACATGAATATCAAGTTTTGGTGATGGTGTTTCACTATACCATTTACATTTCAATCCTCTAGGTAGACTTATATGAATTTGTGCATGAACTCATTGAACACCTCCACCAAAATTTGATAGGATATTTATGTTACACTTTTATAGCCAAAAGGAATGACATTTTAGTTAAAATATCCCCATTTTGAAGTAAATTTTATATTTTACTTATTTAACTTATCAATTTTCACTCGACGATAGCCATATAACCCATTAGTGAAGCTGTGAAATTTCATCCAACTATCCCCTCTAGGATTTCTTCCATGGAGTATGGAATAATTCATTTACACATGCCTTATTTAGTGTGCAAAATTCCACATAACTATATATCCAACCATCCTTATTGATGTTATTTATCATTTAGTTGATCCATTTTTATTTCTCTAATAGATCCATTTTGTATACACACCATATTTTTACTAACTTTACCACTTAATAACACTTCCTCTCTTGTAGCAACCTATTGAGTTTCAATCACTCTGACCACATGCCTTAAAGGGTACACTAGGAAAGGGGTGGGTAGACCATTAGTACTTCACAACATTGTTTTGGCTTTGTATCATTACTAGCATTTATCCAACTTCCTTACAATTTTTATCCATTTACCTCCTATGATGCCTCCCTAAAATCCTGGAACCCTGAAATGTTTTTATGTCTGAAATCCAATTGGACCCTCTAAAATCTATAATTTACATTATAGCTCCTAGAGGTCAAAAAACACTCTCAAAAATATTGAAAGTATAAATATAAAATATAACTTAATGTATAATAAACTATATGTCCATGTCTAAATGTCAACTTATAATTAAATGTTCATTTTATATTTATAGTGCCTATTTTTAGCCCTTACATGAGCCAAAACCTTCTTTTACCATTTATAATACTAAGTCGGCTTAGGATGAATCTATTCTGAGAGTTTATTAGTTTATAATATATATTATATTGGGTAAACCCTATATTCCAATTGATAAAATCATGTTACAGTTATAGGTCAGCCTTCGCAGCCCTAAACCAAGACCTAATTTATTTTTATTAATAGTAATAAGATTCGATTAGGTTGACCCTATGGACTAAACTTTTGGAAAGGTTTAGGTTAAGATTCATCTATATATACACATTCATTTCATGATTTATTTAGAGAGGAGAATAAGAATATATATATATATATACACACACACACACACATTCATTTCATGATTTATTTAGAGAGGAGAATAAGAATATATATATATATATATATATATATATATATATCATTCTACTTGATGAGCATAGCGTAGGGCTTCAATACTTTCTTTGGAGATATAGATTTTGTCTTATAGAGAAGTATTTTGATGCATATATAGGTTATGTAACCTGTATTTGACTTATCATTGTCATCCTTACATACTATAATAACCTATTACAAATCACCTTGGCTAAGGGAGAGATTGAGGCTCAGTGGGTTCATCTTCAAAGGTAAGTATTCCTAACTTTGTTCCTCTTTTGTAAGAGTAGATAGATTAACATTTGTACATATCTCCTATGCAGTAGTATTTTGTATACATTAATGTGATTATATATCTTATATGCATGTTTAATTTTATGTTTATTAACCCCACTTTGTGCCAAAATCTTTGGTCAAAACTAAATTATAATCTACTTTAAATGTCATTTACTTTTGTGATATGAAAACATAAGACCTAGTTAGGGTTATTGCATAGTTTTTCTTAACTAAAGGTTTTGGAACCCTCCCTAGTGATATTATGGAAAAATATACATTATCTAGGTCTATCATATCCATCTTGGTCATGACCCAAAATATATAATGTATCAACAATTGGAAGTGTAAGTAGGATTTATCTTCTCTAAGCTAGGATTGATTTAATAGATTAGTTGCATTTCCCTTTACATACATTCTGGGGAACCTAACATGAATATATCCATTGCAATTTTTATTTAAAACCATAATTTATATCATCATATTAATTTTTTTTATATTTACAGTATTGTATCAAACCTGTTGGTATAATTCTAACACTCTATTTGCAGTTTTAACAACAATCAACTAGATTGACTCTATTTTTATTTGTGGAGGTCATATTCAAATATAGTTAACTAGATCGACTCCATCAAATTATTTTTCTTCATACTTACAGGTTTACAAACAAATTCAACATATTTGACTCTATTAGTATATTTAACAAATATATTTGACACAGTCGACTCTATTAGCAGATTTTACAAACACAATCATCACAAATGACTCTGTTAAAAAAAAATAGTATAAAAAAATAGAAAATTAATCATCTTCCAAATTATTAAGGTTCATTATCACCTTCTTAGTCATTTATGTTCTTCATTTACATACCTATTTATTCACTTTAATTTTTTAGTTTCTTTCATGCTTAGAGTCACAAACATATATTAATTAGGTGGGTTTTCAATTTACCAAATTAGTCACATTTTCTTCTCTTTTTCACATACTTACAAGTCAATTTACACTTAAAAAGCATTAAAATGTTTTCTTCCCAAGTCCTACCTACTTGGATTTCATCACCAACAGGGAAGCCAACCTGGTTTTATAGCCAATTTTAAATATGTGGTTGATGGAATATATTGACAAAGCACCTGACACCATTATTGTTGTGGGATTGTGAAGTGAGGGGTAAGGCCCCAATACCATGTTAATACCATCACCAATATATATCCCTTTCAACTTAGACTACCTAAAATCATCCATAGATTGTATTTCTAGTTCCTTCTTACAACTAACTCCCCATCACATTAATTTCAAATATAACTCAATAAAATTTATGTTTGAATGATTAATTATCATTTACATTTAAGTTGTTTCTTTCTCTTTGATCATTGTATTTTGCATTACAAAACTTGCATTATCCAATGTTGGTATGGAGTTTATGTTATATGCTCCAATTGGATTAATCAAATTGATCTAATTACTTCATTCTACTCAATTTCATCATTTTCAATACATAGTCAACCCATACAACTATGTATCGTTATAGCCTATCTTAGTTTTATCATTCATAATACATATTCAACCCATACAATTGTGTATTCTTCTAGCCAATAGATCACACTCAACATATTCCAATGTGTCTTTTGCATATTATTTAGTATATTTTCATCATATACTTTGTCAACCCTGTCAACTTTGTACCTATTAACTAATACTATTTTGTGTGTGGCAAACTTTATCCCTTTTTTTCCTTTTTACTTATTTTTATCATATATTTCCTTAAAGCACCATGAAATCCCCTATCAAAATATTTTTGGATAACTTTATCCATTTAGTTGATAAATGGGATATTCTTTCCTTCCTACCTTAGGTTTCCAAGAAAATGTTCACTCTTGGTGTAGCTTTTCATCAATTCTCTCTAAGTCATCTAAATATCTATCTACCCCATACCATATAATCAATCCAAAAAATCCTTAAATACAAATCCCAAATCATGAAAATTATACACCTTATACCACTTTTACACCATCTAAACCTTGAAGTCATATACTCATCAACACATCCACTTCACAATTTATATCTGCACATTATGGTCCACCTATTACAACCAATGCTCATGATCCTATTATTACACCCATAACAATAACACCTAGCATCATTGATTTACAAAGTAACATAGTTGAAATCAATAAAACTAATGACCTAGATGATTCCAAATTCTTCTAAAACCTTTATGATAATACCATTTACACTCCCAACAAGAATGGTGGCTTTACCAAGCTTCTTTGTTCTTCTACCACACTTAGGACAACTAACACTAGTGTTATAAATCTTCCTCCCAATACCAATGTTAGGAATCCTCCACCCAATACCCCTCATTCCACCAACACTAACAACCCTCCTCCCAACAACACTAATAATCCTCCTCCCACTAACACTAATAATCCCCCTCTTAACAAAACTAATACCCCACCCTTAAATATTAATTCAAAAATTGACACAACTCAAATTATTTCTCAAATTATTCAAAAAATCAACATTATGTAAATAAATAACCATTCTAAAATGATGTAAATGCAACAACATTTCTTACACATGACTAGTCAACCACCTCAAGTCATCATGTCTCAACCAAATCAAAATTTTGTCCCTCCTCCTCTTAGAGATGCCAATGGGAATATTATCCCTCAACCTTAAATGCATAAAAAAATGCTTCAACATTTCAAAATGAACCTTTAGCTCCATTAATTTCATTCATAGATATTTGAAACATTTCTCTAGCTATCACATATGATGGTACTAAGGACCCTACTATATTTATTAAGTCTCTAGGTAATATCTATAAGGAATGCATCCAAAATAACACCTTTGCTACCACCAATATCTTAGACCAAACCTTTGTTAGTGATGAACTTGAATGGTATAACCAACTTCCTAAATATTCCATCTCATAACTAGAGGATTTAGTCAATACTCTAGTGTAGGAATTCTAACATGATGACCTTCTTAAAAATTATCTTAGCCATTTCATCAATGCCAAGAAACTACCTAATGAACATAATCACACTTTTATCAAACAATAGAAGTATCTAGCTCACAAATTTGACCAAAAGATGAATCATGATACTCTTTTAAAACTATTTATTACTACTATTAAAGTTACCCTTCAATACAAAGTTTGAATCTTTTCCCCTAAAACTTTTGAAGAATCCTTAGACCAAGCAAAAAGGCAAGACTTTCTTATGACTCAATTTCAAACACCTCAAACAACTACTAAAGAACCTTTCTAATAATTTTCTCATAACATTGATTCATCTAATCCTACCCAACCTCAAAATGGAGCATCCAATTCAACCAATTTTAATCCAACCCACCCTCCCTTAAGTATATAAGTATTTAAGAAAAAATTGCCACCCTCTAAACCCATGATATTTAATCCTTCTAAACCTCCTCCAAAATGGTATAATCTTGATATGTTTTGTTGGTGGCATGCTATGATAGGTAATTTTTTGGAGATTTGTACGTGTGTCATGGAGGTGTCCTTGTTATTGGATAAAGTACTTTGATAGCCTAAGTAATAATGATAAAGTGTGTAATGTGTTTATTGTAGTGTGTTTGAAGTTGGCTTGGTTAATCCTTAGTATTAGCATGTTTATATATGTTTAAGGATGAGTATGATGATTGGAGCATGTGAAATACACATTTAATATGTTATTTATGCTTTGAGAGATTGTGTGCATAAGTGGAATTCATCTAGTAATCCATAGTTTTCATCTAGACACTTTGGGTCCAGTGATAAAAAATCTAAATAGATAGTTTGATGACATCACCATTTCCACATGGAAATGAGTCAAGAGGATTTGGTCATATGGTTATTATGTACGAAATCTTAAGTCATGCATCGAAACATGGTCAAAGATATGATGGTGCAAGTTTGGTTTCTAAGACAAAATTCACTATTTTCCCATACTTGGGATAAATTTACATCTAGCCAAAAAGAACTAAGTATGTTGATGAGGTTAGTATTCACACATGTGGAGGTGTCAGGACAAAATGATCATATGGGTTTATCCATTTTTGTGCCTAGTTTTTATACACTAAATTTTAGGTCATACGATGTAGCACAACAAAATATATGCATGAACAAAGTTGGGCTCCCAAGCATTTTGACAGTGTTTTCCCATACTTAGCCAATTTTTCAATATGGAAAGATGAGTCGAGTGAGCATTTTGATGGTGTTATATCTTGCATTTTTGAAGGTGTCAAGAGAAACTGATCATACGGGATTATTTAGTTTTGATCCTAGTTTATTTGTGCTAAAATTAAGATCATGTAATGAAGAGCATTTAAAGACATGTTTATTTAAAGTTGGCCTCCCAAACAAGTTTTTGACATAGTTGGCTCTATGATAGAAGAATTTGAAAATTCATTTAATGGTTTTATATCTCACATGCACAAAGGTTTTAAGATAATTTTGATACATGGTTGGATTATCCTATGTAAGGAGATCATATGGTCAAAATTTGAGATCATACGTCTAAGCGTAGAAGAAGTTATTAAGGTTCAAAAATGGTTACTTGGGTAGATGAGAAAGGTTCCCATACTTATTCATTTCTACACAAGTTAAAATTCAAGCAAGATAGATGATGTGTGTTGCTCTAATAATTCAAGAAGTAGTGAGATGAGGATAGGTGTATAATGTTTAACAATTGAGAAAAAGTAAAGGATAAGAATCTAGCACTAACTACATGTTCATAAAGATTGATTGAATGGTGATCATTGATAGGTAAAGACCTGGTTGATCCATAGATATTGATGGAGCATGTTAAGTCAAAGTTTATAGAGTGTGCGAGATGAGTTCCAAGTGATATATGTTTAACGTCTAGCTTTAGATATTAAATTTTGGATAATATTGATGGTGTGAGATTGATCCAAAGCTGAGAGGACATGAGATGATTTCATAGTTTTTGAGGTTTAACTATGACCATTGCCATTTAAATATTTGAATTTAACATAGGTAAAATTAGAGCTTTGTATTTTGTCCATATATTTTGATATAAGTTGAATTTGTTATTTATATAAAAACCAAAGTTGTAGAGGACTCTAAAGTGCATCTAAAAATATAGATTTGAAGATCTGAAAGTGAGTATAGTCAAATATATTGAGCCTATAAGTTAACTTTGTTTTGGTATATGTTCTGCAAGTGACCCAAGAAGAGTAATTGAGCTTATGTAGATGTTGTTTCAATGTTTCATGGTAAATTGGCTATTTGGGAGTGTTATAGACTCCATGATGATGCTTTGAGTATTTTAGAGGTGTGATAAATCTATATTGAGTATGAACAATGCTTAAGAAGTTGATTGCATGTTTGGTAATGGTTTTCCTATGTATAAGGTCTCTATTTGAGTTAATTGAGCACATGAAAAGGTGAGCAAAGGTGACTATGATAATTTTATAATGTCTTATAGGACATAAGGAGTGTACCTATGTATTTTTAAGTGGTCATATGTTCTTATTATACATAAATAAGTGTTAAATAGTTGAATGGGTCTCCATAGGACCTAAAAGTTTGAAAGTGTGTTGTGCTTAAGTGTAACCCATGTGAGATTCCTTAAGGGTGAAGGCATGTATTATGGCCAACAAGGATTAATGTGGACTTGATAATTCATGATCGATTTATATATAGTGAAATCAAAGATGATGATTTATAGAATTTGAGTGGAAGATTTGTGTGAGTTTTGAAGTGAAGGAAAGGAGAGGAGAATTAAAGTGCCTAACTATTGGGTTAATGAGTAGAGAAGATTAAATATTGTGTGTATTATTTGTAGGTAATGTTTATGATGAAATTATAATGTTTTTGTAGTTTGAAGTTATGTAAGGAAGTAATTGGGACTTTGTTTGTAGAATAAGTATTGTGGAGGTTGAAGAATTGTTTAGCTCAATATATCCATCCTATAGGATCTGTACCATTAAACTATGGAAAGTCTAGCTTAGGTCCACATGAGAAGTTAGAACCAAAGGAGTGATGCTCTGAAGAAGACTCCTCCTTCTACACTCTATTGAGCAAGATGTTATTCTATTGATTCAAGCCACACATCATATTGGTTAACTCTGTAACCTGATATTTCAATGTGGCAATTTCTTCCTCCATGATTTTTGTGGCTGCATGAGTGGTGACCATAACTAGTTGTTAATAGCTAGGGATTTTTTTTGGAGGCTCTTCTTTTTTTACTACTACTTAAGAAATAGATTGTCTGCAACTGTGTGGTTGGAAATATCCTCAACTGTGGATACATTGTTGTTTGCTCTCTAAGCCTTATAAGTTGGATATGGATGCCAAGTTTGTTTAGCTAATTTATGGAAGGACTTAATATTTAAGACATTATGGATATCTCCATAATGTCTTAAATAATAATCATGGCTTTTGGCAATAGGATATGATTTTAATATACTTATACACATAATTAAAATGTGTATAAGTAACTTAGCCAACTTGTTATGGCTTTAATGGTTAATTAACATATAACCATTAAGGTTAAACATTATTACTAAAGTTTAATGGATAGTGTTAATAGATATAGTTTGGAGGCTCAATAATCTAGTGAGAGGAAAAGACTAAATCTTAAACAGTATATTTAAGACATTTTAATTATGGCTTTTGTTATAATATGAGGTTTAACAGGTTGATCCAACTTGTTAACCTAGTCTTTAGGTTAATAATTGGATACTAGTCTTTAGGTTAATAATTAGGGGCATCATTCATGGCATAATCACTAATTTCAATTTTAGATACTCAAACATGTATTATTATGAATCCTAATTATATCAAAAGAAACACTATATATATAAGCTCATACGTGAAAAATGATAAACATGTATATATATATATATATATAACTCATACATATGAGGACTGTTTGAGTGAAGAAGGAGAGAGGTTGTGGCATGCCTATGTGAGAGGCCTATATGAGTTAAAGAGAGAGTTTGTGTAGTTGTTAGACAATCAATAGGTCCATCATTAGGTGTTGAAGACATCTATTATAAGGTGGAAGTGTTCTTCTCAAGGAGGGTCTAAAGGACTTGATCTTCCTTAGGGGTAGTTATTCTTTGTGAAATAGGGTTTCACTAAAGACCTTTGGTTAGAAGGACTTGATCAAGGTTGTAGGTCAAAAGGACTTGACTGAACAGGTGGTCAAAAGGACTTGATCATCTTATGGGTAGGTGTTCCTTATGTAACTAATGTTTCACTAAAGGCCTTAGGTCAAGACTTAACCAAAGTTCTTGATCAAAAGGTCTTTATCAGTCTCTTATTTGTGATCATCTTATAGGAGAGTAGTCCATGTGTTTGTAGGCTTGAGAGTGGGTTTTATTCCCCAAGAGGGTTTCCCATGTAGATCATTTGTTGAGTATGTGATCTTGCATTATGTTCATTATTCACTAATATGAATGATCTGTATGCTTCATGAATGATTGTATTGAATTCTTATATATTTTCAAGGGTTTAAAAATTGAATTAGATTGTTTTCCACCATTGATTGACCCCCCTCTCAGTGGATTGTACCTCTAACAATTGGTATCAAATCAGGTCCTTTGGTAAATTTTTAACAACATGAAGGTGATCTAAGGTACAAAATGGTTAGTCATCAAGGAATCTTCTATACTAAGCAAGAACCAATGTTTAATAGATCAAATTATGATTTTTAGAGTGCAAGGATGAGGACATACATTATGTATTTAGGATTTGATCTATGATAATATGTTGTGGATGGTTATGTTACTCTTACTATACCTCCATCTAGTACTATAGACAATAAGTTGTTTGAGAACAATTTCCTGGAAATGAATGCCATCACCTGTGGTCTTATAGGAATTGAATTTACCAAGGTAAACCATTACTCATCTGCTAAAGAAATATGGGACAAAATGTAGATCATCTATGAAGGATATTCAAAGGTCAAGTTGGCTAAGTTGTAGACTCATAGAAAGTAATTTGAAAGCCTCAATATGTCTACCACGCATAAGGAGAGATTCTGGAATTGATGAATGAAATCCTTAATAATATCAGTTTGGCATAACTTGGATAGCTGACTGAAGTAATTTTTAGAGACATTTTTGTGATAATGAAGCTACAATTATTCATAAAATACCAACCATGAAACTAAGACACCCTTATTTTTATTTTGAGCACACAACCAATGATACCAAATGAATGGTTGGGGTTGTAAATAGAGAGAGGCCATAACCACTTTTTATGAACATGAAGTTTGATTTAGATCAAATAAATTTTCAATTTGAGTGAGCCAAGTGAGTGGATCATTACCATCAAACTTGTGTATGTCCACTTTTGGCAACATCGACTTAGGGCTAGAATTGGTATTTGTATTGTGTGGAGTAGGAGAACTAAACTAAAGTGGTGGAAGACTATTTTGCAGTGGCTAAGCTGACAAGGTGGAAAATTGCCTATATATTTATTTGAATTATCTTTCATGCTATCCAAATCCCCTCTCAAACCTGTAATGCCCCCTTGAACCGTATCAAAATAATTTTTTTCACAATGCCCTATAACTCTGTCTTAAGTTTTTGAACTACCTCTGAAATAGATGGATCATAAGTTTTAGATTCCATGTCATCCTTATTAGGATTTTTTAGAGTTTCTTTCCTTTTTCCACATTTTTAAGTGTTTGGACCAACCATGCACAAACCCTAGGAGGGTTTCAACCTCAAAAAAATGTATTGATGGAATACACCATTAAAATCATCTCATCGAGATGAATCCAACTACTACTATTTTTCACAAGGGTGAAAATTTTCAACCCAAAAAAGTGTACCAGTGGAATACACCATTACAATCATCTCACATAGATGAATCCAATGACTACTAATTTGCACAAGGTAAAAAAAATTCTAGACTTTTTTTTACATAGATTTTTTTTTTGTAAAAAACCTCATGAACAAAACTATAGTGATGAAAAAAATCAAATCCTCTTGGATCATAATTTATATTTTTTTCAACCTTTTGGTGCTCAGGACACTAGATCTGAAAAAATGCACTGCAAAAACTTGCCCAAATCAATGCTCTAATACTACTTGTAAGGAAATTACTTAGATGATTCGTAACAGTAGAATTAAGAGTAGAATAAGTGGATATATAATAATAATTGGCAAAAGGGTAAAATATTTGAATATATGACTGAACCACTTTGAGGGGGAAACCTCCACAACAATGCAATAAGAATAAAATTCACAATCTATGATAAAAGACTAACCACTATCTCCTATATATATTCTATTTAGACATGGTTATTCCATAGGCCGACCATACTAAGAACATCAAGAAATACAACAAGCTAATATGAAGATGTGTAAGCCACCATTCAGCCACACATATCCCTATATGTACTATAGGTTAAGGGTATAGCAATGTTTCCATATTATATTTAAGGCATGATCTGGGCCAATAATGTTTTAATAAATTATTATATGTTATATATTTTTGTTATAATGATAAATATATATTCAAATAATAATATACATAGTAATATTATTATAATAAAAAAACACTAAACATAAAATAATTAATAAAGATATTTTATTTTATTTTATGAAATCGCAACATCATTTGCCTATGGGCAAATGATATGCAAAAATATAAAAATAATAACAATAGATTCAATATAAAAGACAATGATTTAGCTTGGATCTTTGGATCAATAAGTATAGAATTAAGAATTTTCACATTTTATATTAAAAGTTAAACATAAATGGTCATGTATATATATAATTACTTATAGATATATGTACAAATCAATATTTTATCAATGAATATTGACATTTATTTTTTACAACTCATAACCATAAATGAATGTTCAAATACATAATCCTTAATTTTTAGTGTTTCAAAATATATTCACCTTTGAATTTAATATATGTTTGCATATATCTATTTTTTTTAAATATCTACATGTTGTAAATAGTAAATTTTTGTACAAAGGTCCAATTAAATTTATTTCTTTTATAAATATAAAAAATTATGCATTGGTACAAATATGTTCAATCAATAGGTCTTAGTTGAACAATTGGTTGTTCCATCATTAAAAAGTGCTCAGTGTGCAGGGCCTTTCCCCTAAATCTTGATTTTTATCCTTCACAATCCCATCTAAAATGCGAGATATTAATTGTTTAAAATTTTTGCTTGTTATTACTTATCCACTGTCAGATCACCCTCTATGAAGTACAACTTTTGAAATTTCAAACTAAATTGGTTTAAATAGCATCTGTAAGGGCACCATTCTTTAAATAAAGATGGAAAGGATAGGGATATTTAACTTTTTGGGGGGCCCCACCAATCAACATATGAAATGTCCAGAACACATCGATAATATATTATTTACCATATTTCAACCCTATATAAAAGAGTAGATCTAACAAGTGATTGGAAGAGGTGATGGTTTGTTTGGTTATCCTAGAACTGAAGCCAAAGGTATTGTTTCTTGGGGGTGGTGAGGGAAACATATCACTTTCTTAGCATGGATTTAGGTGATGGTGACAAATTGAATTGAGGCCTAGAAAAAAGGACCCATAAATATGCATATGAAGAGACCATTTGCACTTATTAATCTTTATATGCACAGAAAACTTATTTAGAATTATGTTTTGAAATGTTAAAAACCATACCTTCTGTTTTCTCAAAATTTACTTGAAGACCATGTATATCACAAAATGTCACTAAGATATGTAATTGTCTTTAGAGATCTTCCTCTAAGTAGGATATCAAAATGATGTGATCTAGAAATAGAAGAATAATAATATCAAACTTTGTATAACAAACAACCATCTTTGTCTATGCATCTTATTTTTATTTCATTAATCTCATCTATGTATAGTCAAAAAAATGTAGGGGAGAGTGGACAACACTACTTAACCCCAATGGTGCTTCTATGTTCTCTGTCTCACCAACACTTGTATACATTATGCTAACAATAGACTCATATAATGTTATAATCAGTGATATCATCAATTCCAAAAGACCTAAAGGCCTAAGTCTATTAATAGGTAAATGCTGAGAAATAGTATCAAAATCTTTACAAAATTATATAGAGCCTTTTGAGACTAAAAAGGTATAATAGAAAGTAAGGAATACATAGTACAAGAGTAACTCCAACAAATCCAAAAACTAAAAACCAGCAGTTGCTTGAAGGTGCAAGTTATGCTAGAATAAATGTATATTTGATTTTCATGTTTTTATTTGAGAAGTGTTTTATTTTAATTTTTGGAGCATATTCTCCTTTAAGTGTGTGATGTGGGCACCCCTTACTGCATGATAATTAAACCTAGTAACTCTCCCAGTCACCTTGGAACAATCACCAATCAACCAGCTTTTCTCTCCATCAATGAATCACTTCAAGATGATTTGAGTTACACATTGGATATGGATGATTCTCACAATCAAATAAGCCTCATTATGTCCTCTTCAACCCTTCATGATATCAAACATCCAATCAAATAACCCACCACCTTGCAAGAAAACAAAAATTGTCATAGAAAGGCTACAGATAAATGACAAACTAACAACAAATCAGAGATAAACAAAATTAAAACTCTCTCTAACATAACCTTTCTATTTTTTCTTGCTTACAACAATTCAAAACACCCTCCTTATAATCTAGATGGATGGGGATGAATATTTCAATTGAACTAATGAGTTGAGAGCTCATTAAAGGAACATGAGTTGTTAAACCTATATCACGTGTTGTAGATGAGTCTATATCCTCTCCTTCAATTTTGGGTTTCATTTCTTCAATGACATTTTTGTAAAGTTAAAGAGTATGTTGAGGTATGTTCCTAGTGTTGGTTTTAAGGCATTAATGTTGTCATTGATGTCAAAGTCAAGTTGAAAGTCCTTCATGATAAAAGTCAGAATTGATGTCATGCTTGGTGAAGTGGTGTGTAACTAAGAAGTATTTTTTCTCTATTGAGATAAAATTTGAAGGAAACTTGGTATCCTTGGTATCCTTTCTGAAGTTGATGACATATCAAGATCATGCTCAAGATATAAGAGAAGCATCTTGTTTGAGCTCTAATTACTGAGAAGCATACAAGGTAAGCACATCTTGGTAAAAAGTTGTAAATATGACAAAGATTATAAATTCTATTGAGAATTTACTTGTCTTCAAGAAATCATGGTTAAAATAATGACATGATTGTACTAGTTTGTTGTGTCCAAACTCTGAGCACTCGGCATCTTGAGTAGCCTGGCCTAGCTTTGTGAGAAATTGTATGCATAATGCATGATGAAACTTTGTGCTTTAGGTTAGTATAGGAATAAGTGATTATTTTAAGATATGATAACATGGGAAAGAGACAAATAATCCTTTATATGAGTTCAAAGGACAAGATTGAAGCTTAGTTCTTGTATGAAGAGACCTAGTGAGAAGTTGCAGGCTTAGTGCCTTAGTGAGATAAGCATGATAACATGATGAGTTGAGCCATTGGAGACCTGATTAAGAAAGGGTATTAGTGTGAGATCATGTTATGATATTTTATGACATATGTATGAAGTGTTGATAATAATACAAGAGGTTTCAAGCTGTGTTCGTAGTCCAATTAGGACTAGTAGTATAAGGCCTAAGTGCATAAAATGACCTATAATGGCCTAATGAGGGGTCAAGATATTTTCCAAGTATGAAAAATATATTGAGATAATTGAGAGTGGTGTGATGTATTTTTCCAATCATGTTGACCAAGTTTGAATTCAATACCTAAAGAAGAAAGCAATAAATTTGATGATAAGAATGATTGTGTGCACATAAAAGGGTGTTGCAGACCTGAGAAGAAGTTTCTCATGTTCATTGGCATGTGAAAAATTTTCATGAGACCTTGAGCACTTTATGGTAGTTGGGAAAGGTCCCTATCTTGAATTCCTTGGCATTGGTTTTGGGATTGAGGGGCAATCCTTTATGAATGATTGCTAAGAAGGTAAGGTGGTCAAAACCCTCCTAAAACCCTTACAAATACCTGATAGGAAAGGTTTAATTGGTTATAGATCAAAATGGTCTATTTGACCTATTTTGATGTTTGTAACATGTAAATTTCTCTTCAAGATTTCCTTAGGTGGTTTTTTTTGTCCTAATAATGAGTAGAAGCTACAAGAAAACCCTTGTTTTTAGGGCTTTTGATGTTACATGCAGGGTTAACCAGGTCAAATCATGAAAATGGATGGAGGATTATGTTCAAGACTTATATTTCATGCTCATTAAATTTTTTTAGTAGTTTTATGAAAAAACATGTGCAAAATTGGTCATGGAAGTTAGCCTATCGCTAAACTAGCCTAATGAGTAGAACAGTGAAGAAACTATGTGAGAATGAGAATAAGATTAGGGATTGATTGCAGAGGACTAGGGATAGATCCTAAGGCATGGGGTCATTATTAAAAACATTTCCATTCTATCCCCTTGGTCTATAATTGTTGATGATGCCTACACCTATGCAAAAAGTTATCATTAAACTGGTCTATCTAGCACAGTTGGGTCTGTGTAGAGTGACATAGTGAGATTGGTCTGTAAGACCAATATTGATACATGACCATGAAATTTATATTTCCATAGATGATATAAGGATGCTATAGGATCACACAATTCCATTTTAAGATCATATAAGTGCTCCCATATGTGTTCTATAAGTCGATTTTCTTGATTGTATTTTTGGTCCTACAAACAACTTTTTTGTGTGTGAAAAGGATATTCTTGAGCCATTTCTCATTGAGATGAATGATCCAAATCTATTGAATGTGTTATAAATGAATAATAGGATGATGTTAATACATTTTTTATCATTATAAGTCCCTATTCAAGCTTGAAGAGTCAAATGATTTTGACTATGTATTGATAATGTTTAGTGTTTCTGAATAAGTCATATATAGGGGTGTTCTTGAGGCCCTTTGGCCTCTGTGTTGGAGACAAAAGTATTTTGGGAAGATATTTAAGTCATGGTGATCATATTAATAAAATTTGATGCATGGGTTATTTGTTAAATTTTTGTATTTGGTTCAAATTTACAAGACAGACTTACAAGTAGTAAGAAGGCCTATTAGCGAGGAAACCTAATTGGTAGGTCCAAGTAGTGAAATGGGCCAAATGGAGTCGGGGACTCAAGGTAAACTTATTAGGGGTATTTTGGAGGCATGTATGAAGTGTTTCATCCATTGGTTAAGACAATAAGTGTTCCTAAGGGTCATAATTGTATCATGTGGATAGGACAGACCTGATTACATTAGGTCTCCATTAGGCCTAATGGAGGATTTGGTCATTATGGACTATGACCAACTTATGCATTCTTTGTTTCACTCATGAAACATGTGCAATGATATATTTAAATCATAACCCAAGTATGGTGAGGTCCTTAGCCAACCAAGATAGGTATGAGAAAGAATCAAGTATAAAGTCAAGGCCTAATAAGCCTATTTTGACTAGTTAGAGAATTGAGCTATTGAGTGAAGGATATAGTGTTTTTGAGAATAGGTTAAGAGCTTAAACATCATTAAGAAGCTGAGAAGAAAATGCCATGAGTATATAACTATTTTTCTACAGGTATTAAGGATGGTCATTTGACCTATTTCTGCCATAGAGAGGGCTATTTGAGCGAGAAGGCCTAAGAGGCTAGTTGAGTGAGATTGAAGGGTAAAGAGTGCAAACAAAGGAGGTCATCATTAGTTGAATAATAGCAACAGGTGTTCTAAAGTGATCAGAGATTAGAGGTGACTTGGTTGGTGTTAAGTTACCTAGGGGTTTGGACCTCCTTGCAAGATAGAGCTTGCAGAAGACTAGTTAAATTTGTGCTTATCTAGATAGGGGTTGGAGCTCCTTGTGAAGTTGGTGCTTCACTAAAACTTGGATCTTGATTTTATAGGACTATAGTCCATGTGCATGGTTCAGTGGGTTTTTTTTCCAAGAGGGTTTCCCACATATCTCTTGTGTCCCTTTGTGATATGCTTGTGTAGTTGCTTTATTTATGCATTAATCTTTTGTGTAAATGAATGCTTCATAAAATGATGAATTGAATTGAATAATGATTGTTAAGCAACTGAGTCACCCCCTCCCTCTCAATAGCTACTTCCAACAGAGTATAACTCAACAATTGAACCTCACGTGAAACTCGTAACTAATAACTTGCCATTGCTCTTGCCCATTAGTGGCCACTACTTTCATGCTTTATAAGAATGAATTTGGATGCCAAAATAAGTCTGTGTAATATGGGTGCAGAGCAATTGGGATCTAAATAGGCATGAAATGTTTTAGTCTATGATGGCTTGCATTCTTCGTGGAAAGAGATAGCATCTTTGCACAATGTTTGTGTTAAAATTGCAATTCCCTATTGTTTAAGAGCCCAACATGTTAGGGTCAAGCCAACTATGGGTGATCGCATTTTGTTTCGGTGATTGTAATGGAGAAATTGTTTTCGTTATAATAATCAAGAGTAATTTAGAATTTTGGGTTTAGGATTTCGATAAATTTTTGAAGTGGATATGGCTACATACAATCAATATGAAAATTGAAGTTGTAAATGCTTTGACCGTTTTTTATTATTTTTCTCGACGACCTACCAAAATGATTAAACACAATGTGATGTGGTTGATAAAAAATCATTTCCATATTATGATGTGGTTGTAAATTATTATATACCATATATTTTTGTTATAGTTATAAAGATATATTCACATAATAATATACATAGTACTATTATTATAATTAAAAAAAACACTAAACATAAAACAATTAATAAAAAATATTTTGTTTTATTTTATGGAATTGCAACACCAATTGCCTACGGGCAAATAATATACAAAAATATAAAAATAATATCAATATAAATATAAAAAACAACGATCTAGCTTGAGGCCACCTGTCCTCTTCTTACTAATATTGTGGTGAAGCCCATCAGCTCAATCGCGTGGGTAGACATTGGTTTTTGGTCAGAAGGAAGGAAAACGAAGAATAAATACATGTTATTTTCCTTGCTAAATCTGGACTATTACAAGCTTTTGGAGTTGGGAGGATCAGTCAAGATTTAAGGTTGTGCAATCCATGCGAAAATGAAATAGGATGGACAAGCAGTTCACTTGACGGAGAGAGAGCCTTCTCTTCAGAAACACAATTCTTGTTGACCATGAACCAAACAAAGCCATATATTAGTGTCATCTGCAGTGAGGAATTAAAAGGGTTTCAAAAAGAGGTTTTCTGTAAAGGTGTTATCGCTCCTTACCCAACAACGAATATATCTTTCAAACACTCTCACTGTAACATAACCTACCCTTTCTAGAATTTTATGAAATACTTACTGACATTCAATAGCAAGTAACACTTAAACTATATTCAAGTGTCTCAAATATATATTTTTTTTAATGTATTAAAAATTAATTATTATATAATATATATAAATATTATCTTATATAATATATATTTTTATATTATTTTTATTGGAATTGTTTTCATATCTATATATTTTTATATTTATGTAAACATAAATTACAAAGATGTAGTTCACAATAACATATTAACAAATATTGATGTTTATTTATCTTTACCAAAAATAATTCCACAAATCCCTGAGTATCATTCTATGAATTGTAAGAAACATATTATCAATCGCTCCAAGAAGAAAAAGAAAACAATGAATTGAAGATATAATTCATTCCAACGTAATAACAATTTGTACATAATTTTTTGAATTTGTTGGTAGACAAATCATTGCTTTTCCCCAAAGTGAGATTTTAATGGTACGAGGCAACGACCTATTCCACAATGCTTATGGCCATGCTCTCATTGAGACCATTTCCCACATAGATGCTAAAACAGAGATCATTGTTTTCTTTTTGGGAAAATGGCAACCCGCACATGGAATCGTATATGGAGATGCAGGAAAAGTCTCCCACGGTATGGGTTTTTTGAACCATTGACTCGTTGCTCCATCCTAAGATGTCCTCCAATTTTTGATATACGCAGAGAGGCAGTGGAAAACGCGATTAAAAGAAATTAATGCACGGAGAGAGGCAATGGAAGACGCATATAAAGGCGTTCAATGTGCATAAACTACCTAATAGCTCATCAAGATGTGGACAATTCAATCAACATACCAGATCATCCCCATACAGGAATAGGTTAAAGACAGACACGAATTTAATACAAACCGCTATAAAAAACTACTTAACATCTTTTCAATTTTTGTCTCATGTGAGATGAATCTTTGAGGTTGACACCTTATAGAAACGCCTCCAACGTAATAACACGCAACAAAAAAAATATGTAAAAAATAAATTATATCTTTAAATGTCTCAATGTTCTCACCATATCTACAATGTTATTAGAAAGTTATATTCTATTTTTAATTTAATAGGATAAAACATTTTTAACCAAACGGTTCTAAATATACCAAAACCCAAAATCGATAACAAAAAAAAACATTAACAAAATAAAATAAGACGAATACAATTCCTCCAAGCACCTCCCACTAAAAGGACACATGACTCAAAAAAATAATCCCCAAATATAAAATTACCAATTCACAATTATAAAAATATTTAAATACTAACTTTTAAAATATACGGTTGGAGTTAGTCTTATTACTCACACTCCCACGTTGCGGTTTATGTTTTTCTCGAATTGCATGTTTTGCCTTAAATTTTCAGCAAATATAGATAAGCCACTTAATACATTAGACAATGGAAAGATGACTCATTTATTATGAAATTGTAATTATTTTCCTTTCGTGAAATATAAGTATTTTTAATCTCCGATATGAGGGTGGAGTTTATTTAATAATTTATTTATTTTTTAAAAGGAAAAATACTTTTGATTAGAGCCTATAAACTGTCAGGACAAACTTTTTAACAATTTTTAGAGGAAGTGTGTCATCTGTTATTTCTAGGGATGATAGCCAATTTCCTTTTAGTTTTCGATGCATTTGTTAAAAGAGGAGAAAAGCGCTTAAGAAATAATTTTGCTTACAGAAACTTTCCAACAATTTTGCCATAAATTGGTTTATATGATGCTATTTACAACTTTGTAAAAAGGATGAAAATCATCTATATAATAATTAAACGCAGCATACAACCAAGTACAATATAATATAGACATACAATTATATAACCTAATGCGCGATCATAAAAACCAAACACTCATTATGGACCTGCAGTCTGATGGCGACGGTGACGGCCGTTTTGAAACTCTGTTTAGGCGGGAAGCAGAGAACGATCTCAGGCAGGATCTGTGCATCATCATCTAGGCGGGGGGAGTTAGAGACTACGCCGTAGAGGATGAGCAGCGAGTAGATCTAGACCAGACCAAGTCGGGGTTTGCAGAATTTGGAGGCAGGACGTAGGTAAGCAGGCTCTTGCCCCTGTTTTTAACTTTGTTTTTGCATCTTGCTCTTCGGCAGACAAAGTAGCTGGATCTTCAGCGAATAACCCTGAGGAAACCTTGAGTTTGAAGTTCACAGTGGAGGAAGGGTGTGCCTGTCTCCATATCCCTGATATTTTCTTTGACAGAGCTCAGCTAAGATGGCCACACGCATTGGTTCGGAAGCTCCAAGGGTTAAGACCCAATATTGATTCTGTTAGAGAATGGGCTTACAGGAAGGAAATGGATACTTAAAGGACAGGTAGAGATTTTATCTTTGAAATGGGGATTTTTTTCTTGTTTCCTTCTCTACCCAGGGAGATTGTACTAAGATTATATCAAGAGGACCATGGTTTGGGGGGAGGAACAGCCTATCCCTTAAAAAAATGGATACCAGGATTGGATCTGGATAAAGAAAATTTCGATCAAGTACCAATATGGGCGAACTTGTGGAGGTTTCGGTTGGAATTCTAGGAACCGGATGTATTTATTGGCATTACCAATTCGTTTGGACAATTTCTCTCCCTTGACCCTGTTACAAAATCTAGGAAAAGACTAATTTCTGCAAAACTGTTAATGTACTCAGGAATAAAAAACCACCAACCGTGATCAACCTAAGTTACAAATATGGAGTTTGGACCTAGACTATAGTTTTTGAAAGCCAGCCTTGCCCCAGGGGCCAGAGATTGGGACACGGAGTCAAGAATTGCCTTCTGAAAGAATATATTCAACCAGAGTGCAGGAAAAAGGAAGGCCTCTGCGAATCCAATGAATCCTGGTAAGATGGGATTGAGAATCTCAATAAAGCGGAGGAACCGACCATTGAGCAAGAGGAAGGAACGAAGGCATCAACTCCAAAAGTCACACAGAAAGAAGAAATAATGGGTAGAGGGGAAAGTAGGCCTCAGTGTGTGAACGCCCTGACCCTGAGACAGGGTGATGAAGTTCGCTCAGAGAATGAAAGGGGGAGACTGGAAAAGGTCTGAGAGGTTTGGACAAGATCATCTAGAGAACTTAAATGATGAGGTGACTCCATTGATGGATAAGGAGAAAGAAGATTTGGTTATGGAAGTTCAAGAGATCCCAGAAGTTCAATATCAAAAGTAGCAACAAGAAAAAGAGGTATTAAGTGAAACCATTAGTTCAGAGGAAAAAACTAAACCTTTTCTAACCATTGAGATGGAAGGTAGGGCATTGAGGCTTCTTACGAATTGGGAAGGAACCATGTACAAGGATTGTATCAGAAAGGGTTTAGTGGAAATGCAGAAAGAAGCCTCCCATAAGTGGAGAAAGACGGATGATGAATGGAACTTGGTGACAAACAAAATATTAAAATCTAAGAGAAGGGTTCAAATGAGTAATAGGATAACCAAGAGCACTAAATTGAAAGAATTAACAAGATCTAAAACCAGATATCACTGAAGTATGTCTTATTTGGTTGCTACTTGACATTGTTGTTGCGTTGTTATGTTGTTGAAGCGTTGATTTTCTGGTGTAGTTATGTTTTTGTATTGTTGTTGGGCAGAGGTTTGTTGATAGTTCATTGTCTTTTTGTTGGCAACTGATCTTTGCTTTGGTTTCATGAGAGCATTCTCTGTTTAATCCTTCATTTCTAATTGTACAAGCTTTAGAGGGCCTTTCAAAACCCGATCTTTACCTTTACTGAAAAAATTATAAATACACAATTATACAACCCAATTTCGTGCTAACTATAAATATATTCACATTTATAATTATATGTAAATTAGGAATAATGTTTAAAGATGAAAAGATGAAGTCCTTGATAATGGTATAAGAGGTTTTTTGTGTTACTAAGGTTTATGTTTTTTTTGGGGGCAGTGTCTCCTTAGTGGATTCGTTAAACTAAATTTTGATGGGGCAATAGAAGGGAATGTGGGTCAGCTGGTGTGGAAGGATTATTTCAGGATGAATTGGGACAACCTATCTTGATTTTTTATTTAGTATCGGGATTGATACAAATAATCAAGTTAAAGGTATAGCGATGCTCAAAGGAATTGAAATAGTTGTTATAATAGGGTGGAATAAGTTGATATTTTAAGGTGATTCAAAAATTCTGATAAATGGAATGAAGAAAGGTAATATGGGGTCTTGGCACTTGAAGATGATTTTTGATGAGGTGCACTGGTTAATAAGGGGTCTAGAAGATGTCTCCTTTATCCATATAAAGAGCGAATGAAATCATGTTACTAATTGATCTTTGAATATGGGAGTCAATCTATTTGCAGCAAGTGGTATCCTAGACTAGTATTGATTTAATGAGTTACTTGATGATTTAAGGCAATTGATTGTGAGGGATGCAAAGTAGTTATTCTCCTAAGAGAAAATGGTGATTCCTAATTTAAAATATATATTAAAATCAATAAATAATGAAAAGGGGCATTGATTATGGTATTGAGTGGTGAGGATTTGGGTGAAGAAGGATTATAAAGCCATCATGAGAGTGCCTTGAGTAACGATGAAACAATTAAGACGTAATGATCTAGTAGTGCATGTAAGCCAAGGGAGTTTGTTGAATTTTAAAGGCAATGACAACATCTAGAATAATTATTGATAGTGATGAGGAGATATATGAGAAGATATATTGTAACCTTTCAATGCATCTATTACATCCTCCTTGTTAGTATGGTGTCCTTTGTTGGCTCAAGAGGGAAGGTTATCAAGATACAAGATGTTAAGAGTTACAAGGTCAAACATAAAATTACTACAAAATAAATAAGCAATGCCTTCTCTAATTTTTTAGATAGAGAGATATGAAACCCTCATATTCGTTTGTGGGTTGAAAGGGTCTAAAAATTAGCTAAAGAATTAGATTATGTATGTGTTAAATGATATAGGGCAACATATGATAAATCTCCCTATCAATCCTGGCCAATCTATTAGGTGCAAAGATATGTTTGATATGGCTTGAAATTTGAGTGGTGTTAATGTGTTGTCTAATGCTTCTAGAAGTTACTTACTACATGAGGACCACAATTTACGGAGAATACTTTGTTCACAACTCATGAAGAATCCCATTATCATCAATGGTTTTTAATGGCATTAGAGCATTGATGTAAAGGATAAGGAAATTGTTGAAAAGATTGGTGTTCAGTTGTTTTAAAAAGCACTCATGGAGATTCCTCGTTGTCCTCATTCTCATCCCTAATATATAGGTGTTCATGATTTCAGAGTAATTCCTAGATATGCAATGCAATGCAAAGAAAATTTTGATTTATTGTATAAAGTGGTGGTTATAAAGGGCCTCCAGAATTTTCCCTAACCACTTTTGATAAGTTGAATATTGTAAAGAAACTCCTATATTTTAGGCTAAATATATAATATAAATAAATGTGTGAGAAAGTGTTTTAATATTATATGTTGCTTTCCATTTTGAGTATGAAAATTTTGGGTTTGTCGTGATTCCTCTTGTAAATATGGCTTCTTTAAAGGGATGAATCTATGAATCAATTGACCTTGGTTGATGGTTTTTTTTCCTAATTCTGTTTCATAGTGGTGTATTCCTTGCTTGAAACTTGATGAAACTCTAGAGTAATGCTCATATGATGTATTCATGAAGGGCTAATGTTAGTGTCGTTTGAAAGATGCTATGTGATGTTGTGATAATTTGAGCTCCACGTAGTTGAATTTTGTGTAGGTATAAGAAAGGGATGTGTCATGTTAAAAAAAAATTGCATAATGGTTTGGTTTCAAGATTGCATGCACATGCACACCCGCAGCTGGTGGTGATAATTAGAAGTTTTTATTTTTTCGCATGAAGATGTGTAGGGGAAGGGGACCAGTAGTTGGGATCCCTAACTTTTGGGTCCCACATTGTCCATATTATACCACCTTGAAACTTAAAATTCCATATTTACATAGTGTCACGTTTTTTGGTCCAAATAAGTCATGCGCGAGACAAATCAACATTATCTGAAGCTGCATGATGATTTTATCATCGATGGGTCTTTTATTAGTCATTTTATAGGTGCAACCAATAGTTAAGACCCAAGGGGCCAATTATTTTTAAAATTTTGAACAATAATAATTTCCAAACAAACACGTCATTTTAGCATTAGCTTAAAATTTTGTGCACTAAGGCATGACGTAAAGTTAATATGGGTCATTAATATAAAATGAAGGGCCATGTTTGAAGATGCATGGGTCATTAATATATAAGGAATCGTCATGTTCAATGAAGCTTGGCAGACTTTTCTCCATTAATGTGGTGAGTTGATGCCTCCATGCATGCCATCAGCAACCAGCTTTGTGTGCATTTTTGGCTACCTCCCACCAAACGGCCATGGAACCAAATAGTTGTTAGGGTGTGGAGCTAAAAGCTTCCACTGTTTGCAGACACAAGAAGAGGATGCTGACGAACCAGAGGAACCGGTGTCGGCAGCATAACCGACGTCGGTCACAGACAGTGGAGAAGGAAACCAGCGACGGCAGAAGGTCGGCCGACGTCGGCAGCACCAGGAAGCAGGGACCGACGTCGGTAGCTTGTGTATTTCTAGAACTGCTGTTGACGAACAGTCAGTTAAGTGAAGCGAGTGTTTGCATGTCAAATGACTAATTATAGTCACGAGCTGCGTGTCTAATTATTGTAGTTGGATTTCTATTTTTGTAAGCATGGGATCCTATTTAAAGACCCATAAGGCATGTATTGTAATTATCAAGAAGGCAAGTAAAAGCATTGAAGCAAGCAAGGTCAAGGAGATCTACAGGTGTAAGGTCAAGGAGATCAGCTGAAGCATTCAAGGAGGGATAGCAACTCAGGTTGTAGAGTTGGTTTTGTGTTGAGCAAGAGAGAGAGGGAAGAAGATCTTGAGGTGTGGCAAGCCTTTGAGGTGGACGAAGAAGTGGCATCTTCCTTATTGTATTTTCTTCTAGTAATATTTAATACAAGAGTGTGTATTGTCTCTCAAATTCTTTGCTCTCTCAAGTTTCTAGTTACTTTATCTTTCTGGTATAATTCCGTGTTTAATTGCTTATAAGAAAGTAATCAATTGTGCTTCCGTTGGATAAGGGGTCTCTTAACAGTTGGTATCAGAGCATATTGATTGTTGTAGGTATCCTAACAGTTGGTATCAGAGCTACGATTTGCAGGAAGCAGGTTATTGTTTTTTATTACAGGTCATTCACATGGTTTTCTGATTGAGTGGGAGTTCAGCAATGGTAGAAGAAAGTAAGCTACGAATGGAGAAGTTTAACGGCAAGAATTATCAACATTGGAGGATGCAGATTGATGACTATCTGTATCAGAAAGATTTGTACTTACCGTTGGGTGGGGTTGCATGCAAGCCCACAGATATGAAGGATGAAGAATGGAGTGTTCTTGATCGGAAGGCTCTCGGTTCCATAAGGTTGAGCCTTGTATCGTCTGTGATTTTCAGCTTATCACAGTGCAAGACAACGGAAGAGTTGATAAAGTCCTTGGCGAATTTATACGAAAAGCCCTCAGCTTCTAATAAGGTATATCTTATGAAGCAGCTATTTACTTTGCAAATGCAGGAAGGTGGATCGGTACATACTCATCTCAGTGATTTCCATGGTTTGGTAAACCAATTAGCTTCAGTCAATATTGTTTTTGATGATGAGGTAAAGGCTCTCTTGATTTTATGTTCTTTGCTTGAAAGTTGGGACGGTTTGGTTATGGCAGTAAGTAATTCTGCATCTGCTTCTAAAATCTTAAAAGTTGATGATGTTGTGAGTGTGATCTTGAATGAAGAAATACGCAGGAGAAGCACAGGTGAATCATCAGGGAATGCTCCAAGTGCAGAAAGCAGAAGGCAAAGGGAGAAGGTTGAGCAAGGGAAATCAAGGTTGAAAAGGAGATCTGAGTCCAAAGGTATTACCTACTGGTTTTGTGGAAAGAAAGGACATACAAAGGAGTGTTGGTTGAGAGATAAAGAGAATCAACATGCAGGTATTGAAAAAGCAAAGGATGCAAATATTGTGGTACAGGATGCTCTCATACTTTCTTTGGATAGTCAGGTAGGATCATGGATTTTAGATTCTGGTTCATCTTTTCATGCATCCCCAAACAGAGATTTGTTTCATGAGTATGAACAGGGAAACTTTGGAGTGCTTTATTTAAGGGATGGTACGCCTTGTCAAATAGTTGGCAAAGGGAAAGTGCAGCTGAGATTGTAGATTGACAACACATGGGTGTTGAAGGAGGTCATGCATGTTCCAATTCTGAAGCAGAGTTTAATTTTTGTAGGAAGGTTGGGAGATGAGGGATGCACAATAACCCTCACAGCGGACTCTTGGAAGGTTACCAAGGGAGCACTTGTTCTAGCAAGAGGTAAGAAAGTAGGTACTCTTTATCTACATACTTGTATTATTGATTCTACTTCTGGTGTAGATTCAAAGATGTGGTTTAATAGGCTTGGTCACGTGAATAAGAAGGGAATGGACGTTCTTTATTCAAAAGGTATGTATTCAAATTCGGAAAACACAGATACAGTTCATTGCAGAAAAAGGAAATTTGATGCTTTTGACAGGAACAAAGAAGCCTTGGTGTTTATGGAGGAGATGAAGGATAGAGATCAGTCACAGGGGCTGAATAAATCTGAGCAGGGCAGCATGGACAGAGGTTTGATCCAAGAAGAGCTCGAGGATGAAAATTTCATCACTTATAGGAACACACAGACGCCGATGTCGGTCACATGGGACCGACGTCGGTCAGCCAGATACCGACATCGATCATGTGCAGACCAGTAGGGTCGGTAGGTCAGGCAGGAGAAGTCCAACGTTGGTCATAAGGACCGACGTCGGTAGGAGGGACGCCGGCATCGGCCAGGGAAACGACGTCGGCAGTCAGGGTCAGTGTAGGGAACCGACATCGGTCGGGAGCAGACTGGGAGATGGCCGAGATCGGTCACTGGAACGGATGATGGGTGGACAGCTAGCTGTCAAGGAGTCTCAAACACCCATGTGGAGTTCAGAAATGGTAAGTGAACCTCATATTCGTTGTTCATCTTCTTTATATTGCTTACTGACAGTCAAGAACTAGGAAGATGGAAGAAGCAATGCAGGTAGAATCCAGAAACAGTGGGAGCTTGGCATGGATGAGGAGTGTGAGTCCTTGAGTAGAACCAAACAGGTATTTGTTGGTAGAGTTGTCAGCTGGAAGAAAGCACTGGATAGAGGGATGGATTCCCGTTTTAGAGAAGAGAGTGGATGGGCACGTGAGACAGAAGGCTATGGTATATGGTTTTGTTTAGGCTGCAGGCAATGGAGGTTTAACCATTGTATTTTATCTTTACCAGGTTGGATAATATTAGCTACATTATCCTATTACTGTATTGTGTTACTTGTTGCAGGGTTTCATATACAGGGAGTTTTCTGAGCTAAGGGTAGAGTTGGTTCAGAAGTATGTCATGAAAAATTTGGGAGCAGCAAAATTCTTTTGGCATAAGTGACAGGTTCAACATCACAGGTTTCAGTGGTGGTTGGTCTTCAATAGTGACTTTGAAGAGGGATACAGAGCCTAAGGAACAAAATAGATGGTGTACAGGTACAGGGATAAGTTGCAGCTGTTTATCTCCAAGTGGGAGATTGTTAGGGTGTGGAGCTAAAAGCTTCAACTGTTTGCAGACACAAGAAGAGGATGCTGAAGAACCAGAGGAACCGGCGTCGGCAGCATAACCGACGTCGGTCACAGACAGTAGAGAAGGAAACCGGCGACGGCAGGAGGTCGGCCAACGTCGGCAGCACTAGGCAAGCAGGGACCGACGTCGGTCGCCTGTGTATTTCCAGAATTGTTGTTGACGAACAATCAGTTAAGTGAAGCGAGTGTTTGCATGTCAAATGACTAATTATAGTCACGAGCTGCGTGTCTAATTATTGTAGTTGGATTTCTATTTTTGTAAGCATGGGATCCTATTTAAAGACCCATAAGGCATGCATTTTAATTATCAAGAAGGCAAGTAAAAGCATTGAAGCAAGCAAGGTTAAGGAGATCTACAGGTGTAAGGTCAAGGAGATCAGCTGAAGCATTCAAGGAGGGATAGCAACTCAGGGTGTAGAGTTGGTTTTGTGTTGAGCAAGAAAGAGAGGGAAGAAGATCTTGAGGTGTGGCAAGCCTTTGAGGTGGAGGAAGAAGTGGCATCTTCCTTATTGTATTTTCTTCTAGTAATATTTAATACAAGAGTGTGTATTGTCTCTCAAATTCTTTGCTCTCTCAAGTTTTTAGTTACTTTATCTTTCTGGTATAATTCCGTGTTTAATTGCTTATAAAAAAGTAATCAATTGTGCTTCCGTTGGATAAGGGGTCTCTTAACAGTTGGTATCAGAGCATATTGATTGTTGTAGGTATCCTAACAATAGTGACTTCCATGATGTAATGTTTCACAGAGCTTGTAGCATCGGGAGATTATACAGATGAAGCATTGCCTATAGGTGTGTTTCCTGTAACTAACCCATAGTTATGTTCTTTTTCTTTTCATGTGTCTGTTATTGTTATTGTGCCTTCTATGTTCATGATGTTTTTGCATGCTTTCACATATGAGTCAACATTTAGTGATATGTTCATGGAGGGATGAAATGTTACCACATGTGTGTTTCCTATAACTGAACCCACAATTATATTATGGAGGGATGGTCAACTGTAACTGTATTTAAAACTTGTATTTTTGAACTTGTAACTATTTTACATATGCCCATGCATATGCATTCAAGTGTTTATGAATCTATACTCAAGTCTCTATAAAGTGAGTGCATATGCATGTCATTTTCCCCCATAATTTATATCACTATGCTAATATATGTCATGTAACTGATTTTTTAATTGATTTGAATATTTGAAACTTATACTTTTCATAGAATCTGATTGTTTAAAACTTTAAAACTTTGAATATTTGAAACTCACGTCTTTGAAACCTGTGTTCTATCATAGACTCTGATATTTGAATATTTGAAACCTTTACTCGCTCATAAAATTGATTTTCTGCTCATGGAGACCTGAATCTCTAAGAACAAGGCCACTCTAATACCCCCTTTTTGATATGAGGGATGTAGCCTATAAATTGTTCATCTCAAAATAAAAGCTAATTATATCATATGATAAAGATAGAATCATGTATAATTATGTCAACATGTGGAGAGCATGTCATCATAGTAATGTAATTGTCATTGAAGTATGCATGTAACATATTGATTATGAGGCATACAAGTGTCATTCACAATAAGTACATGCATAGCACACAATGTGACATATAAGGCTAAGGGACCACATACAAAGAACAATAAATGTCGCACAATCAAGGCCAAGGGGCCACAAACAAGGGTAAATAAATACCACACACACAAGGTTAAGGAGCCACAAGCAAAGGGCAATAAATACAACACACACAAGGCTAAGGAGCCATAAATAAGGCCAAGGCCCTACATACAATAGACAAACAATGACTAGCCTATTAAAAAAAAAAAATGACATCAAAGATGGATAGAACATGTAAATTATTCTACACCATCTAAGTATGTAAATGTCACAACATAGTAAATTAACATATCCATGTAACATTTTAAAAAACATGAACAATATCAAGGCATGTGTAAGAAAAAAATGCATCTCAACATGGTAAATGGAGAGGTCATAGAAAGATATAACCTATAATACTGTAACCTATGGAAAAATATGCACCCAACATTGGCATGGCCCCTAGGTACATGAATGGTCCAACATTTATTCATCCATGTATCACTTGTATTTGTGTGCCTTGCATATCACTCATATATCCTATGAAATGCATGTGTATATAGAAAGGGTATGTATTCTACTAAACATGTGATAAATAACATATTTAGATGATGTAAATTAATAATCATGTCATGTTCAAGGCTTGATTTTTTATTTTTTGAAATATTTGATTTTTCTTGTATTTTTGGAATATGTTCTCAAGGGAGATGTTAATTAATTGACCAATCTAAGGTATGGTCATGGGGATACCCAATATAAAACATGGGAAGGGTCACCTTGTGGGAACAAGTGGCGTGATGTGGAACTGGATATGAATTTGAATTTGAATTTGAAAAATGATCTCGTTTTGTGCTATAACCCTCATCATCATCACTCGTGGTGTCTTGTATATGATGAGTATCTTGAGGGTGTAACATATATGGAAAAAATTATTGTATCATAGGAGAATATTATACCTATTTTTATTTGCAAACACATTGAATTATCACTAATTGTAGTCTAATATCTGGAGTGAATATTGATTGTCGTGAATCTTGAATGACCATATGATGTAATGGGCAATGTGATGATGGTTGTTTAGGAAATTCTACTACCCTCCTTTGATTGGTGTGTGTTGGATGTAGAATGGAGATTGCTAAAACCATGAAGTATATGGGATAAACATGTGCGAAGTGTTTGAGTTTGTCTTTTGTGTAGTTTATGCTTATTCGACCTTGAAACTCTAATCTAATAATTGGAGAATGTGAGGAGTCCTTCATTTTGTTTCTTGGAAGGTTAGAAGGTGAAGAGACATCATGATTGTAAAAGACTATAAATAGTGCTTTAATGTAATAGAATTTGGTTTGATGTGTTGATACAAATTAATAAAAATTGTCTTGTTATGGTTTTCCCTTATTATCTTTTATGTATGGTGTATGTGTAGTTGAGTACTTTGTTTTGATTTATTTTGTAATATGATGCAATACGAATTATGGTCATGTTTCTTTTTATAGACATGACAGCCTGCTTTTCATTTTAAATTAAGATGTTTGTGTATTGCCCAATTTCTATCTATCTTTCACCATATTGTGTTCTCTGTTGCACAATTTATCCCTGTAATTAGCATGTTCTGGTGAAACTCTAGGAACCTTTGATAATAATGGTGCGGTGAGTGAAAGGGTAGTAGGTTAGTATGCTACTTAGTTAAAAACTTGAAAGGGCGGCTAAGTAATGCGCAAAGAATGAAAACTGGCGAACAACACCTAGAGCGCTTACTGTGACTTCTATTTAGGACTTATCTTTTCAGTTTAGCTTAGCTTGCACCTTTGTCTCGAGATGAGACAAATATTTAAGTCCAAGAAAGTTTTGGACATAGAATGGAGCTTGCTAAAACCATGAAGTATATAGGATAAACACGTGCGAAGTGTTTGATTTTATCTTTTGTGTAATTTGTACTTATTCAACCTTGAAAGTTTAATCGAATAATTGGAGAATGCGAGGAGTCCTTCATTTTTTTCCTCGGAAGGTTGGAAGGTGAAGAGACATCAGGATTGTAAAAGACTATAAATAGTACTTTGATGTAATAGAATCTAGTTCGATGTGTTGATAGAGATTAATAGAAATTATCCTATTATAATTTTACTTTATTATATTTTATGTATGGTGTATGCACAATTGAGTACTTTGTTTTGTTTTATTTTGTAATCTGATGCAATATGAATTATGGTCATGTTCCTTTCTACAGACATGGCAACATGTTTTTTCAGTTTAAATTAAGATGTTGTATATGTACTGTCTGATTTCCATCTATCTTTCACCTATTGTGCTCTTTGTTGTGCAAGTTATACCTGTAATTAACATGTTCTGGTGAAACTCTACGAATCTCTACTAACAATGTGCATAAAATGTACTTGAGTAAGCTATATAACTAACCGTGTAGAAGGAATTTGGATATATAGGATAACCACATCAATAACATAATCCTAAAGAGGTATAGTAACTAACTTTGTAGAGTGATATTGAATAGGTTTAACAACTATATCTATAAAATACTATTGAATACGTGTAACAACCAACTATGGTGGTGGTGGGGTTGGAGAAGGAAATTTTTATTGTGCAAGAGGGTACTCATGTGGAATACATGGAACTATCACCACCCTATTGTAATATATATACTTAACACATATATACACTAATGATGGTATTACATAGAGCTTGTATATCCAAGGATGACCTAATAACATATCAAAGACCCATGTAATCAATAAGACTAGGACTAGATATTGTAGGACATACCTTAAGAGGTAAAACAACATGTCCCAAAGTTTTTTATTGGTGTCTGTCAAATTATTTCATTAATTTTTGTTGTTTCTGTCAAATCCTCATGTGTGTATCTAATAGAATGTAAAAGTGTCATTGTGCAAGCATTTTAACTTGAACCATTGTCTATTTGACACTATGAATGGGTTTCAAATCCACATAAGTGCATACAAATAAATAATTGAGGTTGGAATCATCCTCCGTAATCTCTTTGTCATCGACCCATAAAAGCAAAACTATAGGGAATCGAGGAGGAACATTACGAATCGGAAACAAGAAAAAACAATGGCAGCTCCTCTGAATCAAACACAAAATCATATTCACCCTCCAAACCAGAAAAAAACTCGAAACCCTCGAATTTTTAAAATCCTTAAAACAACTATTAGAAGAACAGGACAAAGTTTTCAAGTTAAATTTCTTTTTTCCCCACGACACTTTCCTCATAACACATTTTAAAAAAAATATTTTTATTTACGTTGTATGACTACAACGGTGACAATTAAATTGTATTTACTATTATTATAATAATTTTATATTAAATAAATATAAACAAATAAAATAATTTTTAACCTTCATAAATTTTCCAAAAACTTCACTCATATAAGTGAAAAAAATAATTAAATGACGAGATGATTTAGTCTGAATCAGTATCACTTTACGTAGTCAACAATAGTGTCTTTAACCTGCTTGTCATCGTAATAAAAATCTAAAGCCTTTACATTACCTACGTGGTCAATATATGGCACAAAACTGTAGTCTTTTTTGGGAAGAGAATTTTTTAGGTAAAAGGTTGTCGTTTGTTACAATGCATTAATTTATACCATCGTTTCAATGCAAATAGTTGAATTTTTATATTATGGTTTATATTAGACCTTGCTGACAAATATGGTATTTTTGTTTTCCCCTATTATGAATTATTCTTCATAAAATTTGGTGTCTCATTTTTAAAAGAGAGGTCTAAAACAAAATTTTATGAATTAATAATTTTTTTATTTTATATATATAAAATCATCACACATAAAATATTGAAGTGACTATTCCTTATTGAATAGGTACATTTAAAAAAATATATAAAGAAATGAATTATCAAGCATGAATAAAGAAAAATTATATATTATAAAGTTTTTTCGTTGGAATCAACAATAATAGTGTATGAGTAAGACAATGATTTATACAAATAAACATGATGATCTTATAATTGTATTTGTATTTTTTAACCCAAAGGAAGATAGATAGATAGATAGATAGATAGATAGATAGATAGATAGATAGAAATTTTAGTAACATCCATGAGACCAAAAATAGTCTATGGGACCCCCAAACCAAAAATCAAAACACAAAGAAGTGAAGAAACCATGAGAAACTGAGATATTTTTTGACTTTAGTTCCTCAACCTGTCGTTGTTCTACCTTTGAAGGTTCACTCTCCTATTGTGGATACTGATCAAGAATTCTCCATTTCTATCAATGTTCTCACCTTCAAATATAGTAAGCATAGAAATTCCCTATAAGCTACCCATGTATTTATCTCAGATGTCATCATATGCGGAGCATTCCATGAGATAATGCCTCTTTGTTTGTGTTCTATCTACATTGCCTCTTTGCTTGTGTTTCTTCTCTCCCTGTGTTGTCATCCTGTCCCCATTGAATGAGATCATCTGTGTGAGTTTCCATTTTTCTATAACCTAGTCCGTGAATGAATAGGCCTAAATTTTAGTTGTACTACCCCAATTTTGTAAAGTTTATACCTTATATGGTGTTTGCTGCTCAGATTTGATGGTTAAAATGATGCACAGGTAATCTCTATTTTCAAACTCTTCCTATACCTAATTAGTTCTACAAATCTTGATAGGTAATGGTTTCCAGCTAAAAGAAGAGACTCTACATTAAGGTTTATAATTCTTGATACTTAAGGGGGAGGAAAAAGGGCAAGGAGACAAATATTATGTAAAAATTTTGGAGGTTTTATGAACTTCATACCTGTGTCTTGTTATGTAGCGCTCAATTGACATTATTAGTGTCTGCCACTGCTTTCAAACCATTGCCACTACCAGCCACTACCTGTAGTCTTTGCTCTACCTACGTTACCTCTCTATCTGCATTCTATCTATATCTATGTGTTATTTGTGATCTGCCTTCATTGCCTCTATCTGTATTTTATTTGTGTTGCCTCTTTGCCTGCATTACCTCTATGCATGTGTTACCTTTCTACCTATGTTGTCGTTATGTCTTCGTCGAATGAGATCATCCATATGAGTTACCATTTTTCTATAACCTAGTCTATGAGTGAATAATTCTACCTTTTAGTTGTATTACCCTAGTTTTGCAAAGTTGATACCCTATATGGTGTTTGTTGCTCAAATCTGATGGTTAAAATGATGCACAGGCAATTTCTATTTTAAAACTCTTCCTAGACCTAATCCGGTCTACAAACCCGATAGGTAATGGTTTCCAGCTAAGAAAAGACTTTGCATTAAGGTTTATAATCCCAATAATGAGGGGGGAGATAATAAGGCAAAGAGAAAAGTACTACGCAGAGATTTTAGAGGTTTTATGGACTTTATACCTATTCCTTATTGTATAGCTCTTGGTTGTTGCTATTGGTGTTTGCTACTATTTTCAAAATATTGCCTCTACCTAGCACTACCTACCATTGCCTACGGTCTACGTTATGATTGAATTGCCTCTGTCTATATTTTCTCTGTGTTCTATCTTAGTCTGCATTCTATCTATGTTCTCCCTGTGTTACCCCTCTATCTACATTTTGTCTGTGTTGCCTCTCTCCCTATGTTGCCTCTCTACCTATGTTTTTATTCTATTTGCATTAAATGAGATCATCCACGTGAGTTGCTATTTTTATATAACTTAGTCCATGATTGAATAGGCCTGCCTTTTAGTTGTACTACCCCAGTTTTGAAAGTTTATACCCTAGATGGTGTTTGCTACTTAGATTTGATGGTTAAAATTATGCACATACAATCTCTATTTTAAAACTCTTCTTAGATCTAATCAGGTCTACACATCCTAATAGGTAATGGTTTTCAGCTAATAAGAGACTTTGCATTAAGGCTTATAATTCTCGATAGTGAGGGGGAATAGGGTAAAGAGATAAATACTATGCAAAAATTTTAGAGGTTTTATGGACTTCATACTTGTGCCTTGTTGTGAGCACTCGATTGCCATTATTGGTGTCTGCTACTATTTTCAAAGTGTTATTACTGCCTGCCATTGCCTGCCACTGCCTATTGTTTACATTCTACCTATGTTACCTCTCTGTCTGCATTTTATATATGTTCTACTTGCATTGCCTCTATGTCTATGTTATGTCTGCATTGCCTCTTTGCTTGCATTATTGTTATATCTATGTTGAATGAGATCTTCTGTGTGAGTTGCCATTTTTCTATACCCTATTCTGTAAATGAATAGGACTACTTTTTAGTTGTATTGCCCTAATTTTATAAAGTTTGTACCTTGGATGGTGTTTGTTGCTTAGATCTGATGGTTAAAATGATGTACAAGAAATCTCCATTTTATTTTTTTCCTAAACCTAATCAGTTAGAAATCCTAATAGGTAATGGCTTCCAACTAAGAAGAGATTCCACATTAAGGTTTATAATTCTTGATAGTGAGAGGGGAGGAAATAGGGTTAAGAGATAAATACTACACAAAAATTTTAGAGGTTTTATGAAATTCATACCTGTGCCTTATTTTGTAGCACTCTATTATTGTTATTAGTGTCTGCCATTGCTTTCAAACCATTGTTGCCTACCACTACTTGTATTCTATATTCTACTTGCATTGCCTCTTTGTCTACATTCTATCTCCATTCTATCTCTGTCTACATTTTGTTTATGTTCTGCCTGCATTGCCTCTATGTCTGCATTCTATCTACATTGCCTCTTTGCTTGCATTTCTTCTCTGCCTGTGTTGTCATCCTATCCCCATTGAATGAGATCATCTATGCGAGTTTCCATTTTGCTATAACCTAGTCTGTGAATGAATAGGCCTACCTTTTAGTTGTACTACCCTAGTTTTACAAAGTTTATACCCTAGATGGTGTTTACTACTTAGATATTATGGTTAAAATGATGCACATGCAATCTCTATTTTAAAACTCTTCCTAGACCTAATCAAGTCTACAAATCCTGATAGGTAATGGTTTCCAGCTAAAAAGAGACTCCGCATTAAGGTCTATAATTCCTAATAGTGAGGGGGGAGAAAATAGGGAAAAGAGACAAATACTACGTAAATATTTTAGAGGTTTTATGGACTTCGTACTTGTGCCTTATTGTGTAACACTTGATTGCCATTACTAGTGTCTACAATTGCTTTCAAACCACTATCGTTGCCTACCACTACCTGCGGTCTACATTCTACCTGCATTGCCTCTCTGTCTGTGTTCTATCTTTGTATGCATCCTATCTCCATTCTGCCTGCATTGCCTTTCTGTCTATGTTTTATTTGCATTGCCTCTCTCCCTGTGTTGCCTCTTTGCCTACGTTGCCATTCTATCTACGTTGAATGCGATCATTCGTGTGAGTTGCTATTTTTCTATAACCTAGTCTGTGAATGAATAGGCATGCCTTTTAGTTGGATTTCCCCAGTTTCACAAATTTATTACCCTAGATGGTGTTTATTGCTTAGATCTAATGGTTAGAATGATGCATAAACAATCTCTATTTTAAAAATCTTCCTAGACCTAATCAGGGCTATAAATCTTAATAGGTAATGGTTTTCAGCTAAGAAGATACTCCGCATTAAGGTTTATAATTCCTGATAGTAAGGGGGGAGGAAACAGGGCAAAGAGACAAATACTATGTAGAGATTTTAGAGGTTTTATGGACTTCATACCTGTGCCTTTTTGTGTAGTGCTCGGTTATCATTATTGATGTCTGCGACTATTTTCAAATCATTGTTGTTGCCTACCACTGCTTATTATTTGCATTCTACCTACGTTACCTCTCTATCTGTGTTCTGCCTGCATTGCCTCTTTGTCTGCGTTACCTCTCTGCCTGTGTTATTATTCTACATTGAATGAGATCATCCGCATTAGTTGTTGTTTTTCTATACCCTAGTTCATGAATGAATAGTCCTACCTTTTAGTTGTACTGCCCCAATTTTTCAAAGATTATACCCTAAATGGTGTTTGATGCTCAGATCTAATGGTTAAAATGATGCACATGCAATCTCTATTTTAAAATTGTTCTTAGACCTTTCAGGTCTACAAATCACAATACTCTGCATTAAGGTTTATAATTCCTAATAGTAAGGGGGAGGAAATAGGGCAAAGAGACAAATACTACACAAAGATTTTAGATGTTTTATGGACTTCGTACATGTGCCTTGTTGTGTAGCACTTAGTTGCCATTATTAGTGTTTGCCATTGCTTTCAAACCACTACCGCTATGTACCACTACTTTCAAACTGCTATTGCTCCCTGCCACTTCTTGCGGTCTGCATTCTACCTGCGTTGCCTCTCTGTCTGTGTTCTACTTGTGTTGCCTCTCTATCTACATTATGTCTATGTTGCCTCTTTGCTTGTGTTGCCTCTCTACCTGCATTGTCATTTTGTCTATGTTGAATGAGATCAACCACGTAAGAACCAATATTAAGCAATATCAATGACATTGTTTCATACAAAACAAGAATATATTTATAGGTTAAAATGGATTAAAAGCAATGCATTGATTGACTTAGAAGCAGGGAATGTTAAAAACCTAACCCTAAGTGCATAATGCAAACCATGTTATCCCCCTCATCTGAACTTTTTTGAATAAACGTTTTGAGTCGCCATTTGAGTGGAGAGCGTTTGAGTAGTTGGAAGAGTGCTACGAAGCATGTAATGTAAATGGGGGATGCATCCAATCAAAGATCATCCTTATAAATGTAAATAAACATTTATAAATTATCGTATTTTAGAAGGTGGCAATGAAATCAGAGGTTCATGTGAAATCTAACTTGTTTTTGTGAATTAGAAAAAAATATAATAAATTAAATTCAAAAAATTATATTATATAAAATAATTATATATTTATAACAATAAATAAAAATAAAAATTATATGTCAAAATTTTGGATATGAATAAAATATTAATATATGATTAAAATTTGATTGAGTAAGTTGAATATATATATATATATATATATATATATATATATATATATATATATATATATATATATATATAAACCATTCATAGAAATCATTAATAATTATAATATTATAAATTATTAAATAGTATTATTGTTTAATATTTTTATTTTATTATATATATAAATGTTAGTTGTTTGAATAATTATTATATTTTTAAATTAAAATTTTGGTTTTAATTTTTTTTATAAAAATAAAATAAAAAGCCCATAAATAAATTTACCGAATTAACAAGAATGATTAATTTGAAATTCTTAAATCGGAATGAATTGATAAAGAATTAGAGTATATCCAATGATTATTAAGGCCTTCCCTTTGGATACTTACAAATAAACAAATGGAGAGTGAGTCATAAAAGAAGGCCCCTCTCGACACTAAAAAAAAGGAAGTTGCAAGTTAAAATACGAATATCGATGAAGGCCCCTCTCGAAAATCTAGCATTAAATGATCCTTTTCTCGAAACTTAATTAATCATTATTGTAACGATCCCTTTAACTAAAATTAATTGTTTTATACGTGCATTGTGGGTCATCCATGTGAAGGATTCGCTTAATTATCCCTGCCTTCAAGCTTTAGTCTTTTTCAGTACCTATTTATAAGCATGGTAATATTGTTTTTACTCTAATAAATTAATATGCATGAATACGTGAGCATATGTTTAAATTTTTAAGTTTTTAGAAATATTTAATAAAGAATTTAATTTATAAAAATTGGAGGGGAAAAAAAAAATTAATAGAGGTAAATGCTTTTGAGTCGAAGCTTTTAATTAAGAAGAGATGGTTTTGACGAATCCTACAACGCGGTATAAACATTGATTGTTTAATTTCATAAAATTTCTATCCAAAGAGCAATCGCCCAATTTCACAAAGGATCCTACACCATCGATCACTGATTTAATTTGATCCTTCTTCCTCAAAATGGGAGGGAGATTAAAAAGCCGGATCCAAAGAGGAACATATGTAATCATTGTGGAGGCTAGGTCAAAAAAAGGCAACTAGGGGTAGAAGAAAACACCACAATTGTCGAAGAACCAAGGACCCGAAGATCGAACCATCTCCCAATCAACCACACCCTCAAAGATAACTTGGAAGAAGCCACAACCAAGCATGGAGAAATCAGGGGCAGGGTTAAAACTCTAGGTCGATCGGGCCCACTTAATAAAATCAGGGAGAGACACAGAAGCTCCGATGCATTTACTAGGGGCAAGGTTAAAATTCTAGGTCGATCGGGCCCACGTAACAAGATCAGGGAGAGACACAGAAGCTCCGATGCATTTACCAAAAAGGCTTCTGAAACCAACATCAATATCCAATTCATTTATCACTTGGGCTGAAAAACAACCTCGGGGATATCCGCTGAGAAAGTCACCAAAACATCTCCAATTAGAAAAGACAAAGCTAAAGGCCCTTTGGAAGAGGAAACAAGGACACCCCGCATCCACACCAACTAGGCAAGGAGGATCTCCATTTGAACTAGAAGCTAAAAGAGACTTGCAAAAACTATTACATTCTTGAAATGGATTACCGGTATTTCTGCAATCAACAAAGATCCACCTCTTCCCAAGATCAAGGAAAACAAAGAAAGTAGGGATAGAAGCGGTCGGAGTGCAAGGCAAGGGGGAAGGGTCTGCAGTTGTAGAGACTAAACACGAATCCCTAGGAGGGGGTACGACCCCAACATCCGCCTTTGAAACAATCTTGCTAGAAGACTCTGTGACAATGCATAAGATGACCTTAGATGACAAAGGATGAAGCTCAATCTTGTGAACGAGAGGAGAGTGAGCAGCAAGAGCGAAGGGCACCTTCTTGAGACTTGTATCAACTAAGAAGTCAGAACTTTGAGAAGCAACAGGATTAAGGAAGCCCTTATAAAGCCTAGAAATGCTGCCAAGAGAAGATACATGACCCATAAAAGCTAAACTGTAGGGAATCAAGGAGGAACATTGTAAATCGGAAACAAGACAAACCAATGGCAGCGCCTCTGAATCAAACATAAGATCATATTCACCCTCCAAACCAGAAAAAAAAAAAACTTGAAACCCTCAAATTTGTGAAATCCTTAAAACAACTATTGGAAAAACAGGGCAAAGTTTTCAGTGCAAATTTCTTTTTTCCCCACATAACACTTTCCTCACAACACTTTTAAAATAAAAAATATATATTTACGTTATATGACTACAACAGTGACAATTAGATTGTATTTAATGTTATTATAATAATTTTATATTAAATAAATATAAACAAATAAAATAATTTCTAACCTTCATAAATTTTCCAAAAACTTCACTCATATAAGTGAAAAAAATAATTAAATGACGCGATGATTTAGTCTGAATCAGTATCACTTTACGTAGTCAACAATAGTGTCTTTAACCTGCTTGTCATCGTAATAAAAATCTAAAGCCTTTACATTACCTACGTGGTCAATATATGGCACAAAACTGTAGTCTTTTTTGGGAAGAGAATTTTTTAGGTAAAAGGTTGTCGTTTGTTACAATGCATTAATTTATACCATCGTTTCAATGCAAATAGTTGAATTTTTATATTATGGTTTATATTAGACCTTGCTGACAGATATGGTATTTTTGTTTTCCCCTATTATGAATTATTCTTCATAAAATTTGGTGTCTCATTTTTAAAAGAGAGGTCTAAAACAAAATTTTATGAATTAATAATTTTTTTATTATATATATATATATATATATATATATATATATATATATATATCATCACACATAACATATTGAAGTGACTATTCCTCATTAAAATTATATATTATAAAGTTTTTTCGTTGGAATCAACAATAATAATATATGAATAAGACAATGATTTATACAAATAAATATGATGATTTTATAATTGTATTTGTATTTTTTACCTATAAAATTTAGTCAATTTTTTAAAATCATATTAAATATAAACAATTTTTTTGAATAGACCATCAAAAACTCTATTATATATATATACTATCAATTATATTAACATTTGAAGAGTAGATGTTTAAAAAATAAAAGTCATCATAAAATTTCATGAGATTGTCAAATTTAATCCTTATGAATAGATATTTATGGTTAAAAATTGAGCTTTACCTATTTTTATAGTCATTAAGGCACAAATTGAAAATTTTTCCTTGAATATATATATATATATATATATACTATCAATTATATTAACATTTGAAGAGTAGATGTTTAAAAAATAAAAATCATCATAAAATTTCATGAGACCGTCAAATTTAATCCTTATGAATAGATATTTATGGTTAAAAATTGAGCTTTACCTAATTTTATAGTCATTAAGGCACAAATTGAAATTTTTTCCTTGAAGTCAATAACATCATCGTAAATCCATCAATCACTCATTTTCAAACATTTTACATATCTACTAATAACAATAAATACTCATGCCACAATACAACCTTTGTTCTTATTGAAAAATATATCTACATTAATAATACAATTTTTTTCCATAATTATTTGTACAAAAAATGAATGGAATGAATTTCACCTTGAAACATTATATGATCCTTAGAACCAAGAACATGCACTTAATTTTAACTCCCCTCTCCGGTCCCCTGCTCCTCGCCCTCTGCCCCCCCCCCTGCCAAAAAAAATATTAAAAAAATATTCTAATTTAAAAAACATAAGAAAAAGTTTACAGGGCATTAAAGCGACAAGATAAAAGATTAAATTGCAACAATAAATAAAGTTAGTTGCAGTATAAAATTATCTAACGTCAATAGAAAATAGATATGTAATATTAGATTTTCTTCACAATCCATCTTTAGATTTGTCTTTGTTTTCTTCAATACCACATTTATTAAAATTTAGAAATATGAAAAAAAAGAAAAAAATATAAATTCTAATCCCTATATGAGATAGAAAGCCACTATTTAATATAAACTTTCTTACGATTTATAATTGAATAAATGAATAAATTATTTTCTTTATAACACCAAATGTTGTCATAAAATTGTTCTCTTAACAAAAATAAATTTCGAAATCCTTTTTTGATAATAAATTTTCTATTAAAATTTTTAATTAAAAATTCAGTATTTTATCTTTCTTTCTCAAACAAATTAGTATAATATATACCTTAAATTCTCATCATACTTAATACAAATATAACTATATACTACCTGTTCCATAATCTAAAGTTATTGTATCTCTAACTATTCCTTATCACAAAATAGATATGTTATCATTAATTCCAATAACTCCCTAAATTCAATAGATTGGAATCTGTAACATCTCATTGGTTAGTTTGTTTTCTTAATTTTTTGTCTGGTGGAGTTGGGTGTGTAACCTAAATTCAAATATTGCTAGTAATCAACAAAGTAATGCGGAATGTGTCGGTCCCTATCTACATCTCAACATCATCGTCGTCATCGCACTCGATAGGCTCCAAATTTCATCGTAACATGGATGGCAATGGCAATGGCAATTTGCAGCAGCGGCCATACTCGAAGGCATTGTCCCAACGCACAGATTAAGATGTTAAATTTAGGTGAGGGAACAGGTAATCCATTCTCAAAGCAAAAGACTAACATGAGATATTTTTTGCTAGAACGAAAGTTACAAAAGCTGTTAGGCCCAACCGATGATTGGGCTACTCAACACCACTCATTTACAGAAAACAAAAGTAGGCTTTGCTATCAAGGAACCAGCGGGGTGAAAGATCTGCAGGTGGACTCTGCTTTCTGGTTGCCCCCTTGACAGAAGAACAATGAATTGGGGCAGTCCAGCAGACAGTTGTCTCCGAAGCTCAAATTGACATTCCCTGGCGATACATGCAAAAAGGGCGCCGGAATCTGGCCGAACAGATAATTCCCGGCAAGAAACAAGCGAACCAGAGGCTCCTTGCCCGCTAAGCCCGATGTGGCCTTCAATGCATACTGAAATGGTATTATCCCCGTGAAGTAATTGTACTGCAAAGACAGAGAAGACAGCCTGGGCATGGCGGCCATGAAAGTGGGGAGCGGGCCCTGTATCTGGTTGAAGCTCAAGTCCACAGCAATAAGCTCACTGTTGCTCCCGTACTTACCGGGCACTCGCACGGACGTAAGTCCGTTGTGAGACAGAGTCAGCTGCTGCAGCGACTCGTGATCGAAAAACCCAGATTGCAAAGCACCATACAGTTCGTTGTGGCTGAGGTCCACCACCTGTAGCATCTCAAGCTCTGTTAAATTTAACAACAGTGCGCCAGATAAGCGATTGTTTCTCATACTTAACTCCTCCAACGACCGCGGAAGAGCAAGGAAGTTCCCGGACATCCGATTGTCGCTGGCGTCCAAGAAATTGAGGCTCTGCATTCCGCTTAAGTTAGGCAAAACGCCGCTAAGTCGGTTGCCCTGCAACTCCAATCTGGACAGCTTCTTTAAGTTGTTGAGCGCCCGGGGAATCGAACCCTCGAGCAGGTTGTTATCGAGAGAGAACTGTGCCAGGCCGTGTAAAAACCCCACCGACTCGGGAATGGTGCCGGAAAACTGATTGTGAGAGAGCAGCAGGCGTTGGAGTGAAGGCATATTTTGAAGAGACGAGGGAATGGGGCCTCCGAAGGCGTTGCTGGAGAGATCTAAGATCTGCAGCGCGCTTAGTTTGGAGATGGAGGCGGGAAGGCTGCCATTGTATCCGGCAGCATCGAGAGTGATTTCCGTGACTCTCAAAGGACTTCCGGTGCATCTGATTCCGCAAGTAAAACGCTGACTAAAGGCAGTGTCGCAGGGATCCACCGAAAAATCCCACGAGCTCAGACACGACGCCGCGCGAATCGAACTCGGATCCACCGATTCCTTCAGCTCTCTCAACGCTTCCACATCAGACCCCACTGTCACCGCCCCTGCCCGGCTGACCTGTAAAAACCCCCACAGAAAAAACCACACCCACATATTCATGTTTTTAAAGTTTCATCTGCAACTGCCCGCTTTTGAATTTCTGCAACATGGAAATAACTTTGAATCTCTCCAAGACGGAAATAACTTTGATATATAACACACACACACACACAGAGTCAAGTTCGCTCAAAGAAACCAGGAAAACAAATAAAATAATTTTGAATCTCTGCAACCAGCATGGAAATTACTCTAAAAAGTTTTTTTCGAATGGCGCACTCTCAAAGACAGCAGGAAAACAAATAAAAATAATTGAGCTTGGCAGAGATTTTGAATGTGTCACGGACTCCCTGACTGAACGTCACCATTGTCAGCCCGCCAAAGATTTCCATGGGCCTTGGCACTTGGCAGCGGGCAGCGGGTACCCTTTGTTTTTAAAAACCCGATATTCTTTTTCTAATTTATCCGTCCGCTTCCACTACAAATTAATCTGCGAAACCGTAACAGTAACAATAACCCGCTTCCATTACACATTCCCTGTAACATAACATGCACTGCTGCAAAGCATATTATTAATTAGTGGAGTAACTTCAACGCTCCCATATATATCTACAGAGATTGTCTGTGGAGTCCCCAACAACTACGATTTGCCGTTAATGGGGCCACTCATCACATATTCCATCCATTGTTCTACTTTATACTGTTTATTAAAGTGTATGGGTAAGGTATCCAATGCTGCCCGAAATTTTAAAACTTTAACTTTAGTAGTTTAAGTTCAATTTATATTAATACTTAACTATTCATATAAGATAATAAATACTATTAATTTTAACCAAACTTTAAATCTATACATCGTGGGATAACCTTAGAATTATATTGAAAAAAAATGATTTATAATTTATTTGCCATCCACATTTACAATTACAATACATAATCTATCCATCAACCAACTTATGTGATCATAACATACAATTTATTTTATATATAATATGTATGTGTATATATATCGATAATATCTATATATAAACCCATATATGTTTATATAAAATATATCATGTGTATCTATATAATGTATATCACATGTATGTATATATACATGTGTGTATATATACATACATATATACACACATATACATATACACATACATACATATTATATATATGTATATATATACATATATTTTAGTGTGTGTATATATATACACATATGTGTATATATACACATGTGTGTCTATATATACATTTTACACAAGATTTACATAAATTATACATAGTTTTTGACATTGTATGAGACAGGGATTTCACAAATTCACCTAGTACTTAGCATGTGCTCAGTTTATTCCTTATTTGTCTCATATTTTCTAACTCAGAGAGTTCCACTCCATTCAGAGTATAACACAAATTGATCTTGTCCAAATAGAGCGATGTTGACCAAACTTCATGCAAAATAGTGATCCCAGGTTCTTATAGGTTATCACAATATACTATAATATTTTATCAGTTTTACATAGTTTTGACATATGGTCAACATAAATAGGGCATGTACATGGTAGATGCTCACATTTTATATAGTTTGGCTCAATATTTACATAAGTTATCATAATGGGGGAACACACAATGTGTGTTGCTGCACAAACAAAACATTATTACTCAAAATTTAAACTATTTACTTAGATTATGTGACGTAGTTTGCTTATTTATCATATTTAGGGAATGTTGCATGGCATGTGTTCTCATATCCTAGTTTTTACACTAGATTTTATAAAAGGAATGGAAAATCATGTAATTCTCAATGTTGATTACACCAAACTCAATTCAAAATTATACTTGCACTAATTTTACACCAGAACGAATCTTATAGCCATCTATAGTGGTTCATTTAAAAATATTTGCACCAGTATCCAGTATATTGAGTTGGTTGAGGTTGAAGTTAAACATATTTTGACTTTTAGTCACATTTATAACCATAAAATATTGGGGGCAAGCATAGTTTGGTTCCTCATACCATAGTTGTTTACTCAAATTCAGTACATAATTAAAATCACTCAAATTATTGTTTAATTCTCTAACCAAGAAGATAAAAATATTATAGCCCATCTTCTCTCTACATGATTTGATCACATCTCACCCATGGCACCTCCATTTGTAAGCAAACACATGCTACATATGTAAGTACATGTATGACTTTATTCCTTTTACTCTAGTACTTTCATTTTATTGCATTAATAGAATAAAGGGTGGGGAATATATACACCCAAATTTGGTCAAACAAACATAAATATTATGTCTTCTGTGAATTTTTTTATTTAGAGTCCCTTGTTGTTTAATTAATATCTCATTGGCATGTGTTGTCGCAGTCCTATGCCTTTTCTATCACTTTTTCATAATGATTTCGTAATTATTGTTGAAATGTTAGTCTTCTATGTCAGACCTTATCTGAGTCATAGGGATCCCTGATCATTTTCTCCCTTGTTCTATTATTTTCTTATTTCTGTACAGGAGCACCCTATTTGGACAAAATTGCTCTTCTTTGTTGTCCAAAAGGATCGATCTTATCCACCACACGTTTCGAAACCCTTTTCAATGCATGTTTCTTTTGGATCTCTTTTTATGATTGTTTTACCCTTGTTTGAGTTAGTTTTCCCATAAATTGGGTTCTTAGAATTTGAAATTGGGATTCTTATATTTAAAGGGTTCCCTAAGGCATTTTACATCTAGCACGTATAAATTTGGCACTAACATAATAAATAAAATCATACTACATCAAGCTCGACATCTACATTTATTTGAAGTTTATACATATCACACCTATATATCATGCTTGACCAAGAGAATTGCCTATGTAAAGATCATTTAGACACACATTGCATATGATCCAATCACATACACATATTAGAGAGTGAACTACATCAACCTTAGGTCCCTATTTTTGGGATAAGTAGGCAACCTTCAGTTTAATGGGGTTATAAGATCATCTCATCCATTCCCACTTCCTTATTTCCCCCCCTTTTGCATTTAATTTCCATTTATGTTGTGTGTAGGACTTCACTAGTGTTTTGAAGAAGAAAAAGTGAAAACACAAATTATATTATGTGATTTGATATTTATGATAGGTTGAATCTCAATCCATAGGAAGATCCACATAGAATCTTAGTTTACACTTTTGTCATAATAAAATATAAGCAACATCACCCCATAATGATAGTATAGCAATATGCTCCAGTCCCAAAACACCACTCTTGTCCCATGCAAACAAAACAATCACATAGTCAAATCAAATAGTGTCTCAGTCAACTTCAGGATTACATACAGTCTTACACATGTTTGTGTAGATGGAAAACATTTCTCATTTATTCTTTGTACTTTTTAGCCAAAAACATAGTTGTTCAATATCATTTTGTTTGTAATTAAATTTGTGCTTAGATGTCCATTTTATTTTTCATTTACTTTACTCAACAATTTTATTTGATTATATTAGATTCCATTAATCACAAATTCGATAAAACATGTGCATAGTGAACTTTAGAATTATCCTTTCTATTTGTTTCATGATTTGGAAAAGGATCCTCGTACATTTTGAGATTTTCATTATAATTTGTTTGTGGCTTAGCCTCTTCAATATGTGTACCAATATTTATGATGTTTTCATCAACAAGATCTTGGATCTTATGCTTAGCTTGAAACATCTATTTATAGAATTCCCAATACATCTATGATAATCACAATATGCATTGGCATCAAAATTTATAGATTGTGTTCTAGACATATCTATCTCCATTGGTAGAATAAGATTGATTACATTTCATTCTAGGAGCTTTTGCAACAAAACATGAGGAGGTGATGGCAACTTTTAAAATTGGCTCCTTGATGGAGCTTGCAATTGAAGCTTTTGAGGTGGTTTCAAGATACATTAATTGTAACTTTTCATTCATTCTTGATTTTTATTGGTTTGCTCTTATGTTTTGACTTCTTTGAAACTTAACGTTTGAATTAGAATTAACCTTTGAAATATGGAAAGGCAAAAAGGTAAATAGGTATTACTAGATGAATAAATTTCCTTAAAAGAGGCAGTTCAAGAAGAAGGAAAGAAGGTAGAAGTAGAAAATAAAAAGCTTATAAAGGTAGTTGATACAAAAGATCTAAATAAGATGTTTAACCCGATGAATCAATTATCAATAGGTAAGGAGTCAGATTCAATAATTTTTAAAATAGAAAATAGGGTGGAGATAAGGTCGAATCAAGATTTTTAAAAATCCCTAAATCAATTTGAAATCATAGCGTAGCTACAAGAGAATTAGGAAATTTCTCAAAATGACAATGAACCAGATAAGAAGATTTTAGGGGAAATTCAAATAGCTAAAGCTTTAAATTGACTGGTAGATTCTTCTCCAAAATTTTCACAACAAGGAGAGGTAGATTCACAAGAGATTCCAACAACTCTCTAACACAACTTCAAAATGAAGTTCTCTTCTTCTATCACCACCAGAAGAGGAAACAAAGGGCCAAGTTATCATATGCCTCTAAAATTTGGGAAATTAGCTAGATTTTTTTTTCGAAAAGATCATATAGGTGGAAATAACATATGGAATTCAATCCAATGTTCAAGGGAGGTAACACTTTTATTTTAGTTAATTATGTTGATCTATTCTTGGAATATTAGAGGAATGCATAGATCTTCAAAATAAAAAGTGTTTAGAGATTTTAGAATAAGTCACAAACCTTTAATTTTGGTGATTCAAGAATAAAAAAAGATGAATCTTTCTTTGATAATCATAAAAATGCATATTGAAAGGAAGCTAGAGCAACTTGTTCTAGTTCAGTGGGTGCATCAGGGGGTCTCATTAATTTTTGGGACAACAACAAGTTGGTTGAAGAGATTAGTTTCATAACTTTGAATCATGTAGTAGTTATATTCAATGATCCAATAGATGACAAGCAATGGATTTTTTCAAACATTTATGCACCTAATTCAATTTTTGCTCATAGAAAAATATGGGACGATATAAGAGTTTTTAGAAACACTTGCAAGGAGTTATCTTGAATTATAGATGGAGATTTCAATTCTCCATTACATCCAGGGGATAAAAAGGAGGAAATCAATTTGGTTTCAGATAATATGGAGGATTTTTATTCCCTCATTTCAGATATTAGTTTACTAGACATGGAATTACAAGATTTTAAATACACTTGGATTAATAGGAGGTTAGGAGAAAAATTAATTTAATGCAAATTAGACAAATTTTTCATTTCTATGGATTGGTTGGTGTAGAAAGATTTTATGCTAAAGGCTTTACCTTGGGTAGGTTCAAACCATAACCCTTTAGAGCTGAATATAGTGTAAAATTCTACTAAATAGAACATATATATGTTTAGAATGGAATACATGTGGTTTACCCATCCAAATATTCGTGACATAGTGTTGGAATGGTGGTCCTCGAATGTGAATGGTTCAACCATGTACTGATTGGCTAAAAAAATAAAGTATGTCAAGCTAAAAAATAGACAATGGAATAAACATGTATTTGGAAATGTTATTATTTAAAAAAAATCTCTAAAATCTAAAATTTCTATGCTTGAGTCTGAAATAGAAAGAAATGGGTATGATATTGACACTCAGAATAAGGAAAAATAGCTTCTTTGCGAGTATCACATCATAACAACAAGGGAAGAGAGTCGATGGAGATAAAAATATAGAAATATATGGCTCAAGGAAGGGTATAGAAAAATCCATTTTTTTTCATATGTCCACTTTGAAACATAGAGCTCATAATTCCATCAAGGAAATAATAGATAGAGAAGGACAAATCGCCTCTGATAGAGATTTCATTAATTAGGAGAGTGTAAGTTTCTTTATATTTAAGAATGATTTCAAAATAAATATCAGATTTGAACAAGAATTTTTTTATGTTATTCTAGAATTGGTTACCCAAGAAGATAATTCAAATCTTATTACAACCACATCCAATGAAGATTTAAAATTCATCATTTCTAAAATGAACCCGGATAAAGCTCTAGGTCTAGATGGATTTCCTATAGTTTATTTTCAGAAGTTCTGGGATATCATTGGAGATTATTTGTTATATGTGGTTAATGAATTAATTGATTCTACTCATATGTTAAAAGAATTTAATCATGCATTTCTTATTTTAATCCCCAAAAAGGAGGGAGCTATGAATTTTTATGATTTTTGTCCAATTAACTTGTTTAACTCTATTTATAAGATCATTATTAAGTTGCTTTTTTTAAGGTTACAACCAATTATGGAAGCTATTATTGAGGCTCAATAAATAGGTTTTATCTCAGGAAGATAAATACAAGACAAAGTTATTATTGTGCATGAATAAGTTCACTCTATGGATAAAAGCCATAGCGCTGAAATGGTGATAAAATTAGACATGGTGAAGGCTTATGATAGACTAGATTGGAGTTTCTTAAATAGAGTCATGAGTTAATTTGGTTTCCAAGATAAGTTCAAGAAAAGTATTAGGTCTTGTATCTCTACTTGCGTGTTTTCAGTTCTTGTTAATAGAGTGGCTCAAGGATTTTTTGAAAGTGTCAAAGGAGTGAGACAAAGGGATCCATTATCCCCATTCTTATTCATCATTATGGCTAAAGTTTTGAGCATATTTATTTCAAATGTGATGGATATTGGAGAGCTAAAAAGTTTTAAGCTAGCTAGAAATGTGGATCTAGTATCTCATCAATAATTTGTTGATGATACCATTATTTTGGCAGAGACATCCATTCAAGAATAAAGAGTTTTAAAATAAATCCTAGATATGTGTGAACAAGCTTCAAAACAAAAGGTAAATTTTTATAAGAGTTTAGTTTTAAATTTTCAATACACCTTTGGGTAGACAAAACAAAATTGCTCAAATATTGGCTATCAAATCAAACATAATCCTTCAGCATATTTGGGCATGCCTCTCTTTAGTAACAATCTCCAAACTACAACTTGGAATCCGTTGGTAAAAATATTTCAAAGAAATATGGTTGGTTGGAAAGGGAAGCTTTTATCTCAGATAGACAAATTATTGCTTATCAAAAGTGTGTTTCAGAGTCTTCCAATTTATCTTCTTTCTCTTTTTGTCTTGCCTAAGAACATAAAAGACAAGCTTAATAAAATCTAAAGGAACTTTTTATAGACAGGTACGGAGGAGAGAAATTGGATTCATTTGGTAGATTGAGAAAAAGTTTGCATATAAAAAAAATGGAGGTTTAGCCATTCGAAGATTAAACTGGATGAATAAAACTCTCTTCTCCAAATTTGTTTGGAGATTTCTCAAAAGTAATAGTACTTGGGTTCCTATTTTATGATTTAAATACTTATAAGACATAAATTCTATGTGTATATATGAAGATGAATAATTTGTTCAGGGGTCTTACTTATGGAATTTTCTTAATTCAAATAAATATCTAATCTCATCGGGCTCAAAATGGCTGCTTGAAAATGGTATGTAGGTTAATTTTTGGAAATATACTTAGATTTTAGACCAACCTCTAAGTTTTTTAAAACCATGGCAGCGCATATAAAATCATATTCAAAACAAATATGGCAGTAAGGACCACAACTACTGACAGATTTTAAAAAGTTTTAAAATCTAGAAAAGGTTGAGTATTGACAATTTAGACCAAGAGGATAATACTATTTTATCTAATTTGAATAATTTTTTGATAAATCATCACTTATTGGAAAAATTTAACGAAGATCAGTTGGTTTTGAAAGAGTCTATTGATGGACAATATCATGTTAAATCTGGGTATAATTTGTTGGCTAATTTTCTAAGGAATGATGTGTGATGGTATAGGCTTTGGGACAATTATCTTATCCCCAAATTAAATTTGTTATGTGGGTAGCCATTTAGAATAAAATCTTATCTATGAATAATTTAAGGAAAAGAGGTTTTATTTTGATCAACAGGTACCCCTTTGGTGAAAATGATAATGAAACAATATTTCATTTGTTAGTAGACTACCTATTTGCTAATAAGGTTTGGAGCTTATTCCTTATCAAATTCAATGTCTTTTGGGATTTTACAGGTTTTGTATTTGACTTTTGGCAGTCTTGGGAGTGTCCTTTTCAAAATGATCTTCTAAAAAAAATATGAAAGCTCACATTTCCTCATGTCATTTGAGGAATTTGGGTTGAAAGGAACAACATAGTTTTTAGAAATAAAACGTGTACACGTGTGACTCTTGCTAATAAAATATTTCAAGCTATTGTGGAAAATTTTAATGTTATGACTAATGAAAAAGGCAAAAGCTTGCAAATATATGAAAAACAACTAGCTTTAAATTTGAAAATTGACTCTTTATGCATTAGTAAGAGTGATCCTAAAGTTGAAATAAGAAAGAGGACTAAATGGAAACCTACGCCTATTGGATGTTTAAATCTCAACTTTGATGGGGCATCCAAAGGGAACCTAGGACCTTTAGGAGGAGGGATTTTAAGAGATCCCCAAGGGGTGTTTGTGGCTGCATATGTTGATGAAATAGGGATCAAAACAAATCATTGGGCTGAAGCACTTGTTACCCTATGGGGGTTAAAAATGGATAAACAAATGGGTATTCAACTGCTCATCATTGAGGGAGACTCAATGGATATGGTAAACTACTTTTCAAAAAAAAACTCATTTAGTTAAAACATTAAATAGGTGGTAGATGAATCTATTTCTATTATAGATTCTAGGTAAGAAGTGTTTATTTAACAAGTTTACTGGGAAGGCAACAAGATTGCTGATTGGTTTGCCAATAGCGGAGTTAGCTCTTAGGGTTTTTTTAGTTGAATTGAGAGAGAAGATATACCTCAGAATATTTACTAGAAGATTTATGAGAAAGGGTCTTTTAATGTTTAAAATTTTTGCTAACGTGGGGGCCTTCTCCATGTATTATATTAAAGTTTATTGAAACTTTATGGTTATGTCTCTTTGGTTAGCGATGTTATTTGTTAATTATATTTCTTTTTTCCTCTCCAATGTACCTAGAGAGAAGCTTCTAGATTCATGTGGTAGAAGACAGAGTCAATTGAATTTTTCTCAATATTAGATTTACCTCAATGATAGGTATGAGTGAGATGTCATGAGACACTTAAGGTGAACTATCATTTGGAATTTGGGGATCCCCAAAAAACCTTGTTTTAAATCAAAGAGATACAATAAACCTATCTTTTTCCTCTTGAACCCAAAATGCTTGAGGAGGTTAAAAATAATAAATTTGGGATGTACTTCAAATAGAGAGAATGGCAAACTTTATTCAAGAATAGAAGGTCATGATAGACATGTATCAACCTTAATTGTGAAATCCTAGGATAATAAAACTTTGAACATCAATGGATTTTTGTTGGATATTTCTAAAAAACTAATAGTGCTTATTACTGGTTTGAAGTTGGAAGTGACTAAAGTGTACAAAATAGGTAGAGACTATAAGAAGGATAAAAATATCTTCTTGTTGGAAGGAGAAACACTGGAGGTTTTGCATAATGAGTTAGATCATGAATCTTTTTTGAGACCATTTAGAGATGTGGTTTTCCACTTCATGCAATACATAACTTTGGAAGGTTAGTTTAATTTTATTCACTAGTCTCTGTTTGTCTTTTTGAATTACTTCAAGCATGCCATACCCCTGAGTCTCCCATTTCATATTTTGATTTCTATGGAAACGTCCATTGAAAAAGTCAAAAAAGGTAAATACATAATTCCTAGGCATGAAGGAGTGATCTTTCTCATTCATAAATATTTCAATGAGATTAATCAAATTACCCATAAACTTCCAAAACCTCAAAAAAATAAAGATGTGAGGCCAATTGATGTTAAGAAAGTGAAGAATATTTGGATCAAATTTCTGGGAAGTAATACTTCAAAGTATAAAGAACACAATATAGCTAAGAACCCTTCAAAATATCAATACATAGGCATTAAGACATGACTGAGAAGATTTTCTAAGGGGCCACATGATCTAAGTAAGAAGGTGACCAACACTGGCAAAATAGGGAAATCAATTGGGAATTTTATCTTGGTTGAGGAGGAGTCTGAAGGTAAAGAAGATACCAATACTTAGAAGGGGTCTAAAAGGGAGAACATTATTTCTCCAACTAAGAAAAATGACTCAGGTAAGAGGAAATCAAGGGATGGTCCTATGGAGAAATAGGGGGAATTTATAGGTAGCCAAGCTCATGATCTGAATGAAAAGTTCAATGTCTTGGTTGAATCTTTGAAAGGCAAACAAAGTACTGATAAGATTAAAGAAGAAGTCAACTTGAAAAGGTCAATAATGAGGTGGTTCATGAGGGAATTTTATGATCTAAAAGGTAAAGAGAAAATGTTGTAGCAGGATAATGATAGGATGACACATAAATACTCTGACAATGATCACAATCTACAAATTCAAGGGCTCAGAGATAGGGTTAGTATTCTTAAATATGAAAATGATAAACTTAAAAACAACATTAGTTTTTGGTTAATTACTATAAGACAACTATACATGAAAGAATTTAGAATATGAGAAATCTTAGAGCACACATAAGGTATTTTTTTGATATGAGGACATATTCCAAGGGCAAGGGAACACATATTTAATGCAATGAATGCTTCAAAGACATCGACAAGGAAAGCTTACTTCTTCAAATTGACTCAAACCTTAAATGTATGAAAATATGTTGCGAGGATGTTGCTGGAAACTTGGATATGTAGTAGGTTTTTGGTTCTCTTCTAGCTGATTTTTATCTTTAGCATTTCTTATATTGCTTAAGGGATGTATTTTGACATTCTTTTAGTTATTTTTGTATATGTTTTGCTTTATTTCTCTTGAAGACTTGGTTAGTCCTTTTGCTCTCTTTTTGTTTGTACTTATTCTAAGGTTTGGGGACCCTAGTTAAAAAAATACTCCTCTTTAACCTTAATAAAAAATATTTGAAACATACTTAATCTTGTTCAAAGTAATCTTGACCTCACACTTTTTGACTCTATGGCATAGTTCATCAAAGGATTTGAACATAATAGACTCTTTAAGATGAGAGATAAAACTTTGTGTAAAAATATCTTCAATCTCATTATCAGCCGTTTGATTTATCATTTTAGCAAGCATGATCTTGTATCTTATCACATTTTCACTGATTATTTCATTAGACCCTTGTTTGAGCTCTGCAATTTGAGCATATGATAACTTCCCCCAATGTTGATAGAAAAGTGCAAAAATAGATTTGCCAAAGGATTGAAAGCCTTTATTTATTGAAGAGGAATATCATAAGACAATATACGAGCATATTCTTTTAGACTTTGTGGAAAAGTATTTTTCAACAATTTATCATTATCTGTATAGTCTAGACAATCTACATAGAAGGCATGCAAATTTTGTTTAGGATCACATTTGCCTTCATAAAGAAGAAGCTTGGGAGCCACAAATCTAATTGGTACTGGATATTGGGTCTCAAAGGGATATGTAACAAATAAAATGAGTCTATGGGAGGGCTAACATGAGAAATGAATTTCTCAATATGGGACAAAACATATTGTAATGTATGAATGGTATGCTTTAGAGTAGTATTTTTAGAGGTAATGGGTGGAATATAAGTATCATGAGAAGGCATAAGCATATATATATTTTTGAGAACAAGTGATGTTCCTAGACCAAGATATGGCATTATAGATGTAGCTAAAGATGTATAAATAGGAATGGTTGCAACAATAGAAGTAGCAACATTGGAAGTAGGGGATTTGACAACCCAAAAAGGTAAATCTTATGGTGTATATGTGTCTAACTTAGTTTGATGCTCATTTTTTGGTACTAGAATAATACTAATGATCTTATTCACTTTATTGGGGTTCTATTCAAGACCTTGATGAAATTCAGATAATTATTTTACTTGATTTTTATCTACTCCATTAAGTTCATTTGGATAAATATGAGTGTCATGTTCATTATCATAGTCTTCTCTGTTAGTTTAATTATTATTTTCAATATGAACCTCATTTATAGGTGCCCAAATAATTTGAACATTAGAATTTTGAGAGAAAATATCTTGAATTATCATTGTATAAGAAACCAAAGGAAGTTGCATATTTGAAATAGAAATACCACATAATCTAGAACTATGATTTAGAGGCATACAATACATTATGAATTTTTTAGTGTTAATGACTATGAATACAATATAATATGAATGAATCGATGATAATGAATATGAATATAATACAATAAAAAATTAAGGTATGGGGGTGATCTAGGCAAGGTTTTAAATGATTTATAGGCTCTCAATTATACTTTCTTGTTTGGTGATTAGTGTCAGCCCTATGTTTTAGAGCACTAGATATAGAGGTAAAACTTTGCACATAGCCCACTAACCCAGGTTTCAAATATAAAGTGAGAGTGAATTACCTAAGCCATACACTCCTCTCAGGTACACTACAAATAAAATGGATAAAAGAGGCTTCATGTGGTATAAATAAGGGATCCTAGGCATTTATGATATATCGTGAGGTACGTAGAAAATAAACTCCATGTTTAGTGTTGTATTATGATGATGAGTATTGGGGTAAACCTCTCAAGCCACAACATCTTTAAAAAGAACACCATGTATCCATTCATGATAGTCATTAATTAGTTTGAAAACTATCAAAACATAGTTTCTAAAACAAGAAAAATCAAATGAAAAGTAAAATCAAAGGAATTTTAGTTTAAAAAATAAAGCAAATTTTAACTCAAGGTTAAAATAATGAGCGTTTATGTTAGAATGATCCAAGGTGAAAAGATAATTTCTTCAATGTCATATTTAATCTAAGTTCAAATAAATTTAATCATTTTGTGTCATATTTTATCCAAGGTCAAAGGTTTTTTTTTATCTCACTGTCAATAATTTACATAAATTTAAAATAAATTCTATCCCAAAAATCAAGGGAAAACAACAAGAAATTTTATAAATATAGTGGGTTCACTAGAATATTTAACACTTTTAATTTAAGTTTTATTAGACTATTAAAATATAAATGTTTTTATGTATTGATATGATATTAAAATATAGTCAAATATAGTATGCTAGAGAATTTATATAAATCAAAAACTTGATAAAAATAGTAAATTGAACTAGGGTTAGAGAGTATCTCTAAAAACTAAAATAAGAGTTGATTGTACGGGCTTAGTGCAAGTGAAAATTATGTATAAATACATGTAAATACATTATATTAGAAAATAATAATTCATAATTTGTTGGGAAAATTCCATAAGATGAAAATAGGGGTGTATTATGGCTTTGTCTATTGACTATGATCATGTCCTAGTTGACTATGTGCCTAATTTTTGGATTTAGGTCTGTGTGATTGCAAGGTTAACTGATGAACTATGTGATCTATGTTATGTGGAAGACGTTTAAATATAAAACCCTAGATATTGTACAAGAAATAAAATAAAAAATGAGGTAAATGGGAAAGGGGAATAGCTGAACCAACCATAAAACCCTGTGTAATTGAGTGTTGTCTACATAACCTAAATGGGCCTCATGTTGATGTAATTTTCCCTCCTAGAGTGATTGTTTGATATATTATTATGCAACTAGAATGAATATATATATATATATATATATATATATATATATATATATATATATATATATATATATATATATATATATATATATATATATATATTCATTGATTGAAATTATTAAAAATAAATGCCCTTGACATGTAATAAATAATATTTAGACTTGGATTATGACTGTTAGAATGTTGTAGAGTTTAAATAAAATAAAGTAGTGCTATTTTACTTAGTGTGTAGTGAAATTTATAGTGAGATCTAGGGGGGTACAATGAGTGACATTGATGTTATTTTATAGGATAATATTTGGAAAAATAACATTACCAAATGCACAAGATAGTCATTTTCAAATTCCTTGATTCGAAAAAGTGACTGTTAGAGAATTGGAGATAATGATACACTAAGGGACAAGGCCGCAGTGTAGCCTTATCTGACTAGTGCATACTTGTCCATGAAGACCAGAGATATTTGGACATGTCTAACAAGAGCCTATGGGATAAATATGTATGAATGTAACTAAAATATAAATGTCTATATGATATTTGAAGTGCTTACAAGATAGTGACGACTCTCTTATAGATTATGAGTTAACAAAAAGGAAAATAGACCAAGGGTAAGGATGTTAAGAATAAACATTGTCAATCACTTAATGATTAATTTTATGTGTCTATAGAAATATGGGTACAAAGGAATAAGAGAAATAGACTTTAATAGTCCACAATATGTGTCAAGATAAAGTATGCACTGAATATGATGGCATGGCCATGTATGAGCAAGATGCCCCCAATTTGTATGTGAATTATATCTATAAGGCATGTGGGATATTGAATAAGGATACAAAGGAATGATTATACTTCCTCATATCATCAAATGTACACTCTTCAATATATGCAACATGAATGTATGAGCAATAGAGTACATAGATAAATATCTTGCATGAACAATAGTATTGTGTAAGCTAAAATTGAGTATGACATCAAAAAATTAGATGTATTAAGGATACATTTTCTTTGTTTTTTATTTGGCTATGTAAAATGCTACATGTCAATATCATTATGTTCAGGACAATAGTGACAATAAATCTTGATTATTTTGGGTAAATACTATTTATAATGGAAAATAGAGTTTGTTATATTAAGAGTGTGAAAACAACATTCTAAATGGAAAAAGTGGTAGTATCATATCACTATTTTGAACTGTTTAGATCAAAAGAGTGAAAAAGAAGAGCCCAAAGGCCAAAAATACAAAAGAGCCAAGGGATAGAAGATTTATCAAATCAATAATATGTATAAAGGGTAGAATAAAATAACACACAAATAATCAAGGAGTTATGTACAATGGACTATGTGTGGTGAACTAATCTAAGGAATTACTCCACCCATTTGGGAATAATAAATATGAAAAATATGGATCCTTATGAATAATTGAAGTATATGTTCATCCAAAAATTGAGATGGGATGCCAATAGTATGTCATGTATCAAGTAAAGGAATGGCCCTTTTTCACGAGCAAGTATAAGTATGTTTCCACTCATGTCCATCATCTGTTGAATCCTTTATTGTATTATTGTTTGAAAAGTAATTAATTTTATTGATTTGATCTTCATTACTATGTTACCAATCCTTGTGATTATTGTAATTAGAATCATATTCATCCTCTTGGTCTTTCAATTATGATATGTCACTTTGTTTATTTTTTATATCTATATATGAAAAACTAACTACACCATATATTGGAATTATCTTATTGGATTGTTCTTTCTCTTGAGTATGTTTATCATTTTCAAGATCTTGCGTCTCATTTTGAACTAGAGAGGAATTAGATATAATCTCTTAGATACTAGAAAGAGGATTGGTTTCTTATTTGACTTCTTGGCTTGAATACATAATCATACCTTTGGCCTTGTTATGTTCCTCTATGCATTAAGCAAATATGATGATTTAATCCTTAGAAACCAAATTTGTATAATTAGTCTTGCTAAGAACATATTTATTTTGAAATTCCTTTGTAAAAAATGATTTCATAAGGATGGTTTCTTTCTATCTTGAATATTTTTTTTCAACTTCTCTAAATGCTCTTATAGTAAATTTTCATTTTTAATTTGTTATCTTTGTTTATTTAATTATTTCATTTGTAATTGTCCTTTTTGTATCCTTGATTTTTCATCGTGTTCCTTTTATAACCTTTCTTACTCTAATATTGATTTTTAAATCCTTTTTTGCTATATTATTTTCATTTGTTCTACTTCCACTTGCTCCTTAGGAGATGCAATAATAGTGTGAGTAGTTTTCTTGATTGATTTAGTTGTTTTAGGATCACCGCTATCAATGATACTTTGTATTTTATTCTTCAAAGCCTAATAATTAATAGTATGATCCTAATGCAGTTTATGATGTTCATAAGAGTATTTTTATCTCTTTATTAGATGCATAGGTGTTAGCAGAGGTCCCTAGGTTTTCACCAAAACATGATAATTATGGGGATAGAGTGTGCAAAGTTACATCAAAATATTATAGGAGGGTTTAATAAAGACTTTGAAACATATGCAAGGTTTATCACAGTGAAATATACTTGTTTAATTGATCAACATATGATGTAGACTACTTATAGATATATACAAATACATATTAGACTAGAATAATAAGGGAAACATTCATAATAACATATATAACTCTTTGATTATACCATAAAAGAGTACAAATGCTTAGAATTCATAATAGAGGATCTAGTTCCAGGGATTACAACAAGAAAACCTTCATAGATTAAGGTCCATTTCTATTCAATGCGAAAGCTCTCAGATTAAAATAAAAATCACTATTATTTTTACTCACACACTCATCAACCTTTCTATTATATTATTTACAAAGACAAATACACATTAGTTCCTATGGTTGTAACCTCTAGATTTACTATGCTAAAAATATTTCTCCATATTGCATTTGGTTGAGTCCTAACCAATATGGAGATTATTGTAACAACTCCTAACAACTTGATAATATAATACAACTGTAGTTACCTTAAGATGTTCTCATACATATAAATGGTTTTACATTTACCTTTTACCATTACACTTTCCCAAAATTAAAAGGTTGTATCATCCCAAAACAACATCGTAGAGGTAATCTATCCAAAAACTGAGAAAATGTGAAAAAATATATAAGTGTATAGGATTCACAGATGATGTTCAAGGTGATGATTAACCAATTTTTACCCCTTGTACACTACTTAGCCACAATTTTAAGTTTTCAACTAACATACTAGTCTACCACCCTTATAGGTTTTTAGTAGACTAGCATGACCAAGTGGACACCCTTGACATGTTTTCAACCTTATAGATTTTATAAGTACTATACAAACTTCTAATTATAAAAAAAAATTGACCAGAATTTCAAATTTTTTGAACCTAAGTAAGAATTAGTTGGCAGGTGGTAGCATCGATGGAGTGGTTGAGTTGGTAAGAACTTGTGAAAGAGCTAGAGTAATCTACATAGACTAAGCAATGACATTCCTTCTTTACTGGATGATCTATCATAGTTGGCTTGGTGGAATGATCTTGGGTTCATATAACATTGGTGAAATGATTGCATTAATGAGGACCATTTAATCCTTGTAGGACTTCTACTTGAGGAGAGATTCCTCAGCACTGCATAGAATACTACATAGTAGATCTTGATTTTCCAACAATTGGTGAATATTCAAGTTGGTCATCTTGAGAAGATTAGTTTTCACCATGTTGAATTTGGTTATAATTTATCCACGGAGATATGCCATATTATCTATGTGTCTTTGAGCTTTCACATCAGTGAAGGAGTTACATATCATCTAGTTTTACCAGGTCTGCATACTCTACATGACTATATCCCTCGCATGAAGTGAGGCTTATAATGTAGAATACATGGCATCGAGATTTATGTTAGACACTATGATTTTTTCTTGTGTGAAATTAGTCATGGTAAATTTATCATACATATTAGTCCAAACATTATCCAACTACTTCTTCCAATCTAGCAGCTAAAGTGTAAGTTGTGTAACTTGAGCCCAAATAGTATTTATGATGGCTTGATATTCAGTTAGAAGTTTGTAGAGGAAATTAGACTCTGATTTTATGTCTTTCCCCTTATTGATGATGCTCAAATCATTAAAGTTATACCAATATATGGTGAGCTTGTTCATTAGAAGAATAAGCTGATCTTATCTAAGAGAGAGGGATCCACAATTAGTTGTGTAGAGGTCAAGATAGGCATCCTTGATGGTCTTCCTAGAAATGCATATTTGTTTCTTGAATTAAAAATTTGTATCCTCAATATCATTTAATTTCCACTCTAATACAACTACCTACTACAAAATATATTCCTAGAACGTAGTGTCACCTTCAAGCTGTTTGGACAATGGCAGCTAGGAAACATCCAAGGATACTTTTATTGTGAAAGGAGTTAGGGTGAGTCATGTGATTGGTTTAATCATAGGTGCCATATTCAATGGGGATATTGGAAAGGAAAAAATGGTTTGTCATGTAGAGGTTATTGGCACATCCCATAGCCAATTGTTAGATAGGATGGATGGAGCATGTTGAGCATTGTTCATATTGTTTAAGTTTTAAGAATGTTCTTGTTTGATAGAATCATTAAGAGGTATGAATTTTTTTTAGGAACATGTAAGACATATGATCAAGGTATAATAGCATCAATAATTGTTTGAAGGTTAATTGTCAAGTTTTAAGATCTTGAGAAGCCTAGTCATGACATTGGTCATTGCATGAAGAAACCTTGTGAGAAGGTATGAGGTTGGTGGCTTGGTGAGATGGATGCAAAAAGGAATAGGAAGCCATATTATTTTTTTTAAGAATGAATATGAGGCATTATATCACTCATGAGAGTCTCAAGGTGAGCCAAAATTGGTAGGACCTATAGACCTAGCATGCAACTAGACTAGTTCTAGAACCTACCTGACTTAATGAGGTATAATGAGGTATTGTAAAGGAATATGAAGATTGTATGGAAGTGGTTGATCATGGTAAGAGGTTATATTTCATGTATATTAGGTTTTTATATCTTGTAAAATGAATATAAGGTCCATTTCAAGGCCTAATGTGACTTGCAAATCAAGGCCTAGAGAGCAAAGAGAGAGATGGTGACCAGATGGGGTATCAAGATCAGTTTTCAAGGAAATAATGAGAATGTGAGTATTTTTAGTGGTGTGATAGGTTTTATTATGTGTTTTTACCAATTTTTAGGTCAAAATTTGTAATAAAAGGCATTAAAAGTGGGTTTGAGGTTTTTTGAGTGCACAACATAAAGGGTTCTCAATCCGAGAAGAATTTTCAAGTGTTCATTGGCATGTGTAACCTCTAAATGGGAAAATAATATATTCATGGTATATGTTAAGGGTAATACATCAAATTTATAAGCATTTATTTCTATAATGAGGGGCTAATCTTTATGAATGATTGTTAAGATTGAAAGATGGTTTAAACACTCAAAGAACCCTATAGTGACCCGATGTGAAAGAAATTATTCTAAAGTAATCAAAATGGATGGTATGGATAGCGAAGCTATTGTAACATGTATTTAACTATCATAGTCACATACAAGTGTGATTGGTTTGTCAGGTGAATGAGTGAACCCTACAAGAAAGGCCCTATTTATCAAAGATTTGATGTAGTAGTCAGAGTTGACCAAGTCAAAGTTGATAAATAGATGAAGGTTGATTATTGAGACTTGTATTAATTATACATAGTGGTTTTTGAGTATATTATATCTCTAAAATGTGAGAAAATTTTCATACAATTTGATCTATTATTAATAGACCTAACGGTGCAAACAGTGAAAAAACTAGGCATAAGTGAGAAGTTGATTAGGGATGTGCTATCATGGATTAGGGATGAATCCAAGTGCATAGAGAGGTTTTTAAATAATATTAATACATTTTAATGTTGGTTATATGTTTTTGAGGTTATTGGATATGATGAAAATTTTCTTCATAATTTGAGATATCTAGGAAAGATGAAATAGTGAAGGTGCAAGTTCATGAGATTGGTCTGCAAGATCAATATTATCAATTGATCATGGAATATTTATATGATATCATAAGATCATATAAATGTATTATAAGTATTTTAAAATTTCTACACAGGTGTTGAAGGTCATTCTCACCATGACTATGTTTGAAGGTAAACTGGCAAATCTAGTTATTCAAGACAAACTTTTTGGGTATGCACAAGCTTAATTGTGAACAGTGCTAATGGTGTGATTCAAGTGGTGGTTGGAGTTAAAATGTGTCATGGACCTAATATGAGCTTGGTATGGGTATATTTAAATGTAATATGATATGTTCCTATTGTATGATAAGTTTTAGAGTGTTTTAAGGTGTTCAAAGGATAACGTGTGCTAATGAAGGCCTAATTGAATTAGGTCTCCATAAGGCCTAAAAGGGGTTTTGGTATTATATGATATGACCACCCTATTATAATTTTTGGTTAATTTTTTTTGGCATGTAATAATTCCCATTGTTTTGGAAATCTAAATGTACAAGTGTGAATGGCTAACCAAGGAGTGTATGAGCAAGAACCTAGTATAAGAACATTGCTTAATAGGCCTAATTGTCTAGTTAAAGATAGAGAGTTGAAGAAAATGAGAAATTTGAAGAGCTAAATTAGGTATTTTAGACCATCAAGAGGGTGCATATAAACCATCATGAATATTTGATAGGGGCACTATAGATGATTATCAAGGTCATATGACCTAACCAAGTCAAGAAGAGGGATAATTGAGTGAAGAAGGCTAGAGACCAGTTTGAAAAAGATAGGAGTGTGTAAAGAGCTGAAGAAGGAGATCATATTATATTGTATGAGAAACAAAGTTTTCTTAAGGTGATCAAGGGTTTGAGGTGGCTGAGTTGGTGACTCATCATCTAATGGGTTGGTGCCTCTTTGCAAATGGGTGCTTACTAAAGCCTACCTGAGTTGGTGCTTGGTTAGTTGGGTTTGGTGCTCTAAGTGAAGTTGGTGATTCACTAAATATTATTTTTTTATCTTAGAGGACTATATTACATTTGAATCATCAGTGACTTTTTTTCCCCTTGAGGGTTTCCAAATCAAATAAGTGTTCTATGTGTTGTGTTTTTGTTTCATGCTTGTGGATCTTAATGTATTGCTAGTTCACTCTATTATTTTGATAGTTCATGAATGATAAAATAAATTTGAAATTTTTTTAATGATTGATTCACCTCCCTCTAATAATTATGCCTCTAAAAATTAGTATCAGAGTGTAGTCCTTTTAGTCAAGTCTAACAACTTGAAGGTGGTCCTAATAAGCACAAAAATGTCTTATGATTAACATGAAAAAGACAACATGTATGATAAAGTCTACTATGATTGTCAAGAAGGAAAAGCTAAAGTAAACCTTGAAGCTAAGATCATATGTAAACTTGATGATTTGAAACATCAAAATAAGATTATCAAGGATTTTAGGAGTCAGTTAGAAGATGTCAACACAAAGTGTAAGTCAAATAAAGCTAAGTATGACTAGTTGAAGATAGAGTTAGATTCATTGAAGGTTGAGCATGAACAACTCATAGACAAAATAAGTTTGAGAGAGAGCATGATAAGTCAAAAAAATTTAATAGTACTAACATGAAAAGACCAATCAAGCAACCTAATGCTATAAAAGATAAGTCTTCAAGGAACCATGGTAAGTACAAAAATGTTATTTGCTACATCTATAATAATATAGGACACATTGCAAGATTATGCTATAATAGAGTTAGAAGGTACATAAGATTCAACAAGACATATAAAGCTCCTAAAATGCATAATAAGGATCACACTTTGATATGGAATCCAAATCAATCTAGGATGGATCATATTGAGCTCTTGAAGTAAGATGGACTATTTTCCAAGGAGGAACTAAAACCAACAAGGAATCTATACTATCTCAGACTGCCTTTAACATTCAAGATGAAGGCATGAAATGGTATATAAATTTTGGTTTCTCAAGCCACATGATAGGAGACAAAAATAATTTCATCTCATTAAATAAGAATGCCAAATGAATATTAAGGTTTGGAGATAACACAACTGCCAATATAGTTGGCAAGGGTGTCTTGAGTTTGGACAAAGGAAAGACCAAGACACAAAATATGTTGTATGTTGAATGTTTGAAACATATCCTTCTTAGTGTGATTTAAATGTGAAATTAAGGACACAAAATAACCTTTCATGATAGAGGGTGTGAGATAAGGAGATCCAAATCATGAAGTCTAATTGACAGTGTAAACAGGACTGAGAACAACCTATATGTATTGAATGAGATCAATAAGGAGAGATATTTCATGAGCAAGATAGATGAAAGTTGGCTATGGCATAGAAATATAGGTCACCTAAAATTTCAAAACCTCATTAGGATTAACATTAAGAAGTCTGTGAAGAACATGCCTAAGATCATCAAACCTATAAACATACTTTTCAAGGCATGTCAACATGGTAAGTATACTAGAATAAGGTTCAATTCTAAGGAGTACTAGACTAAAATATCATTAGAGTTAATACATACTAATATATATGGGCATAAAATAATTGAAAGCATTCAAATAGATAGCTACTTCATGATACTCGTTGATGATTACATAATAATGACTTGGGTTGCATTCTTGAAAGAGAAATCAAAATATCTTGACAAGTTCAAGGCATTCAAGGCTCTTGTTGAGAATGATAAGAATGGGAAGATCAAGTTCCTAAGATTTGATATAGGAGGAGAGTTTTGGTCTAATGAGTTTAATGGATTTTGTGAGGTTCATGGAATAAGGAGATAATTCTCAGTAGCTAAAACACTTCAATGAAATGGGGTAGTGAAAAGGAAGAATATAATAGTTTAAGAGATGGATAAAAATATGATAAATGAGTATATATTATCTGATGGATATTGGAAAGAGTCATTAAGCACTAATGTCTACATTTTTAATAGAGGATAGATAAGGACTAATGGAAACAAGACTCCTTATGAACTATGGAAGGGCAAACCTACCAATGTGGAACACTTTCAAGTGTTTGGGAGTAAATGTTTCATCAAAAGAGATGATGAAGACTTGGGAAAGTTTGATTCTATATCTGATGAAGGCAAATTATTAGGATACTCATCAATGAGCTCAACCTATAGATGTTATAACAAGATACTACAAAAGATAGTGGAAGGCACCAATGTGAAGATTGATGAGACAAGGAAATATCACTCACAGTCAAAGAACACTTTAGAGAATTTGGAATTCAAGAATGAAAAAGAGACTATAGAGGTTGACGAATAAAAATAATAAGTTGAATAAATATAGGACTCAAAATGACCCTCAAGATAGATTCAAAGAGTCACCCTAAATCTTAAATCATTAGCAACAAGAATGCAAGTATGCAAACAAGGTGAAGACTAGTAAGTAGTCTAAATCAAGAGAATGTTTATCTATTATTTAAGATTGAACCTAAGATTCTTATAGAAGCAAGCAAAGACAAATTTTGGATAGTTTATATGAATGAGTAGTTAGACCAAATAGAGAAGAATGAGACTTGGGAACTAGTTCCTAGGCCTAAAGATAAGAATGTCATTGGCACAAAATAGGCATTTAGAAATAGTTTGAATGAATATGGAGAAATCACCAAGGACAAGGATAGATTCGTATGAAAGGGATATGCACAAGTTGAAGGGGTAGACTTTGAGCAGACCTTTGAACCATTAGAAATATTTGAGGCTATCATATTGTTTATAGCTTATGCATGATTCAAAGGATTCAAGGTATACTAGATGGATACCAAATTTGCCTTTTTAAATGGGAATCTAGATGAAGAAGTATACATTGAGCATCCTGAAAGATTCTCACTATCAAATGACAAAGACTATGTTTGAATATTGAAAAAGGATCTCTATGGTCTAAAGAAATCTCCTAGAGCTTGGTATGCTAGGTTGGATAGGTATCTGTTAGATCAAGAATTCAAAAGAGGAGTTGCAGATAGTAATCTATACATCAAGACAAAATATGACCATCAATTGATATTAGTTGTCTATGTGGATGACATCATCTTTGGTGGAAATAATGAGAAAATGACAAAGGCCTTTGTAGAGATGATGAAGAAAGAGTTTGATATGTCCATGCTAGGAGAATTATCATTATTTATTATGCTTTAGATCACTCAATCCAAAAAAGGTATATTCATCTCACAAGCCAAGTACATAAGAGATATGTTGAAGAAGTTTGAGATGAAGGATTGTAAGGTAGTTATTACTCCCATGATCATAGGATGTAAGTTGGACAAGGAAGATGAGTTTTGAAAGGCAAATCAGATGTCATATAGATCAATGATTGGAAGTTTATTGTACACCACTACCTCTAGACCTAACATCATGTAAGCAATAGGTCTTGTGGGATGGTTTCAAGTAGATCCAAAGGAAAATCATCTATAAGAAGTCAAAAAGATACTCAGTATCTTAATGGGACTATAGAGTATGGATTATGGTATCCAAGAATTAAGGAGTTTGATTTGATAGCCTACATAAATGTAGATTGGGTAAGAAGTATAGATGATAGGAAGAGTACAAGTGGAGGAGCCTTCTTCCTAGACGGGTGCCTAGTTTCATGGATAAGCAAAAAGAAAGCATCAGTAGCTTTGTCCACTTGTGAGACTAAGTATATTGTAACAGCTTCATGCTTCACTTAGGTTACATGGATGAGAAAAACCCTAAAATACTAAAAGGTGGAGTATGATGGTCTTAGCCCTATTTATTGTGACAATACAAGTGCTATAAGCATCTCAAAAAATCTTTTCATACACTCAAGGACAAAACACAATCTCATCAGGTATCATTTTATAAGAGAGAAAGTAAGTGAAAAAAGTGTCAAACTTGAATTTTTTTCTACATAGGATCATATTGTAGACATCTTGACCAAACCACTTCCAAAGGTAACTTTTGAACACCTAAGATAAGAATTGGGTATAATTCCTGCCCTTAGAAATTATTGAAAAAGTCAATTACTTAGAGGGAGATAATCATGATCATTACCTCCAAGTATAGGTGTGTTTTTCCAAGAAGGTATGTATGGAGATAGGGGGATCATGCTTGTGTTATGTCTCATAATCTCATAAGTCCTGTGTCTTGAGTATTTTGGTTATAAGGAGTGTGATCCAAGGAGTTGCAGACATCACTTTGTAATTTATGTCAAAGGGGGAGAAATAAAAAAATAGGGAGATAAGAATGATCAACATACAATATGTTTTTCCATTAATGATAAAGGGGGAGATTGTTGAGCATTGTTCACATTGTTGAAGTTTGGCATTGATGTCAAAGGTTCTTAAAAAAGGTGTTCATGAGGCCATTAAAGAATGTTCTTGTTTGATAGCATCATTGAGAGGTATGAAATTGTCTAAGGAACATGTAAGACATATGATCAAGGTATAATATCATCAAGAAGTGTTTCAAGGTCAGTTGTCAAGTTTTAAGAGCTTGAGAAGCCTAGTCATGAGATTGGTCATTGCATGGAAAGACCTTATGAGAAGGTATGGGGCTGGTGTCATGGTGAGATGGATGTAAAAAGGAATAATAAGTTGTATGAGGTTGTTCCATCATGAATATGAGACATTTTATCACTCATGAGAGTCTTAGGGTGAACCTATTGGGGTAGGACCTACAAACCTAGCATGCAACTAGACTAGTTCTAGACCCTGCTTGACCTAATGAGGTGTCATGAGGTAATATCAAGGCATATGAAGAATGTATGGAAGTGGTTGATCATGGTAATAGGATTTATGTCATGTATATGAGGTGTTGATATCTTGGATAGTGGCTAGAAGGTCCATTTCAAGGCCTAATGTGACTTACAAATCAAGGCCTAGAGATCAAAGAGAGAGATGGTGACTGAATGGGGTATCAGGATCAGTTTCTAAGGAAAGAATGAGCATGTGAATAATTTATGTGGTGTGATAGGTTTTCCTAGGTGTTTTGACCATGTATGAGGTCATATTTTTCAATAAAAGGCATGAAGAGTGGTTTTGAGTTTTATCAAGTACACAAAATGAAGGGTTCTCAACCCAAGAAGAAATTTCAGGTGTTTATTAGCATGTGTAACCTCTAAATGGGAACCTAATTTATTCATGAAATATGGTTAAGGGTCATAGAAATTTTTTTAAAGCATTGATTTTTATAATGAATGGCTAAGTTTTATAAATGATTGTTAAGACTGGAAGATGGTTTAAGCCCTCAAAGAACCTTAATAGTGACCCAATGTGAAAGAAATTATTTTAAAGTGATCAGAATGTATTGGTATGGATATTTAAGCTATTGTAGCATGTATTAAACTATCTTAGGCACCTATAGGTGTGATTATTTTTTTAGGTGAGTGAGTGGACCCTACAAGAAAGGCCATGTTTCTTAGAGATTTGCTATAGTAGTTAGAGTTGAAGTGAATGAGATAAAAATTAGAAGAGATGAAGGAGGTATTTTAGACCATTATGAATTTGAATATAAACCATCATAAATATATAATAGGAGTATTGTAGATATTATCATGATCATATGACCTAACTAACTCAAGAAGAGGGCTAATTAAGCAAAGAAGGTTAAAGACTAGTTTGAGAAAGATAGGAATGTGTGAAGAGATGAAGAAGGAGATCATAATTTTTTATATGAGAAATAAAGTATTCTTAATGTGATCAAGGGTTTAAAGTAGCTGAGTCATCTAGGGGGTTGGTGCCTCCTTGCAAGAGAGTGCTTGTTAAATCCTAGTTGAGTTGGTACTTAACTAGTTGGTGTTGGTGTTCCAAATGAAGTTGGTGTTTCACTAAATATTGATGTTTGTATTATAGGACTATAGTCTATTTACATAATCATTGGTTTTTATTCCCCTTGAGGGTTTTCCACTCAAATAAGTGTTATATGTGTTGCGAATTTATTTCATGCTCATGGCTCTTAATGTATTGCTAATTCACTCTATTGTTTTGATAGTTCATAAATGATAAAATAAAGTTACAAAAGTTTTGATGAATAATTCAGCCCCCTCTCAGTCATTATGCTTCCAATGGAGCACTATCATCTTACAAGGCAAACATAGTACCTCCCACTTATATTTGGGGCATTTCTTGAGAGGTATACACTATGCTAAAACTTGATAAGTTTACATAGATTATATATTTGTAGCAGTTGCTTGGGCTTCCTCGGTGATCTTCTTCATAACTTCCTCTTGTGCCTACTTTTATAATATTATTATGGATTCTTATCAAACTCTTATTTAAATTTCTTCTTAGTGTCTTCTTGTTCTTTCTTGGTGGCCTCTTCTATCTATGTTTTACATTGTCATTCTTGGACCTCACCCTATTTCTGTGCTTGCTCTTGCATAAACTTGTTCTTATTATGTTCTTCTACTACTTCCTTTTGTTTGTGTGCTACATCTAATTTAACATCTTTGTGATATTATTATACTACTTGATATTATTGTTTGACTTGTTCTGCATCTATGAATTTTTGCTACTTGTTCTTCTTTTCTTTTTCCTCTTGTTATTATCTTTGTGCCTCAACATCCTTAGCTTGATTGTGATCCTTTAATTTCTTGGCCTAGAATTGGGCTTCCTCCTATTCCTATTACTTCTCCACCACCTTCTATTTAGCATTGGATTTAGCCCTATAATTTTATTCTTTGTGCATGCAATGCTTAACTACTCTTTGTGCTTCCTCATGTATGACTTGTTTTTATGCAGTCTGATCTTTAAGTGCTACTTCCTCTATGTTGATCTTGGCCTCCTTAAAGTGTGATGGTGAGGAGTTGATAATAGTAGTTTATACCTCTCCCAGATAAAATTACTCCTTGAAAACTAGACATCTTGTTGGTTTTGGGGTGTCAAATTCTTATGCTTGTTACTCTCCCATCATAGACTCTCTAATGGCTTATATAATAATAGGTGGGTTGTCTGAATTGGATTATCGATGTTTACTAGAGTCCATGTACATTGTAAATTTGTTTTAGGGGGTTACCTTTTTTGGCTCCTAATTGCTATGGGATCATAGTGACTTCTTCTGTCTCTAACATTTTCCAAATGCACTATAATTTGGCCTCTTCAGCCATTATATCTATGATGATGGAAGCAAGGGAGGTGGGAAACTCAATCCATAGATTTTTTTGAACTCTATTTTGTACCTAGATGGTGCATACTACTTTTAAAAAAAAGTATTCTTTTTCTTCCTCCTCATATTATTATCTATCCATATCATCCATCATCATTATGTAGACCTACTATTCATTGGTGCCCATGTGTATCAAATCATAGATCTTAATAATTTTGGGTACACTTAGGTCATCTAACTAGGTGATTTGGTTATGAGTCTTATGCCTTGGAGGAGATAGAGATATTATTCCCTCGAGTAACTTGCACTTTATTTTCTTTCTGATTGGTGTGACTATTTGTAGACACCAAAATCGTGTGTACCCCCTGGTTGACTCCCCCTTGGTCCCTTTCTAACTTCTAACCATCCCTAACCCACCTATGTCTTATTAATTTAAAATAATTATCTATTTTGAATTCTTAATTCCCTCTCTCTCTCTCCTTGACACCTCACCCCTCCTTGGATGCCTCTCCTTGGATGCCTCCCATCACCCTATGACCAATTTATGACCTATTTCAACCCTCTCACACTCATTTAATCCACCTTCGACTGTTTTCCCATGACCAATTGACCCAGGCAGTTGGAAGAACAGGCAAAAGGCTAATTTTAGCCCTTTTTCCATTATTCTATCTACCGACATCGGTTACAGTCAGCCGATACCAGCGGGATAACCAACGTCGGTCACTTAAAAGCAACTTGTAGGCCAAATCAATGGATCCTCTTCCCCTGAATGCAAAAATCCTCTTACGCCTGGACTTTGACCTCTCTCTCTCTCTCCCAAATGCACATCAGACATCATAGACTACAGGGACTCTGCATCAGGCACTCTACCTCTTTTTAGGGAGTCTTCTACATCAGCAACAAGTCTCTTACACCTCTGGGGTTCCTCCAGGTAGAGCTAAGTATCCCTCTTCTTTTTTATTTCAATTATTTAGACTATATTAGTAATCAGTTTTCTATTTATTACTTCTAAACAATTTTATCAACCAGACTCAACTTTCAACCAGACCAGGCCTAACTCTCTTACCAGAAAGGCTGAGAGGCCTTTCCCATACCCCTACCCCTTTTTTGACAACATATCCCCTGTCTTTGTCCCTCCTAAAGACCCTGTCTACTGTCTTACCACCCTACACATACTCTCAGACTACCACAGAGCATTCCATCAACCAAAGACTTGTCCAGAACTCGTCCAAGGCCATTACCCTGATTGACACTAGCCTCTAGGCCCATTTCCCCTACCAACATCAATAGACATGACCGACGTCGGTGACCTTGACAAACCGATGTCGGCAGACTAACTGGCATCGACGACTATGGTAGACTGACAACAGAATACAGGTAAGCTTTATCTTTATTTCTTTTGTTTAGTCTTTCACCATTTCTTATCTTTATTCTACATTCTTTTTTATCAACAAGTGGACTGACATCCCTTAAGGAAGTCTTTGCACTTCTGGGACCAAGCATATCGCTTGGCAGTCCACCTTACATCCATCTAACAATCTCTTTATGTAAGTCTTTTTCTTCTGTAGGTTTCATCCTCCATAGCCAAAGAGGAGTCCTTACAACATCTGGATAACGATGCACAGACTTCATCTGAGTACGTACAAACCCCTAACCATTTTATCTTAGTTTCTTATTCCTTTTGAATGTGAAAAGTGAAAACTAGTTAGAAACATTCTGGCACGCCCGGTGGGACCCTAGGAAGTCTCCTTGGGTTCATACTTTTTTCTTCTAAGCAAACTTTTCATATAGGTACATTAGGTCTCTTCTTGCATCTCTCTTCTTCTATCTCTTCCGAAAGACACCATTAGCAAAGATAAAAAGAACCCTTCTTTCTTTCTTACATCTTAGACTAGTCAAAGTCATACTCTTCAACCTCTTCTCACTTGTCTGCATACGAACACACATTTCTATTTGGGCTTAAAATCTATTGCATCTCATTTTTGCTTGAATGCATAATTAGTCCACACATCTAGTAATTAAAAACCAAATTATGAATTAATCGTAGTCCACTTATGTTACATGACCATACCACTTGCACAAAATCAAACATCTAAACTTACCTGAGATAAGGTCCGACTAGGATTTCATCACCTAGTGGATACCTTACCCATCCTGGCAATCCCACTTGGACTTCACTACCAAGGGGAAAGCCCACTCTGTTCTCTGATAGAGGATAATCTCTAGGGGAAGTATATACTAGCTAAGTGAGACCAACTTATCACTGGGCTCATGAAGTGAGGGGAGCTTGCTCCTTAGCACCAGGCCACATACGAAACCTAACACAAACTCTTGAGCACCAAAACTAACCTGAAACCAACTTTAGACTACCTCTTCTAGGACCCATTCTACAAGCCAACTTCCCAAACACACTCTAAGGCATAAGCCAACATGATTCTAAAAGTTTATTCTTAGGATTTAACATTTAGGATCTGCCTGTCTTCATCTTCTTTTCTGTCTTTATCTGGTTTTTAGAGCTAGTAAGGACTTTTTCTTCTTTTTTTCCAAAAACTTTCAAATTTTTTGAGTTTTTGGAAAACACAGTAACCGACATCGATTTTACCATCGACATCAGCAACCTTTTTTTCACCAGCATTGGTTATTTGATCGACATTAGCAATCTGTTCCATTGACATCAGTTTTTCTACCGATGTCGGTCACTGTCTAAACTTTTCTTCTCAAAACAACAAGCTTAAAAACCTGACTTTCTTGCTGTCCAGCATCCATTCTGGTTTCTTGAGACTGAAAAACATAGTTTCTAAAACCTGACCCTTTTTGCCTTGAATGGTTTTGACACGTAGTCAAACCAAGACTTTTTTTGACCATGCAAGGCAATAACCGCTTCTGCCTTCGCCCTCCATAACTAGTCCTCTAATGGAGTATCATTCAGAGACTGAACATACTCCTGCCTGACCAACCCCAATGTGACCATTTATTGTTCCCAAAGGGGATCAAGACTTCGAAAGGTTCCTTGACCTCAATGTCAAGGCCCTTCAACATTATCTCATGAGAAGCCAAACACGAGACTCTTCAGGCAACCCAGTCTATGGGATGCCAACCTCCTTAACTGAAGCGGCAACGATATCAACATCATTCGCTACCCAACCCATGACCACTCCAGCCTTTGCTTCGACCATCAACCTGACCACGACTAATATTCAAAGTGTGGCTTCTCCTTCTATCTCTAGGCCCACTTCCATCAAGGTTTTGGCCCCCCATCAACCACAAACTATTCAACAAAATTCTACCCCTTTCCAAAATCTAGTTGTCTCCATCCTGCCTACTCTTGCCCCTATCAACACAAGAGTAACTACCTACCCTTTAACTAGTGCTGCCACCTCTCAACCACCTTTGGTAGCCCCTATTCAATTTATACCCTCTAACTCCATGGCACAACCACCCCTGGCTCCCACGTCTATCCCAATGACTAGTTATCAATATGTTGCGCCCATACAAGCGCAACTGACTACGTCATACACCTCTTCTAGCACCTTCCAAGCACCTTACAACCTAGGGGGCACTCCATCTGCCAATCCATCAGTCGATCTCATCAAGATGCTGATGGACAAAATGTCTAGTCTTGAGGCTTCCATTTCCGGTTCAAGCAATGTCTTTTCATATGACCAAATTTGCAATGAACCCATCCATCCCTCCGTCCCAATTCGATCGTATCCTAGTCAGTGGGAGCTGCCTAAGTTTACTCACTTCTAGAGTAAGGAAGACCCTCAGTAACATCTATGAGCATTCAGACATGCTTGTTACCTAATAGCACATGATGATGCATTACTACTACGCACATTCCCCATGTCACTTTTTGGCCCTGCCTTTGACTGGTATAGCTCTATTACCAGTCACTCTCTCTTTTCATTCACTCAACTCGCCCAATTATTTATTGACCATTTTTCAATCAATATCACCAAAAAGGTCTCCATTACAGACCTCTACTCTATCAGACAGTTTGACGATGAATCAATAGCCGATTTCATCACCCATTGGAGAGGCCTACCCTCTACCCTCTTGAGGAGCCACATTATCCAATTTCTTCTCCACCAAGAGAAGACCCTGTCTCTTCACCCACTTCGACCGAGGAAGACCCAGTGACGATTTTCTCTTGCCTTTTGCCTGAGATCACTACATCTCATTCACCTCCGTCCACATCTGAACCCAAACCCATGCAGGTGTCCACCATGCCAAAAGAGATTAAATCTCTTGGTGTTTGCCCCATATCTAATCTTGCCTCGCACAATAGTGGCCCTCAAACCAAACCAAAGAAGGCCACTAAACCACACTGGAGAATTCCTCCCCCACCTTCATCATTTCCCTCTATTTTGGGCCCACATCCATCCACCTTAATTAGGAGTGCTTCCTACTCCAACACCTCACAGAGGCAAATTGCCTCTATTATCTCTTTTACCCATTAAACATATATTTCCTCCAAAATGACCAATGCCTCATACGCCTCTCAAACAAAAGTCATCAACCCTTACTACAATAAAACACGCAGACCCACTGGTGTGTTCTTATGCCTTACTGTTATGACAATTATTGCAGTCTTCTCGCATCAGTCTTCCACCTCTTAAACCATACCAATCTCTTGAACCAAAATTGCCCTGGTTCGATGACACTAAAGTTTGTGTGTATCATCGCACGCCGGGACATGACACTGAGCATTGTTGTGCCCTCAAGGTTGTCATTTGCCAATTCTTAGAGAAAGACACCCTTCTTCTTGACCATATTATCAACAAACCTTCAACATCGTCCCATGCTTCCCATACCTCCTCACATTCACACTCATCAACTCTCAGATCAAGACCATCTTGGTTCGACAACACTAAATTTTGTCACTATCATCACACACCAGGACATGACACTGAGTGTTGTTGCACTATTAAAGCTGTCATTCGTCAACACCAAAAAAAGGATTCCCTTCTCATCAAGGATCCTCTTGACTACCCCTTTGCCAAATCTTTGACACCATCACATGCCTCACAAATATCATCACCTAAATCGGGATCTGAACACTAGACTATGGTCCCTCCACCACCTTTAACCCCATTAGTCAAAATTAACACAGTCAACTTGACCACCAGCCCACCAACCCAAAAGGATAAAGGGAAAAGACATGTTTCTATCCCTTGAACATCCCCATCTACCAAGCCTTCACCATAACCAAAACCCAAGATTACTGTCTTGGGCACATCTCGACCAACATCCTCAAAGACAATCCCTGACTCCGTGGTGAAACAACCTCACACACGACCCCTGTGAAGATGTCTTTGTATGATCTCATACAAAACTCTCCACAACATCATCAAATGTTTATCCAAGCCTTACAATCGATGGAAGTCCAGCCTGATGACCCCCAACCATTAGCCACTTTAATCAAATCATTACCAACCATTTCCTCTGTCACCATCCGTAATTTTGAGATTCCTGCCTCCAACCTGGCAGATCAAGATCTTGCTCTCTCAAACTAAATCTGTCAAACATTCTCCCTAGTAACTGGGGGAATTTGACCATATCCTGACCTCGACCAACTTTGACCAAAAATTGACCAAATATCAACCAACCAATCATCGACCACATAACAATCAACCAAGCACCGACCACATATCAATTAACCTAGTATTGACCAAACATTAACCAACCAAGTATCAACCAACTTCTTAATCATCTCCAACATGTGACCAATTTGGAATGAAGCAAATGGGGCAAGTTTGCTCCTAATTGATTTGGACCTTACATCATAACACAAGTATGGGTCAGGGGCTTGTCGTCTGTCTTCTCTTGAGGGCTGACCAGAACCTGAGCCCTTTAATGCCTTGCATCTGCGACCATTCTACTGTTAGTCGAGTACTCATTCACTTGACATTTAACTTGAGCTTGTCCCTTGAGCAATCCCTGTCCTCTTAATCCTCATTTCTTTCAACCCTATTTCCCTAAAGCAAACCCTCTGTAACCCTTTTATAAAGTATGGATGCTTTATCCTAATAAAAGGGAGCCCTCGAACCTCTATAGTCAAGTCCATGACCAAAATTTCAGTCAAAAACAAAAAAAATATAAAATTGGAATGCCAAAAAATCAAAAGGTCATAAAACTCTAAATGCAGACTACTCCCTCGAAGGATAGCTGCATCATCATTATTGTAGCTAATAGAATGCTCCCTCGAAGGATAACTATTCAAAAGCCCTCATATATATATAAAGCAAAAATATAGACCACTCCCTCAAAGGATGGCTATGCTTAAAATCTTGCTACAAACAACACTTTCGTAGAAGCTTCCCACATCGATCAGCTTCACAAATGATCATAAAACAAAATGACATCTCTATGTAGACTTCCTGCATTGATCAGTCTCCCATAAAAAAAAAAAAAAAAAAAGGGGTGGGTCATGGACTTGACTTGTAGTCATTTTCTGGATCTCCTATAAAAAGGGGCAAAGTTATCCCTACCAAAAGGGGTTACCCTATCCTCATATATCATTCACCTACTCAAGGGATTTCGAACTCATTTTAATGTCAAAGTGCTTAGCTTACTTCTCTAACACAACCAATGGTCGACGACGTAATGCATGAACGGGGCTTTTGTTTCTAAACAACCCCCTACGTAAGCTATCATTATGGTCCTTGTCAATGAAAGAGTAACACGCCTTTCATTTCTTATCCATACCTTTGTCACATTCAATCAAATCATTTTCTCAACCCAACCAAACCAACCCAAGCATTTTTAGACCACCAACATGACATAGTCCATTTCACATAGTTTCTATGGAAACCAATACACATGGAAACTATCAACCACACAATTTATGTTAAGCATAAACCATTACTTGCTGAAGCATAAATTGACTCAATTCATTTTTAGCATACATCCATCATCAATATGGAAACTCGCTAGGGATGAAAGACCACTCAACCAATGTTACAGAATACACCATCACATAATATGGAAAAGGCTGTAACATCATCTTACCCTCATCATTTATAACCATCATCAACCATTTTGCCTTCTAGCCTGAACTACATTGGTCTGAGGCCCTTCCCATAAGGGCTATGTAGGCAGCACTTAGATGACATGACGTCTTCTGGGGTTAGCTCGGCCACATCCATTTGTTCGTCTACTTGATGGACAAACCATCTTACCCTCATCATTTCAAGCACGTACCCTCAGACATATGGGAAGTGCTAAACCTTTATCATGACCAAACCAATCATCAACCCACTTTGACTCTTTGTCTGAACTACATTGGTCTGAGGCCCTTTCATCAAGGGCTATGTAGGCAGCACTCAGGTGACATGATGTCTTCTGGGGATAGCTCAACCACATCCATTTGTTCATCTACTTGATGGACAAACCATTTACCTTTGACCATGACTTAACCTCATCCAACCATAACCGACCCTCTTCCTCCCTTTTAAGGAGAACTACATTGGCCTGAGGCCCTAACAACAAGGGCTATGTAGGCAGCACTCAGTTGACACGGGGTCTTCTGAGGTTAGCTCAGCCATTCCTTCGTCCGTCCATTCATTCGACCAACTATCTATCTCAACCTCACCTCGACCAATGACCTTGGAGATCGTGACTATCTCCTTCGACCACTTCCAAGACAACTTTGCTTTGGTTGTTTTTTGCATGTATGCTACCTCACGAATGGTTAGAAAAATTGTCTGCAACCCACCTTTCGACCCTCACAAGTATTAGATCATGAGCAAGTTGATCCACACTACTTGTGACATTTTTGTGTTTCCAAGAGCACTTCCTGAGCCTAAGATACCTGGAACATGATGACCATTGGAGCTACAACTAGGATCAAATAACCTAATCAGCTACGACTAATGCTGGGGCCCAGTTATTTTGATTTTAGCACTCCTCGACCCTTGACCTATGACAATTTGTCCTGACCATCTTGTGGAGTGGTATACATGCAATCCCACCCTTTGCAGCGTTTACCCTCAAACCTTCACCATATCCATCAATCTCTGTGTCAAATTAGCACCTGATTCTAGGTTCCCTTCCCTCAACTCTTGCTTTGAGGGGGAATACCTCATCCCATAATCGGGGCAATCAACTCTTGTTTTGGTCTTGTAGTTCATCATAACAACCAACAGGACAAAAGCGACCTTATCCCATACCTGGGGCAACTCACTCCTATTTTTGTCTTGCAGTTTGTCAAGAACAACCAACAAGATAAAAAGGGGCAAATGTAGACACCGAAATCGTGTCTACCCCCTGGTCGACTCCCCCTTGGTCCCTTTCTAACTTCTAACCATCCCTAACCCACCTATGTCTTATTAATTTAAAATAATTATCTATTTTGAATTAATAATTCCCTCTCTCTCTCTCCTTGACACCTCACCCCTCCTTGGATGCCTCCCATCACCCTATGACCAATTTATGACCTATTTCAACCCTCTCACACTCATTTAATCCACCTTCTACCATTTTCCCATGACTAATTGACCCAGGTAGTTGGAAGAACATGCAAAAGGCTAATTTTAGCCCTTTTTTCCGTTATTCTATCTGCCAACGTCGGTTACAGTCAGCCGATGCCAGTGGGATCACCAACGTCAATTACTTAAAACCAACTTGCAAGCCAAATCAATGGATCCTCTTCCCCTGAATGTAAAAATCCTCTTGCACCCAGACTTTGACCTCTCTCTCTCTCTCTCCCAGATGCACATCAAGCATCACAGACTATAAGGACTCTACATCAGGAACTATACCTCTTTGCAGGGAGTCTTCTACATCAACAACAAGTCTCTTACACCTCTGGGGTTCCTCCAGGCAGAGCTAAGTATCCCTCTTCTATTTTATTTCAATTATTTAGACTATATCAGTAATTAGTTTTTTGTTTATTACTTCTAAATAATATTATCAACCAGACTCAGCTTTCAACCAGACCAGGCCTGACTCTCTTCCTGGAAAGGTTGAGAGGCCTTTCCCATACCCCTACCCATTTTTTGACAACATATCCCCTGTCTTTGTCCCTCCTAAAGACCCTGTCTACTGTCTTACCACCCTACACAAACTCTCAGACTACCACAGAGCATTCCATCGACCAAAGACTCATCCAGAACTCATCTAAGGCCATTGCCCTGACTGACGCCGGCCTCTAGGCCCATTTCCCCTACTGACGTCGATAGACATAATCGATGTCAGTGAACTTGACAAATTAACGTCGACAGACTAACCGGCATCGGCGACTGTGGTAGACCGATAGTAGAATACAGGTAAGCTTTATCTTTATTTCTTTTGTTTAGTCTTTCACCATTTCTTATCTTTATCTGACATTCTTTTTTATCAACAAGTGGACTGACAGCCCTTAAGGAAGTCTTTGCACTTCTTAGACCAAGCATATCACTTGGCAGTCCAGCTTACATCCATCTAACAATCTCTTTGTTTAAGTCTCTTTTTTTTGCAGGTGTCATCCTCCACAGCCAAAGAGGAGTCCCTACAACATCTAGATAATGGTGCATAGACTTCATCCAGGTACATACAAAGCCCTGACCATTTTATCTTAGTTTCTTATTCCTTTTGAATGTGAAAAGTGAAAACTAGTTAGAAAGACTATTATTGAAGGTTACACAACTATAGTTATAGGGTCTAGAATAGGTAGTGGTACCATATACAATGGGGTTGTTCTCATTGCTATGATTATTTTTTATTTGGCTACCTCAGTTTTCACCGTTTTTATGTTGATAAAATATGGGAGTGGTGGACCTGATACCTTAATTATTCATGAATTTTGATGGCAATGCCCTTTGGGAGCTTCATGATAATTACATGTTGGACCAAATACTATATGACATCAGACAATATGTATAGGTTGTATGTGATTACCTACACCAAATCATTCCAACATTTGGTGAACTTGACTTGGTGCCCAAAATAGGTACTCGCCTAGGTCTAGGTAAGGTTTTTGAATTGCACATTTGGATAGTAGTCAATGTTGGGATGAACTTTTCCCTTGGGTCACTTACACTATGTAAATACTAACAACAATACCAAAAATTAGTACTAAAAATTTTGATTTGCCATCACCAAGACTTTATCAATATTTAGAGTGAGTTCACTGACCAAGAATTTAGGTCAATTGAATTCCTTATTCAGATTGATCATTCGATGGGCAATATCAATGAACCCTTTTATATCTAGCTTGGCATCCTCAGTTATCTACCATAATCTTCGTGAAATGCATTCCAATAGAGTATGCACTAACACATCATCAATGTCCTTTAGTGGATTTCCTCATGAGCTTTGGGAGTACTTTTATTAGATCTCCATAAAAATTGGTGGCATTCATGATTTGTAATGGTCTATATATCTCCCCCTCATAGGCATTCCTATCACCCTTACCATGACAACCATATTGATGTGAATGGTTATTTCTTGAGAAAGATAAATCTTTCCCTCATTGTATCAACTCAATAATAATTCCATTACATCTCTAAGTTGCCCAAAAGTATGCAATCAGATCAACTGTTCCACATCTATGTTAAAAAGTCTATATAGTGGTTCTAATGATAATGGTTGTACCCATTCAACTCCATCTAACATAAATATCTATAGTTCAACATTTTGAATAAACTCATAGGCATCTGGGTCTATAAAGTTCATTTGTCATAACATAATGCTGATGCCCATATCCTCTTTGTGTGTTTCTCTAAATCTTTTGATGAGTTGTGATATATAAAATCTAACCATTATGTAACTTTTGCTTTGATTCTAAAACAATTGCCTTGTATGTGTACAATATAGACTCATTTGAGAGTAAAAATTACCTTGAAATTTTGTAATCACTTCATTATATTTAATAGTGGTTATGAAATTAGCTGCCCTAGTACCAAATTTATAGCTTCTCACACCACCTTTTATGATTTGATATCTTAATTAATTAGATATTCTATCACTCAATCCTTCACACGTGAGCTTTGAATGAGGTGGATATATATGGTTGATGTGGTGTTTTTTTTGCTAACTCAACATTCAATGTCAGTGATGGTTGATTATTTTTGACCTATCTCTTTAACTAGGCTTCAATATGCTATTATTCTATTTTTGACATAGACCCATAACTTTTCCAATAGATTTGTCAATCTCCCCCCATACTTGATCATTAATTGCAATGGCATGACCATTAAACTCCACTATCTATTCAATATTTAGATGCACGTGTCCTTTGTAAACTTTATTTTTATCTATGTGCTATACTCATTTGGCCACCATGTTTCATTCTTTCAATGCATCTTTAGTAATTGAACCTTCTACTTAATCTTGGATCCCTCTTATCCCTTACCTCTATACACATACTTAAATTTTCCTCACACATGTTGAAAAAACACAAAACCCCAATTATTTTGAAATCAATGCTTTCAATCATGACTACCATCTACTTGGTGTGATGTATCACCTTTATTCCATGTTGTACTAAATTAATGGCAGTAATACTTTAACCTACAACCATTTACCCACCCTGGTAAGAAATTTCCCTACAAATCTCATAAGACCACTATTTTAAGCTATAAAAGTTCATGGATGATGTAGGGCCTTTCCACCTGATGTCAAGCTTTCTAGGGAAAGATTTGAACCTTCTATCATAAAAAAGAAAAAGTTGATTTGCCTATAATTCCTTTGTTTATATATTTTTATCATGATATGACTTCTTACCATGCAAGTTTATCTCATAGGGCATATTGATCTCCATCTCACTTCATCCATGCAATTCAAGTCTAACAACCTATTAGTCATCGATTCCTAATCACCCATTTGTAACACATTTATGACTCATAGACTGGGAATCACATATTCCATAGGCATCACAACTTCTAACCCATAGACTAGTTATAATGGTGTAAGCCCTATCACATGTTTATAATGGGTGTGATAAGCCCATAGTACTGTTGTAAGCCTATCCTCCCAATCATCTCATGCTTCACATCATATATCTTAATAAGCATCTTACCTATCACTTTGTTTGCAACTTCAACTTGGCCATTCTTCAATGGATTTTATGATGCGATATCATGAACTCACCATGAGGGTCTTGATGGTCTTATTCAAAAATTAAGTTCCTCTATCACTTACTAATTTAGGAGGGCAACCAAACTTGGTGATGATGTTATCCTATAGGAAATTGGTTGTGTGATTCACACCACAACTTGGAATCATAGTAGCTTCTACTTATTTTGTAAATCAGTCTATCATAATGATTATGTACCTTCCATTGTTACATTTACTTAGAGGATTGATTAGTCCTACAAAGTTATTCCCCCACTACTCAAATGGATGATATGCTAAAATGGGTTGTAAAGGCATCTCATCCCATTGGTGTGGCTTCCTCATCCTTTGGCATACATTGCACTACTATGCTACTCTCTGCATATCTTGAAATAGATAGGGCCACCAAATTTCACTTTGTAAGATTTTCCTCATAGTTACATCTCCTATGAAGTGACCTTCCATGACTCCCTGATACACTCCATCCATTATCTATGCATAATCATTCTTTAGATCCACTATATGTATCACTTCATATTTACCTTAGTACAAAAATCCATTAACAATACTATACAAAAGAGCTTTAGTGATCAACTATTTCTTCTCTCTCTCTCTATATGGTGTTCTAAGAATGTCCCCTATTCTAAAAATTGTGTGATCTCTTGTAGTTACTCTGGAATCATAGTCACCTTGAATAGGTGTGCATGACTCATCTTGGAGTTCCTCAGGTTACTCACCATTATTGAGTTGATTGAGATGGTTCAAGCTATCTTGACCTAATTTGATGTCAATATAGATTTAAAATTATAATAAAAGCATCATCCAACATGATATTTATCCTCCTAACATTCGCTTATTTACCAAGTATCATAGAGATTGATGATCAGTGAATAATTTGAGTGGATTGGCCAACAAATAGTGCTTGAAAATTTGTAGTGTAAACACTATCACCAAGGTTTATTGCTTAGTTATTATATAATTCTTTCTTATAATTGATAACTTTTTACTTGAAAAGTGGATCGAATGATCTAATATTCCTTCTCTTGGCTATGTGAGTAGTGATCCAAATACAAGCCCTGAAGCATCACATGCACATGAAAAGATTTACTTTAATCTATTAAAACTAGGATCATAGCAGTCACTAGTTTCTATCTTAAATCAACAAATGTAGTTTGACATTCCTCTCTCTAGACAAACTAGACTCCTTTTCATAGCAACTTATCCAAATGGGATTATATAGTGGAATACCCCTTGATGAATTTAAATTAGCAACCTATGTGTCCCAGAAAATATCACACTTCTATTGAAGTCTTGGGTGGTGGCATCCCCACAATGATTATGATCTTAGCTTGGTCTACCAAATTTCCTTTACTACACACTATATGACTTAATAAAACACCAAAGGGTGTGAAAAACAAATATTTATTCCAATTTAGCCCTATTTTTAGTGTTCTACATATATCTAACATTAACCTAAGTTTTGATAAATGTTCCATGAATAAAGAGAACACTGCCTAGTCATCCAAGTACACTTCTAGGAATTCATGGGTGAATCCTTGAATGCAGACAATACAACCTTGGAGAACACTGTAGGTGAATTTTTGAGTCCAAATGTAATGACCCTAAAAGTGAATGAATCCTATTCTATTTTTAATTTGGTTTTGGTCCTATCCTCTTCTATGATGGGTATCTGATAGTAACCACTAAATCCATATGTGAATGAGAACACTTCATGCCATAGGATAGCCTCTAAAACTTTGTCCATGAAGGGAATGGGAAATGGTTTATTGACACAAGAATAATTGAGGATGAAGTAGTCTCCTGAGATGCATATATCCCTTGTTTTATCTAGTTATACTACTATGGGGCTCACACAATCAACTTTCTCAATTGGGAAGATAATGATTGCTTCTTGCATGGGATCTATTTCAGCTTTCACTTTCATCTTCATGTTTGGGTTCAGCCTATATGGTCTCTTCTTGATTAGTCATGCATACTATTTTAGCTATATATTAATCTCCCCCAAATAAGGATCAACACCTTTAAATTCTTTGAAGGTTGTATTAAATACATCTTAATAGTCTTTAAGCAACTGTAAAACCTCTGAGATATCTACCTATATCCAATAGTCTCTAACATGTACCATTTTGGGTCCATATTCTATGCCAATATTCACTATGTGTTCCTTTAATGGATCTATATCTTATGTTTTTATTTAGAAATGAAGTCATAGAGTATCCATTCTCCTTCATGTTCTGGGAACTTCATATGTCACAACTTTTCCTCCTCTATTTACTTAGTGACTGGTTCTAGCAGAGGCTCCAACTCTCTCTCTATCTCAAAGAGATACCCTATAGCCATGTATTCCTCACCATATGTACTAGAGTACTACTCATACTCATCTTATATCCTATTGTAAGGTTGAATCCATGTTTGGGCCTCACCTTGGCTAACTTCTTGAAGTTACAGGATGTGTGTCAAGTTTTTTTCTATGACTTCATGTGAACCTAGTTCTAGTGGTGCTAGTAAATATTCAACTCTTTCATGGCATAAAAAGGTTTTCATATTTTATAAATCCACTTTTACCTAAGGGTTATCACTCTCAAATATGAACATTTGATTGAAATCATATTGGATCTATGCCCAATGCTTTGTTTCCCTTCTTTGCTCCTGATGGATGTATCATGTTGTAGGGAAAATACTTAGGGTATCGATGAAGCTATATGGCCAATAGTTAAGAGTGATACCCTATAACATCCATACATCAATACACCTATACACATATAATTATAGGCATTTACATTCCTAATAGATAGGCCATTCTATTTTGACAGTCTTTGGTAGTTAGAATCAATCTACTAGCAGTTTACACACTTCTTCCCATGTTAAATGGTCATCCCTATGGATGGCCCACCACTTCATAATAATTCCCTTCATCACATAGTCAAGGGTGCTAACCCTCTAGTTTACATTTGGTACATAGTATTAAAATCATAGGATGAACTCACCAACATCCTCCATTGAAAAATACTAGGATATTTATCACTCAGTCATAAAAATATTCATAAATATTGTAGCTCATGATCTCCTTTTTCCCATTTGAGTACATGGGTATCTGAGTCTCTACTTATTGAAGATCTATCCAATGGGAGAACATCCTTTGTATTTGATTTTGTTTAGTCCTACTCAGTATGACTTGTTTGACATATATAATCTATATCACATTATGTTGGAAATCTTACTATCATTGATCGCACATCCTCCTTAACCTTCTGAGGGATCTTATGGGTATTCAACCCCATGTTTCCTGAGAACCATTCTGTGCTGAGAATCTAAGTATGTGGAATAGTGTTTTTGTAGATGAAAATGTACTCTATTATTTATAGAGCCTTTTCCTTGACTTTGACTATGACCTTCAACTAGTTGGCATTAGCACCACCATAAGGTGAATATAGCTCTTTTGGGATGATGTAAGACCTATATTTAATCTTTTTTAGAGGAATGACATTGATATTATTGCCTTGATGAGGCTCTAATTGATTCATGATTGTGTTGATAGTCATATACCCATCATAGGCCCACTTCTTCCCTATTAGTGTAAGGTAGTGAGTCTCTTATATCTTCATATCGATCACTTCAAAATCACCTCAAAAACTAAGTTATATGACTTTAATTTATACATCCTCTAGGTGACTAATAGGTTTGACCCTTCTAGAATCCATAAGGCTGAGCATGACATGACTATAGCTCAATGCAGGTCTTCCCAAGGTTTCCCAAGTGGATTTGGGGATCATACTTATAGTGCTTCCAAATTTGAATATAACATTGGGTATTTCATACCCATCTAGATCTATGTCCATCCTTGCATTAATGTCCTGAGGTTTATTGGTATTTACAAAACAAATCAACTTATCTGTTTGCTACTGACCTTTCTATGCACATTCCAATAGGTTATGGAGTAGGTTCATGACTTTTTAGGAGATATCTTCATTGCATAGTATACTAAGGAGTTCCTTTAAATCCATCAATGTAGTGACAACCCCATCCTATATTATTATACACCCTATTTTCCCATATATCTATGTGTTAAGCGCTGCATCATCCCCTTCATTTATCCCTTGTTATCAAATTGTCTTCAAAACTTGTGCAGCTTCTTATATCAGGGATTTTTTAGTGGTAAGCTTGGGATATCTGATTGGTCATGCCTTTTTAATACCCAAGTATTTAGGCATTTATAATAGAGGTAACCCCTATTATGCATGTTGTTTTCTAATTATTTCCTATAATGTGGCATCCTCCCTTAATTATGCATGGACCATGTTAAAATTTATAATAGGTCTCTCCCTCCATTATCTTTCTAAGACTGGATAATCTTCTATATTGTGCTAGTATGTCACCCTACATTATGCATAGTAAGGTTGCCTCTAGGGATTTGTAAGGAAATTTATATACACATGGTTTAGTTCTATGTATATATAACAATAAATGGGTGGCCTAAGCCCAGTATTTACTCAACCTTCCTGCGTACCACCTTAATATCCTCCTATGTATCCTACTCTATTCCCCTAAAATCCCCATCCACCTTGCTGTTATTGTTTCCTAAAATTTCTAGTGTTCTATGATGCATTCCATCCTTACTACTATGGATATTTATTAAATCTAGATGCTTATAGTTTTTATGGGTTTAGGTCCCATCTTGAATACTATGCTCAAATAATTAAAAAATTCTATGGAGCTTGGTATAGGTAGGTCATAGTCTGCTGTGGGATGTTATGCAAGGTGATATTCTAGTTCTATATAAAAGGTAGGGTACCCACCAATTATTATGGTTACTACTATGCTTGAAGGACCTAAAATATCATTGATGGATTATGACATGGTATGATGTTCCCTAAGTTAGGAGTAGCCTATGGCACAACAATGGATTTTTGCATAGTAACCATGAATACATTCTTAGTGATATCCTCCTTCAATTCCTAGAGTGCCCAATAATCCTTGTCATCATGTGTAGTTGACTTAAAAAATTTACAATACATGTTATATGGGGTTTTTATGTACTACTGTAAAAGGTGACACTATGAGGTTGCATGCCTTACCACACTGAATATCTCATAGAACTCCATCTTAACCCTAGGGCATTAATTTCTATGATGCCCTTATTGTCCACACTCTATGCACTATATATCTAACTTGGGTCTCTTATCCCTTCCTTGAAATTGATAAAATCTATTCATGATAGTATGTAAGGTATTTCATACCTTAGATGATGGTAGTGTCGCATCTCCATACTCTTCAATCTACTCCACCCAAATCACATCAACTCTTACATCTACTTTATCTTAAAACTGAGTATGGGCTATGGAAAACCTGATCCTTGGTCTTAAACCCTATACAAACCAAGCAACTTTATATTTATCCTCTAAAATAAATTTTAATTTATTCATGATGTCAAATAATTTATGATTGTAGTCATCAATGGTTTCTTGGGGTCTTTATCAAATCTCCTTCAAATCCTAGATTCTTTGGCTTGAACTCTTCTTAACCTTAAACTCTATGATGATCCAGTTCTTAACATCTACCAGGGATGTTGTGGATGTATTTTTATTGAATATGAACTCCAGTGCATGTCCACTAAAAGCACCAATCAATTCATACTTCTTTATATTTTTTTTGGTGATTAATTTTTCCTACCATTTCATGTCATAGGTAAGTAAGTACTATTCAGGGTCCACTAACCACCATAGGTATCTAGGTATATAAAAGCACCCAATTGCCTTGTCATACTGAACTAGTTTTCCAAAGTTTGTTTAGTCTTAGATATCTACTATGTTGTAGTTATCTATTGAATCACTAGTCCTTTTTATGAGCTTAATATTGACTATTTACCAAATATATTTTAGACCATAGTAAAAAATACCTACAAACTTGCTTTCTGTGGTGACTCATCTTTTTTTGACAAGGTTTGCAATTCAAAGACACCTTCAATATCCTATAAAATCCTAACTATTTGCTGAAGAATAAGAGAATTTTTTTCCTCTAATAATAATGATTGAATACTTTATCTCTATTGTTCTAAAAAAATTCTTGTGGCCTTCTTATGAATGATTTTTAATGACTTTCTTAAGTTCTCCTGAACTTCCCTAGTAATTTCTTCCTACCTTCTACTTCTAAATTTTGACTGATTTGATCTAGAAAAAGAGTGGGCTTAGGGGACATGCACTTATTAGGTGAATGAGAGGGACACTTCTCAAGTGCTTCTTTATGGATTGAACCTATGCTATTGCTATGATGGTATGACCTTCCTATGTTTGAACTATGGCTTTCTTTATTATCAAGCTGTAAACTCTCTTGTATCCATTCTACTTATATTTTATCTTCTTTATTCTCCTCTTGTTCACTATCTATATCACTAATTCACACTTCTATCACACTTGTACCTAGCTCTTCACTTACCTTCTCTTCTTCTTGATCTTCCAATTTATCCTTTTCCTTATCTTTCTTAACCAATATATGACTACTCCTACTCTCATTCACATATAACTTAGAATCCATTAGCTTATTCCATCTGGTCTATTATCATAGGCTTCATTCTAATTTTGAAATCTTATTTTAATCTAGATTCTTTTGATCTGCCATCCTCCCTTCATGTTCAAGTCTTACCTCTCTATCTTTTCCCTATTCACCTTTCCATTGCACATATCCCCATGGTTCCCAAAGTGACTTACTCAATATTAGTAGGAGTGGACACCATGGCCTTTTTATATCCAACATTTTGATCAATGTCAAGAGTCATTATAAAAAAATTCCTTCGATTCCTCTAAAAAATAGGTCCTTCACTGCATCAAAGGATAAGTATCCTTACACTAAGAACTTAGTGATATATCTATTAATAGTGGAAGCTATCCAATGATCGATCACATGAGTCTAATTTATCTCTAAAATTTTCAACTGTTCTATCTTCCTCTTGGTCCACATAATGGTGTCACTTACTTGTGGATAGAAATAGTGATATTAAATTGAGCCAACCAATTAGCTAGTAGGCCTGATAATTCACACCAAAAAATATCATAAATTTCATCATAGAGTTGTTCTTATATAATCTCTCTTGGAGTACTTATAGATATATAAAAATACACATAGATGATTGTACTTAGAGCAAAATAATAAGGGAAACATTTATAATAACATAGAGAATAATAAGGGAAACTACTTATAGATATATAAAAATACACATTAGAGAAAAATAATAAGGGAAACATTCATAATAACATATAGAACTCTATGATTATACCATAAGAGAGTACAAATGCTTAGAATTCATAATAAAAGATCTAGTACCATGGATTACAATAAGGAAACCTCCATAGATCAAGATCCAATTTTGTCAATATTCTATGCGAAATCTCTTAGATAAAAATAAAAATCACTATTCTATTTACTCACACACTCATAAACCCTTCTATTGCATTATTTATAAATACATATAGCCATTAGTTCCTATGGTTGTAATTTCTAGATTTACCATGCTGAGATAGTTTTCCATATCACATTTAGTTAAGTCCTAACCAACATGGAGATTCTCATAACAACTCCTAACAACCTGCAAACATAATACTATTGTATTTCCATTAGGACATTTTCATACATACACATGATTTTACATTTACCTTTTACCACTAACAATAGGAGGTAACATGATCAACTTATGTTGAATCCTTTCTCTTATAATCTTACTTGAACTCTTATTAGCATTTTGTATACTTTTTGACTCAATAGTTGTAGATGTATGTTGCTTTTTAATCCATACTTAAGATGATATCTTTCAAGGCAAATAATAGATATATGGAGATGAATATATATGATTAATACTTTCATGCTCTTTATTTTTTGTGTATGTGATCTTATTTTTACATTATGTGATCTTTGAACTAAAATATTGATATTGATTTTGTAGTTCTTATATTGACTTTATCATAGTGACTATTTGATCTTGAAGGGATTCACAAGAAAAAGCCTTAGGTATATTTAATTTAATATTCATACAAACACCATCAATAGGATGTGTGGGAGGTGGAGGGGGTTGAGGAAGGACATGCTAGTTACCTTAATTTTGAACTATAGGGTGAATCAATTGGGATTCCGTAGACATAAAAGATGTATTATGATTGATTGGAATATTGAATTTATTATAAATAAGTGTTCTGTAATTTATTATTTGGTTATGAAAGATAATGAATATTTATATCTAAAACCATGAAACTAGAATAATAATTACTTGAATTAGAAAGTATACATCAAGAATAACCCATATAACCATTATATGATGTGCAAAATAAATAACCAATCACTCCAAGAGATTCATTAAGTTATTTTTAAATATAAAAGAGGTTCTTAATTAAAAAAATAAGTGGATCGATGAAACCCATAAAATAATTTAAAAATAGTACATAATGCATCCTCTAGGCCAAATTTACTAAAATTAGTTCATTATAATTTCAGAAAAATATGTATAATAATTTGAAGAGCAAAAATAGGTTTTATATTTTTTCAATATGACTAAAAAACCTCTGATAATTTTTAAAATATAAATTTTTTGGTCATAAAATCAACAAAGTGAAAAATAATACTAATAGAGGAAATCCTATTAGGAAAGTTATAAAGCAAAACCTTAAACACTATAGTTTAGGTTCACCAATATGTTTTACTAATATTAGAATTAGTTGGGATATTATTTATAATTAAGATAAACTAAAATAAAAGGTATAAAATTTTGTAAATAACTTATAAATAGAAGATTGGAAGTAATGTACTAAAATAGATAAAGCACAAATGAATGAATGAAGCAAACTATGAAAAACACAAAGAAGACTTAGTTGCTTTTTACCTATTAGATTGATTATGTGTGATTGAAAGATAGTTAGAGACGAACAAGTCAAAATGATCATGCATGCAAAATTAAAATAGTAGTTTTCACTATTTTAAGTCAAAACTAAATATAAATAGTTAGGTTCAAGTGTTGTTACTATCCTATGTGGTTCAATATTGAACTTGCAAACAAAATAAAAAATTGATGACACAGTCACTTGTGCCTACTTGAAATACACCTATATGCATAAATTTTACCTTTATTTATGTGGAGATGACCTAAAAATGACCTCTTTAAGGTTAAAACCTTTTAAAGGTTTTTTGATAGCTAAAAACCTACAAAAAGAAAAGGGTAGTGTAATGAGTTGAGCTGAACCCAATCACCCTAGTGATGATTTAACATTACCTACATGTCCAATAATCCAAGTATGGAATTCAAGCTCATGTAGTTCTCCCACCTAGAGTGCTTAGTGTGATAGTGGTCCTTTACTACATGGATACATCTAGAGATGGATTGAATACTTGATAATTCTTTTCTTGACTCAAATAGAATAGGCTCATGACTTGGCTAAAGGCTATTTCAAGTGAATACAATAAAATTTGGAAATAAAATGGAATTTTTGCTTAGTGTGCAATAGTATAAGTGTGTCCAACTAGTGAAATTTTCTAAGTTACCAAGTGGTAGAATATGTGGCTTAGATGTGCATTTATAAAAATCTAAAAGCATGAAAGCTCACAATACCTATCCTGTAAATATATTCCAACCTATAAAGGAGGGTTCAAATTTTGAAAATATATGTTGCTAGGGTAAAGTTCAGTATTGATTTTTGATCTTGACCCATTCAAGTTAATTATAACCTAGAAAGGTACCATTTGTTCTTCATAATTTAAAATGTTTGTACATATGCTTAGAGGTTTTTAGCAAGGTGTAAAATACAAACTTAGAATGGATGGGCACATACATGTACTTAGGATAGAGTGAGGTGGTGAAAAAGAAACAATTTAAGTGTTCAAGTCAATTAAGGTAAAAGTGGGCCAAAACTGACATTATCAAGTATTCGTGACCACATTTGAGTATCTACAACTTGCACAAGTAAACCCACTTCCTTACACACATAATAAATTCCTTACATTCTCACATGGTTTTATTACAAGTTTTTTTTTACATAGTTACTTACACACTCTAACAAGTTACATAATCCCATCAAATCTAGGATAGGATTCTATGTATTATAGGCTACCTAACAAGCCTACTAGTTAGAGATCATAACCTTCTTAGAGGGCCTATAAACTCTTTTATTATCACTTTTAATTCTTTTACCCTTTTTAATAAGAATTATATTAATGTATATAATATAATATAAACCTTGGTTAATTTTTATTTTATCTAACTCTCCTTAACCTAAATTAGAGTGGTTAATCATTTTCACAAGGAGAGAAAAGAATTAAAATTTATTTGTAAACTAGGGGTCATTGAATGTGAAGAACACATCAAATTCAAATAGGGAATAATGGTTCAATATAAAGGGTATTAAAATAAGTGATACTCTACTTGTTACACTCAAATTTGTATGTGGACTCTTATGTCTTATGCAATTTGAATATTTTATACTTTTATCTGGTTTAAATAAACTTATCTAAAATTAAATAAAACATATTGGGGAACCTAACATTCCTCAATTATGGTAAACCCTAGGTTTAATTTAGGGTTTCATATTACATTTTTAGGGTTTCATATTTTTGTGTTAGGATTTAAAACCTGATTTTTATGTTCCCTTCATCATACACACAAATTTGAAATTTTTATCTTTTACCCTAGGGTTTTATGTTACATCCTAAATTTTCCTTGGAAAATAACATTTATTTTAAATAGATATTTGGACTATTGATTTGTTAGTTTGTTAATTTGTGAGATTATATATATATAGTTTTAGTAAATTGTTACATTTTATAGTTTACATATTTATTTTTAGTATTATTATTTCAACTAAAAACATATGACTGTGATTTATTTTAATTTATTTTGGTAAGGATGGTATAGTCATAGTCATAGAAGTTGATTGTTAGTTATTTTTTCTAGTTGTATCGATAATAATGGAATAACTACCTTATGATTTTCTAAGGTGCATGCAGGAGTTTTTCACCTTCATTGAGTACCACAGAGGGAGAGCATCATGGGGAGAGCATGATAGATGATGGTAGTTAAATGAAGAAAGATAAAAATACTAGAAAAATCACACACTCATGCCTTGTTTATTTTTCAAGATTTTTATGTTGTGTGCTTTCACTTTGTATAGTTTATGCTTTCATACTTACATTTGGATTTATTTTTTAATGCAATATTATTTTGGTAATTTCTTGTTTATTTTCATTTTTTATCTTTTTTTTAAGTCAAATAGTAACTTATATATAACTTTAATTATGTCAAAAAAAACTTTATATATTTGGTAGTTGTGTAGGTTTTTGAGTGAGTCTATTAGTTTGTGCATCATAGTATGTTTTCATAATTATATGGCTACTTGTATGTATGACCTATTGACCATTTTGACCACAATTCAAAATGGGTCAACCCCTTATAGTAAAAAACTTGATATAATGGTATAGTTTAATGTTAAAGGGAATTTTATAGTTTATTTGATGTCATTTAATGTCATATTATCCTCGGTCATAGTTCAATTTAATACTTATGTCATTTTGAGTCACTTAGGGGTCATATATGGGTCATTGAATGAAGTGGTATAGTTTTATTAGGTATAAAAGTGTTATAATATCTCTTCCAATATCTCTCATGTCAGTACCTATTAGATTACCTATTAGGAATGTTATCACTCATAGAAACTTGTAGGTGTTAACTGAAAATGAAGAAAACAAGTGAGAAAGAGGGAGTTTCAAAGGTTGTACAACTTATGGGAGAAAGTGACAAATGGGAGAAGATTATGGAGTGAAATTTAAACTTTAATGACTAAATTTAATTTTTTTATATGCATTTAAAGTGCCAAAAATGGGATAAAACCATTATATCTCTCCATCATTCCACTGGGCAAGTACAACTAGTTAGCAAGTTTCTTCTTGGTGCAGACAGTAGGAATACTTCCAAGTCAAATGATATTGGTGGTGGATAATATCAAATTATTTTTTAGAGTTCAAGGATTGGATTTCTATACTTTATGGTCCATCCCTAACAAGTTAACTATTCATTTCTACTTGTTGTTTCCCACACCGTACAGGTTTTGCTTCTGTTAGAGCTAGTCCATATAACTTAGTTAATGAATTTGATTCCATAGGATTTTTACTCAATTATATCATGTTTACCATGTTTTTTTCATGATTTAAAGTGATTTTATGCATAAAATAATTTCAATTGTAGGAAGATATTGCTAGTGAGGTTGCAGTCAGATTTCACCACTTGCAAAAGGTTTATTTCTCTACAGTGGTTTTATGTGCATGTGATATGGTGTGATTAATTTTTCTCATGTCATATGAATCACCTTATTTCCATGATTGGTCTTAAAATTTCATGCATTGATCAAACACACAGTCAACTTTCTATAAGTTATAATCTACAGTCATGGTGTCTTGAGTGTGAAAACATCCATAGAAGGTAATGAAGTTTTAAAGGAGTTTATATACATTAAAAAAATCATGAAAAATCAAGAAAAGGCCATTTAATTTAAAAATGATGGACTGTGATAGTCAATTCAGTCTTCCATACAGTCTTGCACTATTGAATGGGCATCTACAGGTGATATAAAGAAGAATATCACGTTGGTTCAAGGAAAATTGATCTTATCTTAAGCCTTGAAATGTTTTGAATCCCATTTGAAAATGTTGAGGGAGTATAAATCTTGTTTAATTCCCATTCAATATGCATATAATTTATATCTTCATTCACTATCTTTTTTGTAGCTACATTAATACCCACAAGAGACTAAAAATGTTGAAATCAAAGGTGTTGAGACTAGTTTGAACCTTTTCCAGGAAGAGATGATCAACTGGAGGACCCTTTTGAATGTGTGAAACTAGTTTTAAGTTAAAATAACATGAAAACATTGATAATCTCATAGTCACTACCCTACAACCTGTAAATGACCACCTATAGGTGGCTTACACAAAGTCATGAAGTGTTATATGGGAGTCTTGACATGATCTAACAACTTCTTGAGGTTTGTGGATGTTATAAAAGATATGAAAACTATGTTTGAGTCATTAAGCTGGCAAGAAAATTGAAAAGACACTTCAAGATGAAAGAATTTGAGTTTTAGGGATAAAATTCCTAAAAGTCCTATAATAGAGCCCTAGGTTCTTTTGTTGATGCCATATGATGGACAAGAATGATGCATGGATGAATTTATATGCACCCATGTTGTATCCTCCACATATAATTATAAAATTGAAGAAGAAAGAGGGTGTGTTAGTAGAGGAGAGTAGTATTTGAAGGTCTCTAATATTGATATTCGTTCACTGAAGTTTGGTAGTGATGTCTAAAAGATTTGAGCTTTAAAGTGATCTCTACACCCAAAGTTGAAATATGGAGTCATGAATTAATATTTAGTGGTATTATTGAGCTGAGAGAGAAAAAGGGTCATCAAAAAAGAGTTGAGATGCAAAGTATGGGTTTACACCAACACTTACAGGTGCATCCTTCCTCAAAAAAGTCACCTACAACCTGACTGTAGGTGACTCACCAAATCATTAAGTGAGCTTAGGAGATGGGAACCTACATAATAAATTACTTATTAATGGAGGTTGATTTAAAATGATTAAAAATACCTGAAGGTATTAAGCACATTTTCCAAGGTGGATTCTCACTTAGAAGACCCTACTTGTTCCAAATTAGTCAACTATAGTTGACTATAGATAATAATGAGCTAAGAAGTGGCATTCTTGATGTTGGCATGGCTTGAAACATGAGGTGAATGAATCCAAAAAAATATAAAATAAAATTTTAAGGCTCCAATAAGGTCTTATACATTGTGTTCTAGGTCCAATCATGCAATGTGCACTACAGGGGTCATCTTCTAACAAAGAAACACAAAAACATAGTCAACACCTCTGTCAAGTCAAATGCAAGGTATGAAATAAGGAAGTTAATAAAGAAAAAATAAGTGTTATAATGTTTTAGAGTTTATTTAAGGTGTTATCCATCATGTGATATTACCAAAATAAGAGAATAAAGCAAATAGAGACTCTAATAATGTACCTATAATCATATTTGATACCCTGCACATAGTCAGTCATTTGGCAGTCTACCTTTTGGGTTTGATGGTTTTTGAAGGGTATAATGATGTTATAAAGAGATGAAAATTTCCATATATAATATAAATCCCTTGGAAAAGTTGACCATACCTTCAATTTTGATTAGACAATAGGGGAAGTGCCCTTTGTTTTGTCTCAGACAAAGGGCACTTCCCAAGGGTGAAAACTTATAGATTTTGGAGAAAGAGGATGACAAGGTGAGATAGGGATTTATGAAACCTTTAATGAGGGTATGTTAGGTTTAATAAGACATGAAAAACCATGAAAATACATGCATAGAGGTGAGAAACATGTTAGGGTGTTCTAAACCTACAAGGATGTAGACATACCTATTAGATCTAGTTTAGGCCCAAAGCCCAAGTGGGGGGTTAGAATAATTTATAGAATTAGAGGAAAATTAAAATACATTGGAACATGTTTATAGGGAGGAATAAGGTGTGTTTTAACCTTTGGTGTGTAAGTGAAGTAAAAAATAAACCATTTTTGGCTCAGACAAATTTAGACCTGCACAAAATGGTAGATAAAACTTGAGAGACTAATTTGAATTACTCACATATAATTAGAAGATTTACATGAGAGGATAAGGAGTTGGGGGATGTTGAAGGAGGTATTAAAAAATAAATTTGTGAAATTTATTGGAGAATTGATGCCAGACCTACATGAAACATCCTTAGAGGGAAAAATGACTATAAACCCTCTCAGACCCTTGCTAAAGACCCAATTGGGAAGATGAAGTAAGAGATGCATAAAAATGGAATAGAATGGATTGGAAGATTATTTTAAGTTATATAGGACTCTCTAAGAATAATCCCCATAAAATTGAGTTCTACCCTACTTATATAGACATGGTGGGAAATTGTTTTCTTTGATAATTTTTGGTGTTTTACAGGTTCAAGGGAGAGTCAAAGAATTCAAGTAACTTTGAGAGATAGGTTGAGACTTGAGATAACCCCTCATGTCTATTTATTGTAGCATAATACCTCAAAAGTGTCTTTATAAGTGCCTTCATCTTAGCCAGTCAAATCTGGGATAATGAATAAGCTAGTGAGAGAGTGAAAACTCTAAGTGGGAGTCCTTTTAAGGTCCAACTAAAGAATATAAGGAAATGAGGGGTTGAAAATGTGTAATTAACTCCTCTTTATGGATAATATTGGAGAACTAATGGTAACCTTGGTGCCAAGTGTGTAAGGTGAGTGAAACAAGAGTTATTTAGACTACAGGTAGTGATATGTCATGTCAAGAAGTCATCACATTTATCCATAGTCAGCAATATACATTACAATAAGGCCAAATGATGAAGGTAGTGTTCTGATCAAGCAATGAGGAATCTTACACCACATTATAGAAGTTTCATCTTGTAAGGGATATTTGTCCAAGTAGACCTTGCATGGTATATTCCATATTACCTACATGTGTAACTCATTTTCTCACCATGACATATATCTTAGTGACTTTTGAACTTCATTCTCTTCTCCTCTCTCTCAAATTATATAAGTAGTATCCATTTTGGATCTTTTAGATTAATACCACACCATGTATGGTGAAGCCCTATGAGAATGACATTGTATTTTACCTTTGAACAATAAATGCAAGTATGGTTTTGAGTTAATAAACATTTATCCAAGTGTGCAAGTGATGTATAGGGAAGTTAGTGATAATCCTCTCTCCTTACTTTCCTTATCCTTTCGTGTTTATGCAAGAGTTCCTATTGTAACAAGTCATATAGAGTGTGTATGCAATAAAAAATTCATCATGTCTATAAATCAATCCTAACTTAGAGAATATAGATCATACCATACACTTGTGATTGGGGACACATTTTTTAAACAAGAACATGACCAATATAGGAATCCACTAGACCTAATTAGGGGATATATTACCTTAATACACCATGCTAGGGAGGGTTATAAAGCCTCCCATAAATCACAATAATTAAATAACCCCAAGTGGGTATTAAGTTTTGATATCTCACTAAACTAATAATGAGTAAAACAAATCTAATCTAGTGCTCACCAAATCTTATGGCACAACATGAGGGCTTAATAAACAATAAAAATATGTATAAGAGAACCTTAATTAAGCTATGTATGAGTAAAACCCTAATACATGGAATATGAAGAGTAATATTATTCAAAGCCAATACCTATGATACTTCTATCTACTAAAGAGAGGAGTAAAGTTAGAGAATACTTACCTAAATGATGAAACCATCAAGACTCAATCTTTCCCTTAGCCAAAGGGGCTTTACAAGAGGTTTTTGTGGTTTATAAGGATCACCAAGAAAGACCAAAACATCCAAGACTTATCCACAAGACTATATTCTCCAAGTAGAAACCCTAAGCTAAGACTCCTCAAGTAGAATGGTGGAAGAACATATTATAAATAAGCATAAGTGAATAATAACTCTTGATTTCATATTGAAATAAGGATGAAATGATCTTATATATATACATGGATTTGAACCTAAACCCTTCCAAAAATCTTGGCTGATAGGGTCAACCTAGTTGACCTATAATAATTTTAAATAATTATTCATTAGGTCAGCCAAGATCCAAACTAGTTCCTAAGTGAAAATCACTCGAAACTGTATAGGTTTGACTCAATAGACCTAGCATAACTGATTGATAAAAGGGACTTAAGGTGAGGAAAAGAGGGATGGAAAGTGGAAAAAAATGGAGTATGTGAAGGAAGAGTAATATTTTAAGGAATCATTTTAGGAACTAATTGGATTGGTAATAAGGGACAATAATCCTACAAAGCACAAATGGTCTACCCACCCCTTTCCTAGTACACCCCTTAGGTTATGAAATTAGAGAGATCAAGTCTCAACAAGTTCTTGCAAGATGTAAAGCATCAATATTTGATAAAAGTTGAAAATATTATGTGTATGTGTATGTCCCACTTGAATCTCATCATGTGTCACTAAGGTGCAATGGGCGATTGTGCTTCAAGAAAAAACATAAGAACACATTATGCTAATGCTAAAAAAAATTGTAGTATTTTAAATAAAAAATAACTAAAATGTTAGGTTGTGGAGCTAAAAGCTTCACTGATGCAGACATGGAGGAGGTTGCAGGATGAGTTGCTGAGTGTCACAGAGTGTTTGGCGTTGGTCTGGCCAACCGACATCGGCAGGTAGGCGACAGGAGGCAACCGACGTCGGTCATAGATCGGCCAGCGTCGGCGACCCCCAGGCAGACAGGGACTGACGTCGGTCGCCTGTGTGGTTCGACTGCGAGCTTATTACAGGCTGTTAGCTAATAAACCAAGTGTTTGCATGTTTAGATCTATTTTTAGACTGGGAGCTGTGGATCTAATTATTGTAATTAGATGTCTAATCATTGTTTGGATGAGATCTATATAATAGACTCATGGTTGTATTGGAAAGGTGTTCTAGTTTGAGTTGAGCAAAGTTTGTTCCTTCTATTTGTGAGGTGAGCAAGGGTGTTCCTCCTAGTTCCATAGCAGTACCAGGGTAGGTGCTAGGTTTGGAGAGTCAGCAGGATTCTTCAGGAGTGTAGGATCTTGGTCACAATTGCATAGCCTATATAGGAGATCTACATGGTAAGTAAGATCGTTGATCTGTAGGTGTATGTGTGTGCAAGGTCAAGGTTCACAGGTGAGCAGAACCATGTTTGATTTGGAGGTGTGCAAGATCATATAGACAGCAACACAATAGGGAGCAGTATCAGGCAGGATCTACTTGGAGTACAGGTGTGTACTCGGATAGAGCAAGAGAGGAAGGCAAGGGAGTTCCTTCCATAAGTATGGTCTGTTGAATTACAGGTTGTTGCAGATTCATGGGAGATCTACTTGAAGTACTTTGAGTACTTGTTGAGTACGTGGAGTACTTGTGGAGTGCGTGGAGCACTTGTGGTGTGCGTGGAGCACGGGAGGTGAACACCAACTCTGTATTTGAGGTGGGTGTTGGGACCTGAGAGGGAGAGCTTTGGGGAGAAGAATTACTGTTCACTTGAGGTGTGGCGACCTATGAAGAGGTGGTGGAGAAGAAGTGGCATCTTCTTTATTGTATTCTTTTCTGTATAAAGTGTTAATACAAGTTGTGTATTGTCTCTCATATGCTATGTTATTCTGAATTCTAGTTACTTGGTGAATCTAGTTATTTCTGCATATTATAGTTGCTTGGTATTTGGTAATCAATTGTATGCTTTCGGTGTTGTCGCATCTTGACAAGTGGTATCAGAGCTAAGGTTGCAGGAAGCAGGTTTTGTGTTTGGTTACAGGTCACTCTCAGGGATTTCTGATCGAGTGGGAGTAGAGCAATGGCAGATGAAAGTAAGCTAAGAATGGAGGAGTTGAAAAGCACAGATGGTCACTCACGGTCCTATGGAAAGAAAGAGCAGGTAAAAGAATATTGTTGGTTGGTAGCAGATCAGCATGAAGAAACTGAAGAAGCAGATGTAGTAGGTGTTGTTGCACAGGATGCTCTGGGAGGTTTCTTGGATAAAGTTGAATCTTGGATAAAAGATTCGGTTGCCTCTTTCCATGCAACCCCAGGTAGAGGAGCTGGTGAGCCTTGCCAGAGAATTGGCAAAGCGGAAGTGAAGCTGAAATTGCAGGCAGCCAACACATAGGTGTTGATGAAGGTCATGCAGGTCCCAGGTTTGGAGATATGGCTAATTTCTTCAGAAAGATTGGGTGATGAGAGATGCACAAGAACTCTCACAGCGGATGCACTTAAATTAGCTGGTGGTAAGAAAATAGGTATTCTTTATCTACTTGTTTATATTACTGATTCTTCTTCTGTTGCAGAGATGTGGCTTTGTAGGCTTGGTCACATGAGCAGGAAGGAGATGCATGTTCTTAAGCGAAAGACAGATATATTTGACAGGCTTAAGAACTGGAAAGCCTTGGTGTACTTGGAGGAGATGGCGGACAGAAACTAGTGGATGGGGCTGGATACTTCTGAGCAGAGCAGTTTGGACATTTGTTTTGATTCAAAGGAGCTCACGGGTAAAAAGTCATCACTCACAGGCAAACATAGGTACCAGCATCGGTCAAGAGGAACCAGCGTCGAACAGACAGGTGCCGATGTCGGTCATGTGCAGACCGAAGCTGGCGATGTCGGGCAGGGTAAGACCGACGTCGATCATGGGACTGACGTCGGCAGTAGGTAAGACCGATGTTGGTTAGGAGGACTGACATTGACAGTAGGGACACTAGCGCTGGCAGGTTGGTAGTCAGGGACAGACGCATGGAAACTGACGTCGATCAGATGCAGACTGTGGGGTGGCTGAGGTCGGTCACTGTAACGAATTTTGGGTGGACAGCATGTTGTCAAGGAGTCTCAAACACCCATACGGAGGACTGAAGACGTAAGTAGGCCCTCAAATTCATCTTCCTCTTCTTTATACTTGTTGCTGATTGTAGAGCAGGAAGGATCCAGGAAATAGGTGGGAGCTAGGCAGGGATATGATGCAGAACCAAACGAGAGATTTGGTAAGTTTGCCAGCTGGATGAAAGCACAGAGACAAATGGATGCCTTAGTAGAAGAATAGAGAGAACCAATATGTGAGACGGAAGACCAGGTCATATGGTCTTGAGGAGCTGCAGGACAGTGGTACAGGTTTTGACAGGTGGAGGATGAAGCACAGCTTCAGTCAATGTCAGGGTAACTACTGTGGTTTGTCTTACCAGGAGGATGATGGTCATGACATCATTCTATTACTGTATGTGGATGGTATGTTTTGTTATAGCAGGTTTGTACATACAGGGTTTTGCTGAGCTAAGGGTAAGATTAGTTTTAGTGGCATGTCATGAGGAGTTTGGAGCAGTGGAATTCTTTGACATGGGAGGCATGGAGATCACAGGTAGATTTTGTCTCCAGTGGGAGCTGATGTGAATTAGGTGTTGGCGAGGTTCAGGATATAGAGCCAAAGCACAATAAGGGCTGGACAGGTACAGTGTCTAAAATCACATGAGGTCTGGTATAGACCTGAGTTTTCCCATGCAGTGGGAGCTATCAGAGAGTTAGGAGCCAATTCGGGGAAGTGAGTTCTCAGAGATTTGAGAGGGATCGGCAGCAGGGATTCATGCTATGCAGGGTCAGGACTTCACTACATGGATTTGTAGGTTCAGATGTGGCAGGGTACTCAAATGACAGGAGGTACATCACAGGTTATGTGGTGTGTTGTCTTCAGGGTTGATCTTGAAGAGGGATACAAACCAGGAAATAGATTAGATGGGGTACAAGTACAAGTATAGTGCAACTGTTTATCTCCAAGTGGGAGATTGTTAGGTTGTGGAGCTAAAAGCTTCACTGATGCAGACATGGAAGAGGTTGTAGGATGAGTTGCTGAGTGTCACAGAGTGTTTGGCGTTGGTCTGGCCAACCGACGTCGGCAGGTAGGCGACAGGAGGCAACCGACGTCGGTCATAGATCGGCCGGCGTCGGCGACCCCCAGGCAGACAGGGACCGACGTCGGTCGCCTGTGTGGTTTGACTGTGAGCTTATTACGGGCTGTTAGCTAACGAACCAAGTGTTTGCATGTTTAGATCTATTTTTAGACTGAGAGCTACGGATCTAATTATTGTAATTAGATGTCTAATCATTGTTTGGATGAGATCTATATAATAGACTCATGGTTGTATTGGAAAGGTGTTCTAGTTTGAGTTGAGCAAAGTTTGTTCCTTCTGTTTGTGAGGTGAGCAAGGGTGTTCCTCCTAGTTCCACAGCAGTACCAGGGCAGGTGCTGGGTTTGGAGAGTCAGCAGGATTCTTCAGGAGTGTAGGATCTTGGTCACAGTTGCATGGCCTATATAGGAGATCTACATGGTAAGTAAGATCGTTGATCTGCAGGTGTATGTGTGTGCAAGGTCAAGGTTCATAGGTGAGCAGAACCGTGTTTAATTTGCAGGTGTGCAAGATCATATAGACATCAACACAACAGGGAGCAGTATCAGGCAGGATCTACTTGGAGTACAGGTGTGTACTCGGATAGAGCAAGAGAGGAAGGCAAGGGAGTTCCTTCCATAAGTATGGTCTGTTGAATTGCAGGTTATTGGAGATTCATGGGAGATCTACTTGAAGTACCTTGAGTACTTGTTGAGTACGTGGAGTACTTGTGGAGTGTGTGGAGCACTTGTGGTGTGCGTGGAGCACGGGAGGTGAACACCAACTCTGTATTTGAGTTGGGTGTTGGGACATGAGAGGGAGAGCTTTGGGGAGAAGAATTACTGTTCACTTGAGGTGTGGTGAGCCTCTGAAGAGGTGGTGGAGAAGAAGTGGCATCTTCTTTATTGTATTCTTTTCTGTATAAAGTGTTAATACAAGTTGTGTATTGTCTCTCATATGCTGTGTTATTCTGAATTCTAGTTACTTGGTGAATCTGGTTATTTTCGCATATTATAGTTGCTTGGTATTTGGTAATCAATTGTATGCTTCCGGTGTTGTCGCATCTTGACATAAAAGTAAATGAATAAAAGTTAAATGTGATGCATAACTTGACTTACCTTTATTATTGGATGGTTGTCTACTATGTTATTAATTTTGATTGTGTAGGGTACAAAGACTACTTTCAACAAACCCAAGAATACAAAACTAAACAAAAAAAACAAATAAATGTAGGAAAGCCAAGATAACTGGTGTTATGAGGATGGGATGTACTTAAAAATTTGGTAAGCTGGGGTGATAAGTGTTATGTTAGACCAAATGATCAAGTCAAAAAGAAGAGTAAATTGGGTAACCAAAAATTCAAGGCTACTAAAGACCAAAAAACTCAAACAAGTAAACCTTAAGTAAGAAATGCAAACTCACGAGGTCAAACCAAGGATACATGTCAAAAAGGATGGTAATCAAACAATGATCTAAAAATAGAAATAAAATGGTAAAACAACATTGATGAGTGAGTAGTAACAATCCTTATCTCACTCAATAATGGAAAAAGATACAGACTCAGGTGCCTGTAATAGAAAGGTAGTACAAAAATGATAAATGGTAAAAAGAAATAAAGTCTAAGAATGTAATTTTATGGTGTAAATAAAGTAATCCAAAGTTACTCAAACATGTTTTCCTTTAAGGATAGATAAAACTGAAACAAATTAATTCTAGCATGTTTTTAAGAGGTGAAGAAGAATGAATATAGAAGAAGGGAGAATAGATTTGGAATCACAATTTGCCTATCAAGTGGGGAAATGAAATGGGTGGAGGGGAGAATGAATGAAAAACCAAGGTAGAGGAAATCTTTATCTAAGTTAAGACACTCAAATTAGGTTTGTCAAAATAAGAAGACTTTTGACTTTAAGGAATCTAAAGAACTTCTCTTAGCTACACAAGTCCTAGGTTAACGAATGCACTATGTAGATCATCCCATGAAGGCTATATACATGAAAATTAAAATGGACCTACCTTCCCACAATGTGTTATCCATTTCTTAGGAACTCTTATAGAGTTGTTGGTCTATTGTGAATATTGGGTACTTGCATGAGAAATTAGGTAGTGCCATAGATTTTTTTGAATTCTCCTATTCCAATCTACTGGATTACTACACCCCAATGGACCCTAGCTCTAAGTGAGGTCAACTATGGAGTTTGAGATTTGATTAGAGATAAAAGATGTCCTTGTAATCATGTCTTTTGGTATGATATTAACTTTTGAGATTTATATGTTTCCTTTTATATATCATTTCCTTTTATTTCAAATGATTTAGATTTTAACTTTCTTGATGGGTTTTTCTATTCCTCCTCCATATGGATTTGGAAGACCAAACATGGGTACTAAAGATGATAATCATTTGAATACTTGGAACTTGGTTGTTAAAAGAGAAAAATTCAAAGAGCATGGCATCTAAGAGTCTCATAAATCTAGGTGAAATAAAAGTGCTATCTTGACTTTGACCTTGTTTTATCCAATGTGGAGTGAAAGGAAAGGAAATCAAGAGGATTGGCACATGGAATAATTTGAATTGCTTCAAATTACAAAAAAATTGACAAAGGGTAAGAAGGGATACAATGACAATAAAGTGTGATTAATTATAATAAGAATAAGGGAAATGGAGGAAAACATGATAACATATATTGTTGTGCAAATTCCATCTATAAAAAAAAGCAAAAGATAAAGTTGAGAACAATGATCAACTCATTCTAACGAAGGAATGAAAAAATGGTAATTTTATGAGGAAGGCCATGTCTTATCCATAGTCTTATACTACAAAACATAAAATAAAAACCCATGAGGGTGCCATAAAGCATTGGAAAAATAAATGAGATAAGAAAAATATGGTATTTGTGAGGAAGACCATGTCTTATCTGTGGTTTTACAATACAACTCACAAAAAAAAATCCAAGGGATGCCAAAAAAGTGTGTAAAAAGAGTATGAAAATAAAAAAAAGACTATGGTAAATCATGAGGAAGATCAAGTCCTATTTATGGTTTTAAAATGCAACTCATAAGAGAAAAGGGGAAACCAAAAGACCAAAAAAGGACTAAAGGTCTGTGAAAAGAGAGAACTATTATAAAGGGAGAGACCCGTGTAAGTAACCGACAATTCGCTTTACTAATAAATACTGATTGTAGATCTTTTCCATGCTCTCAAGTTTACAAATTTCATGAAAAATAATAAAATTTGATACAAAAGTGAGGGTGTGATGGAGGAGGAGTAACTGAGGGTGAATTTAGTGTGAAAGTTAGATATTAAGGCAACAACTAAAGCAGATTTTGGAGTGTGTAGAAAAATGGGTAAGTTAGAGCTTTCAGGGCTGTGTCTTAGCACCAGTGGATAATGGGAGCAATATTGATGGTGGTTTGGATTAGAAAATGGTGTTGGAATTAGATATTCCAAAGCTTGATCCAAAGGGGTTTGTTTTTGAGTCGATCGATATCCTAATACAATTTGAACAAACATTGAAGCACACACACAAGGGCACTCAATGTAATGCAAATGAATGGTCCAATGAGACCTCATACAATGGGCATGTTCAAATTCCACACAATCAAAATGAATGACATATTGAAATGTCCAATTAACATAGAATGACATTCAAAGCTCCAATTAACATACAATGGCACATGGATAATAGGAAATGAACATATTCAAATGTTCCACATATAAGACAATAATAAGTAATGTAATACACTAAAGGAAATGACAATGTTAGATAGAAAGAATGAAAAGAAGGGAAGGATCCTAAACTAACATATATATCAAGGATGGGAATGTAAGAGATAATCTTGTGTCTTATAAGGTTTCTTGGAGTTGAATTAGTTTGGTAGCATGCCATGTAGAATAAGAGTGGGCATCACAAGATGCCCCAATGGGTAGGTGTATGTAGGGATGGGAATTAAAAGATGCCCTAAAGTCTGACATAATATGTGGGTGGGCATCACAAGATGCCCCAAAGGTTAGATTAATGTGTGGATGGGCATCATAAGATGCCCTAAAAGCTAAAAAGGGGAAGAAAATATTGGAAAACATAAGAAGCAAAGAGAACCCCATATAGTGTCTAAATAGATTCAAGTTATCCAATACGATTTTGATTGAGGACATGATGTTTGAGAAAAATGAACAAAATGCTAAGAAGGAGAAATAAATAACTAGATTGGCAAATAGGGAAAGCAAAAAAAGATATAGATTCAACTGGGTTAACCTAGTATAGAAAAAAAGTCTAAAAACTATACAGAGTTGATAGGGTTGACCTAATACAAGAAATAGGGGCTAGAAACTATATAGAGTTGATAGGGTCGACCTAGTATAATAAGCAAGGAAAAAAAAACACTCTATAAGAGACTATGTTCTAAAACACGAAAAATATTTGCAATTACTTTTGGAAGCAAAAAATGAAAGGAAACACATAATCAATTGGGTCAATGAGGTTGATCCAATTGAAGCACATAACACAAAACCTTGTATTAACACTAGATAATACAAGTTTTTACAATGCAACATATAATTGAGAAAAGAGAAATCAATCAACTTGGAAATTAAAAGCTATCATAAGTGGTCAACCTAAATGTTGTTAGATTATTAGAGTATAGTTTTAAATGTGATAGGAAGTTGGATATAAGTAAGGAACTAGAAAGTAATTTAATAATGGTTTTGGGATGTTTGGGCTAAAAGGGATCTATATTGGTAATGGCACTAGCTCGGTATTGGGGCCTACCCCTCAATTCACACACCTCAATGATAAGGGTGTTGGGTGCTTAGCAAAATATACCATTAACCACGTGTTTATACTTAGTCAGAAAACCAAGTCGACTTCCCCCATGGTGATGAAATCTAAATAGGTCGGCCTTGGGTAGACAATTGTTAAAATACATTTTAAGAATTTATGACTTGATAGTGTGTGCATAAAAGAGAAAATAGTGTAAGTAAATGGTATATTAATAAATACATAATTAGACTATGTGATCTATTAGAAACACGAAATGAAAGTGTGAGCTAATTACTAGCATATAAGGGTTAATTCCAACTTTGAAACATATTATAGTGTTATTGCAATCAACAATGTATGTAGAGAATACATAATAGGTTTGACAGTGTCATATTTGCACTACAAAAGTAAAGGTCTAAAAATGAACTACATCGACAAGGTTGACCTAGCTTTCTAGATAAAATATAAAATACAAAACTATGTCAATAGGATCAACCTAGTTGACTGTACAGGGGTAGTTTTAAATTTTATAAACTATGAAAAATGGAACTGTAACAAATGCTAGAAATGAAAAAGAAGGATAGAAAGGAACCATGATGGGTTGGAGGATGTATATAAAAATAAGATTGTTGTTGAAGAACCTTGATTAATACTTACAAATCTTACCAATTGTGTCAATTGGGTCAACCTAGTTTTGTAGAAACCTATTGCTGATAGTCTAAAAATGTATAGGGTTGACTGGGTCAACCTAATATGCTAAAATCGATGCCTAAAAATATATAGGGTCAGCTAAGTTGACCTAGTAGTCTAAACTGGAAGTCTAGAAAACTTGCACAAATAGAAAATAGTTATATGGATGTAACATTGCGTTAAACCTACACACATAAGTTAGTACTATATCAATATAGTTGACCCAATATCATAAATATATGAAAAATAAAATGATGAAATAAGTGAAGAAACACTTGCAAGGGTTAGATTCATGTCAGGTTCACCAGAATGTATGTAATAAAAAATGCATCATGTCTATAAATCAATCCTAACTTAAAGAAGATAGATCATACCATACACTTTTGATTGGGGATAAATTTGTTAAACAAGAATATGACCAATATGGGGATATACTAGACCTGCTTAGGGGATCTATTACCATAATACACCATCCAAGGAAGGGTTCCAAAGCCTCCAATCAAGAACAATCATGCAATAACCCTAAGGGGGTCCTGAGTTTTGATATCTCACTAAACTAACAATAAGTAAAACAAATCTAATTTAGTGCTCACCAAAGCTTGTGGCACAACATGAGGGGTTAGTAAACAATCAAAACATGTATAAGAGAATCTAAATTAAGCTATGTATGAGTAAAAATCTAATACATATAATATGAAGAGTAATATTATTTGAAACTAATACTTATGTTACTTCTAGCTACTAAAGAGAAGAGCAAGGTTAGAGAATACTTACTTGAATGATGGACCTGTTGATGCTCAATCTTTCCCTTAGCCAAAGGGTATTTGCAAGAGATTGTTGTGGTTTGTGAGGATCACTAAGAAATGCCAAAGCATCCAAGAATTATCCACAATACTATATTCTCCAAGTAGTAACCCTAAGTTAAGACTCCTGAAGTAGAATGGTGGAAGATTAGATTGTAAAGAAGCATGAGTGAATAATAACTCTTGATTTTATATTGAAATAATGATGAAATGATCTTGTATATATAGGCAAATTTTACCCTAAACCCTTCCCAAAATCTTGGTCGATAGGGTTAATCCAGTCGACCTAGCATAAATTTGGATAATTATTCACTAGGTCATGAGTTAGGTCGACCAAGAGACAAACTAGTTCCTAAGTGAAATTCACCTAAAACTATACAGGGTCAAACCAATCGACCTAGCACAACCGATTGACAAAATGGATTTAAGGTGAGGAAAAGAGGGATGGAAAGTGGAAAATACTAGAAGAGTGTGTGAAGGAGGAATAATATCTTACGGAATGATTTTAAGATCTAGTTGGATTGACAATAAGGAACAAAAATCCTATGAAACACCAATGCTCTGCCCACCCCTAGGGCATGCACTCAAAGAGATTGAGTCTCAATGGGTTCCTACAGATGTAAAATATTAGTATTTGATAGAAGTTGAAGATATTATGTGTATACAGAGTGTATCTAGTGTGTTAGGCATCTTTTCAATTATATAATTGTCTTTAGAGTGTGCAATATGCCCTCTAGTTCATTTACCTTGTGTTGCCCCATGCATATCACCTCTATGTTGAAACACTTATGTTAGAACCTTTTAGGACTTAGAAGCTAGTTTGTAAGCTTTGTTTTTTATTGAAAGGAGTATGATGGTCATGTGGAAATAATTTTGGTGTATCACCTGTTAAGGTGTGGAGCTAAAAGCTTCACCAAAAGAGCGCATTGCAGAAGTTGCAAGTTTACACAGTCACTGGCGTCAGTCAGGAGAGACCGACATCGGTCAAGAGCAGAACAAGAGATGCTGGCATCGATAGGAATTGGCTGACGTCGGTCACAGGCAAATAGGTAGGAACTGATGTCGGTTACCTATGCGTCCAAAAAGCTATTTCCATGGACAGAACAAAGTGTTTACATGTTAGGATTAAGTGATAGTCTTAAGTCTACAGCTCTATTATTAGTAAGACTATTTTAGAGCCCTTGTTTAAGAGACATAACTATTGGTTGTAAATGCATACTCATGTTTCCTAATTATTATATAATAGGATAGATCTTCATAGCTTATTGTAATGTATTGTAGAATGTTGAACATTACAGAATTGTATATGTGAATCATTCCAGGTTGTTGGAGTTGATTATACTTGAGAGAGAGAGCTCTTGAGGGAAAGAGATCTAGAGAGAGATCTGTACATCTGAGAGAGGTGTGGAAGAAAAGAAGTTTCTTCAATTGTATTCCTTCTGTAAAGAGTTTAATACAAGTTTTTAGGGTGGTTTCTTGTATCTCTTGTTCTTTGCTATTTATCATTCTAGTTACTTATCATTCTGATTTAATTCCACATTTTATTGCTTTCACAAGTGTAATCAACATTGTTGGTTCACTAACAGGTGGTTTCTTGTATCTCTTGTTCTTTGCTATTTATCATTCTAGTTACTTATCATTTTGGTCAATTCCACGTTTATTGCTTTCATATTGTAATCAACATTGTTGGTTGATCCCCAACAAGTGGTATCAGAGCTCAGGTTGACTAACAGGTGTTTCAGATCTAGTTAGTGTGTATTGATTACAAGGTACTCATAGGGATTTTTGTAGAGATTTCTATTTGAGTGGGAGAAGCAATGGTAGAAGAAAGTAAACTGAGAATGGAGAAGTTCAATGGAAAAAATTATCAACATTAGAGAATGCAGATCTATACTTACCATTAGGTGGGATTGCAAAGAAGCCCACAGACATAGATGATGAAGAATGGGAAGTTCTTGATAAAAAGGCTTTGGAGTCTATAAGACTGAGTCTGGCATCTACTGTGACATCTAATTTATCACAGGCAAAGACAATGGTAGAGTTGATGACTACTTTAGCAAATTTGTATGAAAAACCCTTAGCTTCTAATAAGGTATATCTTATGAAGAAGTTATTTAATTTGCATTTGCAGGAAGGTGGATCTGTATCTAATCATCTGAATGATTTCCATGGAATTGTAAATCAATTAAGTTAAGTCAAAATAGTGTTTGATGATGAAATTAAAGCTCTTTTAATATTATGTTCTTTGCCTGAAAGTTGGCATAGCTTGGTAATGGCAGTTAGTAATACTGCATCTGCTTCAAATATTTTAAAAGTAGAGGATGTTGTTAGTTTTATCTTGAATGAAGAAATTCATAGGAAAAGCATAGAGAAAACATTAGGGAATGCTTTAAGTTTTGAGAGTAGGGGAAGGCAAAAAGAGAAGAGCAAGAAAGGGAGATCAAGGTCTAAGTCAAAGGTGAGAGGTAGATCCAAATCCAGAAATGGCAGGAAGCCACAATGCTAAAATTGTGGAAAGATTGGGCACATAAGCAGAGATTGCTGGTCAAAGCCTAAGGACAATTAGCACGAAGGAAAAGAAGAAGCAAAGGTTGCAGGTATTGCACAAGATGCTTTAATATTCTGTTTCCATAATAATATAGAATCTTGGGTTTTAGATTCTGGTGCATCTTTTCATGCTACCCCTAATAGAGAATATTTTAGTGACTATGTCCATGGAGATTTTGGAATAGTGTATTTAGGGGATGATGAGCCTTGTAAAATTATTGACAAAGGAAAAGTGCAGCTGAAAATGCAGGATGGCAACACATGGGTGTTGAGAGATGTCATGCATGTTCCCAGCTTGAAGAGGAATTTGATTTCTGCAGGAAAGTTAGGGGATGAGGGTTGTACAGTAACTCTCACAGCTGAATCTTGGAAGGTGACCAAGGGTGCACTTGTAATGGCTAGAGGTAAGAGAGTAGGTACTATCTATTTATGTAATTGTGTTACTAACAATTCTCCTTCTGTATTATCTACTTCAGATGTGGATGCAAAATTGTGGCACTCTAGGCTCGGCCACATGAGTGAGAAGGGAATGTCCATTCTTATGTCAAAAGGTAAGCTTTCAAATTTGAAAAGCATAGATCTGGATTTTTGTGAGCACTATGTTTTTGGGAAATAGAAGAGAATGAGTTTTCTCAAGACTGGGTCAACAAAGAAGAAGCATAAGTTGCAACTTGTTCACACAGACGTGTGGGGACTGGCTTAGGTTGCTTCTATTAGAGGATCACAGTACTATGTTTCGTTCATAGATGATGCTACAAGAAAGGTATGGGTCTATTATATTAAGAAGAAATTTGATGTATTTGAGACTTTTAAGATTTGGAAAGCTATGGTTGAGAATGAAATAGGCAGAAGATTGAAGTGCCTGAGATCTGACAATGGTGGTGAGTTTTGCAGCTATAAGTTCAACTGGTATTGTTATATGCATGGAATCTATAGGCAAAGGATGGTTCCAAGGACACCTCAGTATAATGGAGTTGTTAAAAGGATGAACATAACAATAATGGAGCATGCAAGGTGTATGAAATTGCATGCTAGTTTGCCCTTAGAGTTTTGGGCAGAAGCTGTTGACACTGCAGTGTACCTGATTAACAGAGGACCCTCTATAGCTTTGGATGGTGGAATTACAGAAGAGGCATGGATAGGTAAAAAGGTAGATCTCTCAGTTCTCAAAGTTTTTGGTTGTGAAGCCTTTGTGCACGTTGATAAGGAAAATAGAAAGAAGCTGGATGCTAAGTCTATGAGGTGCACATTTATTGGCTATGGCTCTGATGATTTCAGATTCAGGTTTTGGAATCTAGGAACTAACAAGATAATTAGGAGCCATGATGTTATTTTCAATGAAAAAATGATGTATAGTGATCAGCTCAAGAAGCTAAATCAATCTGGGCAAAGCAATGGAGAATTGGATGAGGTGATGGTCCAAAATGAGCTCACGGGAAAAATTAATCACAGACAGGAAAACACAGAGACCGACGTTGGCCAAGCAGGAACCGATGTCGACAGAATAGAAACCGATGTCAGTCACACATTGATTAATGTTGGCCAGGAAGGAACTGATGTCGGTCAGGCAGAACCAACGTTGACCAGTTACAGGCCTAAAAGTGACCGAGGTCGGTCACTGTCAGAGAATTTGGGCAGACAGTGTGTTGTGAATGAGTCTCAGACGCCCATCAGGAGGTCAGAAAGGGTAAGTAAACCTCTAATTTGATATTCTCCTTCATTATTCTATTTATTGCTAACTGATGGTGGAGAACTAGAGAGTTTTCAAGAAGCAATATAAGTAGAATCCAAGAATCAGTGGGAGCTTGGCATGAAGGAGGAGATGGAGTCCTTGAGAGAGAACCAAACATGGGATTTGTTTGAGTTGCTAGCAGGTAAGAGAACACTGAAGAACAAATGGACCTACAGGTTGAAGGAAGGTGAGAATGGATAGATGAGATATAAGGCCAAGTTGGTAGTGAAAGGATTTGCACAAAAACCAGGTATTGATTTTGGTGAGATTTTTTCTCCTGTTGTTAAAATGACTTCTATATGGACTGTACTGTCTTTAGTTGCTATTGAGGATTTGTATCTTGAGCAGCTTGATGTTAAGACAATGTTTCTTCATGGAGATTTGGTTGAAGAAATATATATGGATCAGCCGGAAGGATTTGAGGTCAAAGGTAAGAAGTTAGTGTGCAGATTGAAAAAAAGCTTGTATGGCCTCAAGCAAGCTCTTAGACAGTGGTATTTGAGATTTGACAAGTTTATGACTGAGCATGGCTACAGTAGGTGTCAATCTGACCATTGTGTGTATTTTAAGAGATTGAATAATGGTAGATATATTATTCTGTTGTTGTATGTAGATGATATGCTGGTTGCAGGATCACACATGCAGGATATCTCTAAGCTTAAGGTAGAATTAGCTCACACATTTGCCATGAAGGATTTGGGAGAAGCAAGGAAAATCCTTGGCATGATCATTAAGAGAGACAGGAAAAATCACAGGTTGATTTTGTCTCAAGAGGATTATGTGATCAAGGTGTTGAAATGGTTCAATATGCAGGATGCAAAACTGGTAAGCACACCTTTGGCTGTAAATTTTAAATTGAGTAAAGAACAATGTCCTAATTCACATGATGAGGTAGAGTACATGAGTAGAGTTCCATATTCTTCTGTAGTAGGGAGTTTAATGTATGTAATGGTGTGTACTAGATCGGATATTGCCCAAGCAGTGGGAGTTGTAAGCTAGTATATGGCCAATCCAGGGAAGGAACATTCGAAAGCAGTTCAGTGGATCCTTAGATATCTGAGAGGAACCAACAGTAGGCATTTGTGCTATGGAGGTTCAGATACTTCTCTACATGGTTATGTAGATTTAGATATGGCAGGTGATTTGGATGGTAGAAGGAGCACCACAAGATATGTTTTCACTGTTGGTGGAACGACGATTAGCTGGATATCAAAGTTGCAGAAGGTTGTTGCCTTGTCAACTACAAAAGCAGAGTATATTGCAGTCACAGAGGCTAGCAAAGAGATGATATGGATGACACGGTTCATGGAAGAGCTAGGAAAGGAGCAAGAGAGTTGCAAGTTATACAGTGATAGTCAGAGTGCAATTCATTTGGCTAAGAATTCAGCCTTTCATTCAAGAACAAAGCATATACAGCTTAGGTACCACTTCATAAGACAAGTATTGGAAGATGGTGAGTTGAAGCTGGAGAATATCCTTACATATAAGAATCTTGTTGATATGTTAACCAAGCTAGTTACAAAGGAGAAGTTGAATCTTCATTCAACTTCTATTGGTCTTCATGATTGAGTTGAAGATGGAGGAGCTAGAAGATGTTGCTGTACAGGTACTGGTGCAGCTGTCTATCTCCAAGTGAGAGATTGTTAAGGTGTGGAGCTAAAAGCTTCACCAAAGGAGCGTTTTGTAGAAGTTGAAGGTTTACACAGTCACCGGCATCGGTCAAGAGCGACTGATGTCGGTCAGGAGCAGTTCAGGAGATGTCAGCATTGGTAGGAATCAGTCGACATTGGTCACAGGCAAACAGGTAGGAATCGACGTTGGTTACCTATGCATCCAGAAAGCTATTTCCATGGACTGAACTGAGTGTTTGCATGTTAGAATTAAGTGATAGTCTTAAGTCTGCATCTCTATTATTAGTAAGACTATTTTAGAGCTCTTGTTTAAGAGGCATAACTATTGGTTGTAAATGCATGCTCATGTTTCCTAATTATTATATAATAGGATAGATCTTCTTAGCTTATTGTAATGTATGATTAATGTTGAATAGTATAGAATTTATATGTGAATCATTTCAGGTTGTTGGAATTGATTGTACTTGAGAGAGAGAGCTCTTGAGGGAAAGAGATCTAGAGAGAGATCTGCACATTTGAGAGAGGTGTGGAAGAAAAGAAGTTTCTTCAATAGTATTCCTTCTGTAAAGAGTTTAATACAAGTTTTCAGGGTGGTTTCTTGTATCTCTTGTTCTTTGCTATTTATCATTCTAGTTACTTATCATTCTGGTTAATTCCACATTTATTGCTTTCATATTGTAATCAACATTGTTGGTTGATCCCCAACATCACCCACTTCAAATAGTTTCATTTCATGCAAATTTTAAGATAGTTTGTATGCTTTGTTTCTAACTCTTTTCCCCATAAATAACTAGTTAGTTAGGTGACAAGCATTTCAAGATACATTTAGGGAGCTAGCCCTTAAAACTAGAGGTCAAACCCTACCTATAAGTAAACCCACATTAATATAAGTATTCCATTATTACCTAAATCTAGAGGAGGCTTAAACACCCTCCTTTAGGGTGCAAGATTTGGTGATATCAGTTCTAGAATGCCTGGTGGGACCCATTATCTTGAAGATAACTTGTCAAGGTAAATGCTGGTCTTGACAACATTAGCTACAAATTACTGTGATACTCAAGATTTGGTGACTCCATTAAAGGTATAATCTTGGTTATGTCCACTATTTTGTCATAAATTTACTCTCATGCTTCATGGTTCTTAATAGGTCATCATCTAGTAGATTTCTCAATCTGATCAATCCACCTACTCAACCTGAACTTCCTCTTTAAGTTTAATACCCTCATCCTAATATTCCCTTTGAGGAGAAATAAGATTTTTCTAGCAAGATAGCGAAGATATTGAAGAAATTGAATATCTTAAATAAAACATGTATAGGAAACATGCCTTTTCTACCTTTAACACTAAAAATCCAATCTACCTTCAAGCCTATGATGACATTCCTCTTAATGCCACAAAGAGTGTGCCCACATTCAATGGTAAGAGTCATGTTACACATAGTGAACACATCAAGTATATCTCTAATTTTTTAGTTTCCATAATGTCACTAAAGAGGGTATTACCATTAGACTCCTTGCGATGTTCCTTAGAGGGAAAACTCTAAATTGGTATAGGACTTTCCCTGGTGGATGCATCACTTCATGGGATGACTTTTGAGTGTTGTTATCCTAAATGTTTGAAGATGCAAATGACCATACCTCTTTTATACATTAACTCAATATTATCAAAATAGCTCCCAAGAAAATAATTCATGATTTCAATGAGAGGTTTTAAAAGACTTGGTATAGATTGCCTCCTCCCATGAGAACCTGCTAGCTTTGTGTTCACTACAAACTTGAGAGCAATTGTTACTGATATTACTACATGCTTCAATCTATGGGTGGTTTCAATCTTCTTGATTAATATGAACTTGTCATTAGAGCTAAGAATGGCTTCATTTAGGTAGGAAATTTGGCTCTTAAGGTGTTTATGCCCTTGCTTCCTAATGCATCTGCCTATATTCCAAATGTGGTCCAAGTCTCTAATTCTAACACTAAGCCGAAAGATATTACCAAGAAGTTATATGATGCCATGGATCCATATGTATAAATTTAAATTCTAAGAACTCAACTTAGACAAGAGAGAATACAACAAGGTGCTCATCAAAATCCCTATCCTTATCAATAATAATATGGCCAATAATATGGGAGAGAAAGAGGTCAAGGGAAACCTAACTTCAACAGGCCTGCCAATGTGTACAATCCCAAATCCATTACCAATGCATGGGAGATGGTACCAGTGTAGACAATAAAAATCCACACGCAATGTTTCTAAATGTCATAATTCCCCTATACCACCTTAGGAGCCCTTTGGGCCCAACCTTGACCCTTTTTGACCCTTAATTGAACCTAACCCACCTAACCTAAGTTAGTTGATCTACTAGTTAAATCCCACCTTTTAACCAACCCTACCTTTGACCCCTAATTGCGATGGTCAGGGTGACCATCGACAGTCACCCTGACCATCGACAATTAGGTTCCATCATCTAAACCAACTTAACTCACCCTTAACTCCTTCTTGATTTTTAATAATTAGATCATTTAAATCTACGTGAAATTCATTGTATGCATGATTTATAATTATAAATCCTAGTTAACGTCTCATTGCACCTCTCCTTCCTTACCTATAAGAAAAGAGGAGAAGGAGGTGAAAAAGGGCCATCCATAACTAACAAGAGCTTTTGCATCTAGAACTTATTTTATAGGTGTTCTTCTAGCAATCCAATGATCCATACATCATGTTAGAGAGCCAAATTTTCATCATCTCTTAGTTGATAACCAAGTAACATTACTCTATCATAATTATTCTAGACTCTACCAATGAGCCAACCACCTCAACCATTCATCTGACCAACCTTATACAAACAAAGTTTTGTTTTTCATTATTCAATTACTTTTTTTATATTTCACAATCAGCCTATTACAAACCCATCTCCCAAAATTACCTTTTGTAATCCTATCAATATACCTTTTATCAACCCAAACCCAATACACAATAACCACCAATGGTTAGCTTAACCATCAATGGTCTATCCAACTATCGATGGTCACCTTAACTACTGACATTCACCTCAATCACTAAAGGTCACACTAACCATTATTAGTCACAATGATAGGAAATAATAACAAGCTATTTTCACTCACTTACCCTCAATGAAATCTAATTTTCTTTTTGTCTACTTGTTCACAGACCCCTTGTAGACACCAAAATTATGTCACACACATGCATAACTCCCTGTGTCAAAACCTCCCTTGAGACCTTTTTTAAAAATTAGCCTTCCTAACACATGATTTTACCCCACACATTTAGTTAATTTAACATATTTAATTAAGTTAATTAAACACTACTTATTCCACCTTACCTAGCCACCTCATCATAAGACTAATTCTTACCCTCTGAGTCACCTCAAGACTTAGTCCCCTAATCCTAACTACCCATGTCTTATTCTCACCCAAAAAATGAATTCTTAATTAACTATGTCCTTATTAACCTTGCATTTTTACCATTTCCTAACAGATACCACACTTGACATGGAAAGAATAGAAAATAGGCTAAAAATAGCCCTTTTACCTATTCTCATACCACCAACATTGGTCAACCTATGGTTGACATCAATGGGAACACTAACGTTGGTTACTTAAGCCAAAATCCAAATTGATGTTTAGGTCAGCATGAATCAAGAAAAAACAATTATTTGCATATAAGATTTTGGGCATTCAACTTTATACATTCAAGCTTACTATTACTCTACATAAATCAATCTAGATCAAGAATTGATATATTGCACAGAGCTTAGATTCTTTTGAACTGGCAGCACATGCTTGTCTTTCTATTCACCCATTATTTCAACATGCCTCATCAGAGCCATCTATCTACTACCAAAATTCACCCATTTCATTAGCTAAGTATATCTCTGTGTTTTGGTAATTCCTTTAAATATTCATTTTACAATTACTTTACATTATACTATTTATCATTTCATGAACGTCCCAACTCTCCCTATGGAGGAGTTTCAAAACTCCTTTTCCTATTTTCCTCTAATCCAAACATACCAACCTTGTAACTAGACCCACTTGAGCCTTACACACTCCCTTACAACTCTTACCAACCTCATAAGCTTGACCAATATCTACCTCCTAGCTCAAAAATAATCACCTGAGGACCTGCTGCCCCTATCAACATCGATCACCTAATCGACATTGGTCATATAACTAGCATTAGCCATATCTCTTTATTGACATTGGTGGCCTAATTGATGTTGATGACTATGGATTTATACTAACCTCCCTGAGCTTGCCTCAACCACCTCCAAAAACATCAATAACTCACATTACTTACACTATGTCACTATCTACTGCACTCAGATTGTAAGAATAGTATGAATATCTCTCTCTTAATCTCACTTTCATTTTGTTATTCATTACCAATTTTATTTTAAAAAGTGGAATTCCATACCTAAAGAAGTATGACACTTCCAGGAATAAGCGCATAGCTTGACAATCCACTCACATATCTGCTAACAAATATTTTTGGTGGTAGTACTTTCTTATTCATAGGTAGTCATCCCTAAACAAAGAAGAGTGTTCAACATCATCTAGATATAATGTGAAACCAATCTAGGTTCTCTCTAATATCTAATCCCTACCTTTCATTTCTATTTCTCCTTAAACATCAAATAGATTTAAAATTTAGTGAAACATTTCGGCATGCCTGATGGGACCCTGGAGTTTTCCTTGGGTTCATTGCTTATTTTAAGCCTTCATATAAGTGCATTATGAGTGAAAATTACATTCCTTGCACTTTCTCCTTCTTTTCTCCCTCAAATTGAAATATTCAACATTTTATTTTCTATTTAAGGGAAATAAACTAAAATTTCTTCTTCCTTGCCACTCTTCTCTTCCTTTTGCATCTAAAAGCAACTTATTATTTTTCTTACAAGTTAAAAAAAATCTCTTTTTTATTTATTTATTGTATGCACATTAGGATAGTATATTTAATTCTCTTCTCTTATTTCATAATTATTTTCATTTGAATCTAAACACTTCATATTTGGGATTAAAACTTACTACACTTTATTGTTTGCTTGCTGCATATTAGCTCACCTAGTTAATTGCAAGCATTATGAATGAATTGTAGTACACCTATGTTACACAACTAAATCACACTCATAAAAAAAAACATCTAAACTCACCTGAGACAAGGTCCATCGATATTTCATCACTTGGTGACCTCACCCTACTCATCTATCCTCTTGGATTTCACCACCAAGGGGAGAATCCACTCCATTCTCTGGTAGAGTATAAACTCTAGGTAGAAGGTATATTTTGGATAAGTAGCCTAGCTTGGCTTCAGGTCCATGAAGTGTAAGGAGCAAGATCCTATAATAAGACACGTACCTAGTCTAACATAGATTTCCTCTTGAGCACTAAAACTAACCTAAAACTAGCTCTAGATTGGTTTTTAGTACCTTCAATAACCAAATTCTCTTCTTACTATCTGATTAAGGTATAAGCCAACATGGGACTAAAATTAATCTCTAGGAGTTAATAATTAGTGGTTATATGTTCTTTTTTTGCTTTTCTATTACCTTCTATATTTTGGAGTTAGTAAAGATGTTTTTCTATTGATTTACAAAATTAACACCATTTATAATACTCAAGTTGTATAACCTGTTATATCAAGCTTTTTGAGTGTTCATTCTCTTTACATAGACCTCTTGCATCTTCTATTTTACCTAGATTTTACCTCTAGGTTTCTAAAACATTGGATTTTCCATCTCCCAAGATATCATAGTGATTGACATCAGTTAATCCCATCAACGTTGGCAGACTATAGCCTACCAACATCAGTTAGGTGACTGATATTGATGAATGTGTAATTTTAGTTTGCTCAAAACAACAAGCTAAAACAACCTACTTACCTACACCTGAATCTAGTTTTTATTTATTCTATCATTGATACGGAGTATTAAGAATATGTATACTTCTTGCATGGTATTGATGCAAGCCCAAGCCAAAATTCTTAATAATTATGCAAGTCAATAACCACTTCCACCTTCCCCTCTTGTTGTTGATTCTATCATGGAGCGTAATTTAGATATAAATCATACTCCTAGCCCCAACTAAATTCCCATTGTGCCTAAAGGAGATCAAGATTTTACTGAATTTCTTGATCATAATGTGGTAGCCCTTCAACATTTCCTTACCATGAGCCAAACCCACAATTCTTTAGGTGACCCACTATATGGTATGCCAACTTATCTAATGGAGACAACTTTAGTTTCAGCTATCTCCACTATTTTCCCCATGGTTAGTCAAACCACTACTTTGACAAGTAACCCAACCATAAACAATGTCTAAGGTTTAGCATCGCCAACTACCTAATCCCACCTAAACCCTAGCATGACTTCCCTATTTTCACAATAACAAGTAGTTTAGTCAAGTCTCACCCCATTTCAAAATTTGGTGGTACCTATTCCATCTACTCTCACACCTATAATTACTTGAGTTACAACTCACCCTTCACCTAGTGTAACCATGCCAATAACCCAACCTATAATAACATCCAACCAAAGCATAGTTTCTAACCCAATAGGACAAGCCCTTTTTCTTTCCACCCCATAGGCTATGACTCATTATCCCTATGTTGCATGAACACAACCTCAGAAAGTTATATTATACATTCCCTCTGCTTCTTATTAGGTTTCCTATAACTTAGGGGGTATCTCCCAAACTAATCCTTCTCTAGACCTCATTAAGTTGCTGATGGACAAGATGCCTAATTTAGAGACATCCATGTCAGGTTCAAAGAATGTGTTATCTTATGATCAAATATGTAATTAACCCATCCATTTTTTAATGCCTATTCACCCTTATCCAAGCCAATGGAAAATCCCCAAATTTACTTATTTATAAAGTAAAGAGGACCCACAATAACATTTGCAAGCATTTAGACATGCTTGTTATTTAATAAGACATGATGATGCATTATTACTTTGCACTTTCCCTATGTCTCTTTTGGGTGCTACCCTGGATTGGTATAGCTCTATAACTTGACACTCCATTTTCTCATTTACCCAACTCACACAAATATTCCTAGACCATTTCTCTATTAACATTTCTAAAAAGGTTTCAATTATAGACCTTTATTCTATTAGACAATTTGATGATGAGTCTATCATAGATTTTATCACTCATTAGAGAGGCTTAATCAATCAACTCCCCTTTTCCTTACCTCAACCTAAGCTTATTGAGATCTTCTCAAGGGAATTTACTAAGCACATTTCATCCACACTCTAAGTACAAACTTTTTACACATTTGATGAAGCCTTTACAATTGCATGACAACTCGAGATTTGGGCTATAGATGAAGGTAGATTCAAGTTATGCAGTAAGAACACCAATTCCAAATTGAATGACTCCTCTTCTTCTAAAACTTCTCCTTCTAACCAAAAATATAAAGGCTCTACCAACATAATGGTCATTAAATCAACTTCTTCCACAACCACAAACCAACTTAATTCTTTGATTCCCCAAAATCCAACCAAGTAATTCCAATAACGGTATGAACAAAGACAATACACTACTATTAGGGAGTCATATACTTCCATTTTGGATTTTTTTTTGAAATAAGGAGCCATAAACCTTCCTAAAATCAAGCCTCCTATACAGTTTGACCCCTCCCATCCTATTCCAACTTGGTACAAGGAGGATGAGTTTTATGGCTACCATCGAGTTAAAGGCCACAATTCTAATAATTATAAAACATTCAAGAATATTATTCAAGACATGCTTGATAGGGGTGATCTCATCTTGGATAAACCTAATACACATACTAATCAGAATATGGATGTGTTCAAACAACCTTTTCCTAACCATTTACCTAATCAAAATATTATTCAGACCATGAATAATAACTCATGTGATCATAATATGCATACAGTTAATATGGTCTTTACCTCTATTTCAAACTCTCCCACAACAAGAAGCACCCATTTTAGCTACTCCTCCCCCACAATCTATGGCATTTATTTTGACTATTCTTCCCCCTTAGGTAGAATATCTTATTTCACCCATTCCACTCCTGCATGAGGAAGAACCTCCTTTACCACTCCTTTTGCCAATAGAGGAGCCTATATTGCCAGCTCTTTTTTCACTAATGTTACCTATCCTCTTACCAATTGGGGACCACACCTTACCCATTCCATATTCACATGTTGAAGGGAACATCATTCCTATGTTATACCCTCTCGAGGAACCCTCTTCGCCTGCCTCTCCTCCATGGATAGAAAGTAGTACCCCATCCACTCTACCATTGCACCTGGAAGAGTCAGTGTTATCTACTCCTACATTAGACGAGAGACCTATTGTGCCTAATCTAATTCCACCAAATTTACCACTTATTTTACCTATGGAGGATCATACTTTACCTATTCCTCACCCATATGTTGAGGGAACAATTATACCTATGCTCTACCCCCTTGAGGAACCCTCTTCGCCTACCTCTCCTCCACCCATGGAAGACCATGCCTCTTCTCGTATCTCTATAAAAGAAGACCCTATTGAAACTTTTTCCCATCTTTGGCCTGAGGTAGTAGAGACCAACAATTTCCCTCTTTCTCAATCACCTTAGCCTTCTAAAGAAGCAACTATAAGGCCTATGTCAACTTCATCTAAACCCTTCTCATGGTTAATGAAAAGTCTAATTTTTTTTGACTCCATAAAGCTAGATCATGCAACATTTTGGGACCAACTTAAAACTCCTTATCCTATATAATGAGTGTCAACCTTTACCACCAACCCTCTCACTACCTTTTACCCTAAGATCTTTGACAAAGTTAGAACTTCTTCATTGAAATCACCAGAAGCTCACCCATCTATGTTAAAGCCCTCACCCTCATAAGCATCTAACACATTAAAGTAGATTAGGTCTTTAGGCATATGTCTGGTCTTTAATCTAATTCATCCACATGTGAAATTAGTTTTGACTTTCCAACCAAAAGTTGGATTTTTATGGATTAAACTATAAAAAAATGTTAAGTTTCCTAGATCTCACCGATCCTTCCCTCTTCAACCCTCAACTTTGCCTTCAATTTCATGACCACACCCCTCTACTTTAGTTGGAGTATCACCAATCCAAGTAAAACAAAAGGATAAGTTACCTCCACTACTACCTCTACCACTTGGTATGCCTTCCAAATCTGAAACCACGATACCTAACACCAGGAAAGTTTCATCAAAACATGAAACTCCACCACCACCTAAAAAAGTGCCACACAAAATCACCCCTACGATTCTTAAAGAAAACAAGGTGTCTATTCCTATTACCAAAACAAGTGCTATCCCACTCGTAGGTTCTTAGAGATTTTTCCTATGTCAGTATTTGTAATCTTTCATAATAACTCTTCCTCCCATTAAGCCTTATATCCCTCTTAGATTTAAGCCATCTTGGTTTAATGATACACAAGTGTGTCTATATCATCATTTGCCTAGACAAGATACTAAGAGTTATAGATCTCTCACATCAGTCATTCGGTAACACTTTGATGTTGATACTCTCTTTGTTGATACTCCCATTAACCTTATTACTATTCCACCTTTGGCATCTACAATGCCTCATACTATTCCACTTGAATTCAAACCCAAATATGTTGTCATACCCCCTTTGCCACCTCCTTCACCTATGTTTTAAATCAACATAGTTAATATGGTCACACAATCAAAAAATCAAAAGGATAAAGGTAAGGAAAAGGTTTCTTCTCCTTGGGCTCATCCCTTCTCCAAAAACACTCCTCTTTTGAATCCCAAGATTTCCATCTTAGGTGTCCTAAAACCAACATCTTTAGAAGTAATTCAAAGCTCGATGGTGAAATAGCTTCACCAAACTCTTATGAAAATGTCCTTGTATGAGTTAATCTAAAACTCACCCCAACATCATCAAGCTTTAATTAGTGCCTTACAAGTATTTGAGGTACAAATAGATGATCCCTAACCTCTTACAACTTTGGTTATCTCTCTTAATTCCATCTCCCTGGTTTCCTTTAGTGATTTAGAAATTCAACTTTAACACCCTAAAAATTAGGATTTTACCATTTTTATTATCACATATATAGATCAAAATCATGTCAAAAGAGTCATGATTGATGGGGGAGCTAGTATTAACATTATCTCCACCCATGCCTACAAATAACTAGCTCTTCCTTAAAATTGCATGTCTCAAACTGACGTGATGCTCCACTCTTTTAATGATACCAAAAATACTATGATGGGCACTATTGTCTTACATATCCATGTAGGTCCCTGCACAATTCCTAAAATATTCTATGTTATAAAAGGAGAGTTACAATACAACATACTTCTTGGATGACCTTGGATACGTGCTATGGCATGTGTGCCCTCAACTTTGCACCATTGTGTCAAGTTTGAGCATAATGTGCAAGTGCATGTTATACCTATTGACCTACCTCTGTTTAAAACATGCAACATGAATTATAGTCCCAATGATGTTCTCATTCCATTAAAGACAACATCTTCTCTACATGATACTTCTAAATCTTCCACAAGCTCCACTACCCTGGTTACACAATTACAGGTGACATAAATTCCTAATAAAGATCCCATGGAAGAAACTCTTAAGCATTTGTCACTTGAAGAATATCCTTTATTAACACTCAACATGTTCCATACTCCACAAGAGTATAGAAAGCTTCATATGCACTCAAATTATGATCCTCGTATTGGGATGGTCATCCCTTATAGACCCCCTAACCTTTGAACTAATTTAACATATGGGGGAATTGATCAGGCTCTCACTGTTAGCAATCCATCCTCTTTGCCATAGCCATTTACTTGTGATTTATCTTTCCTGAGTAAGCTTAGTTTCACTCACACCTATATTTATAGGTTTTCTTGGAAAGGATTTAGTTTGGATCTTTATGAGTAGGGTGTTCATATGCCCATTGAATATCCCACTAGCAAAACCATTGAAAATAGCAAAAAGAGGCATGGAGTGGGTTATGATGAACCAAATAAACTCACCAAAATTTCCCATGTACCAATTATTGAAGATTTAGTCTCTCATTCTCCACCCTCTTTTCCACCATCACCTATCGAATTGGAGGTATCTATACCTCTTAATTTGTTTTTTCAAAAATGCCATCCATTTGGGGCCTCTCACCTATCACCAGTGTAAGGAAACAAGGTCCCTTCCTCTCATTCATCCTGACATGATTGATGAAGACTCTCCCACTATCAACACTATCCAATGTCCATATGATAATGCTATTCTCACATATATGGGTGTAGACGATTCCTATATCTAATGATCACTACTATTCAAAACATAAGCTATGTTAAATGAATCAACCATTGACATCAATTTGTCCTCTCATGATAACCCTCGCATCCTCAAGATTGGCCAATCTTTGGATTCCTTTGAGAAAGTTAATTATGCCACATTTCTTAATAACCATAGTAAAGACTTCACTTTGTCTTATAATGACATGCTTGGTATCAACCCCTATATCATCACCCACAACATTATCACCAATCAAGATCCTAAACCTATTAAGTAGAAGCTTCACAAAATGCATCCTCATATTACTCTCCTTGTCAAAGAAGAGCTCTAATGCCTCCTTTTTGTAATTTTATCCAAGCCATCGACTACCCACAATGGGTTTCCAATATTGTTCTTATCACAAAAGTGACCAGAAGAATCCACGTCTACACCAACTACCTTGATTAAGCTTTGTTTTTCCAAAAGATGACTTCTCTTTGCCAAGTAGCGACCAATTTATTGATCTAATAGCTAGCCATGAGATGCTATCAATTATGGATGGGTTCTTAAGATATACTCAAATCTTAGTTACTCCCAAGGATCAACACAAGACAAATTTGATTACCCCATAGGGGAATTTCTATTATCAGGTCATGCCCTTTGGTTTGAAGAATGCTGGTGCCACTTACCAATGTACCATAACTTACATCTTCCATGATCTCCTACACAAAACTATGGGAGACTTCATGGATGACTTACTTAGAAAGTCTAAACTTTTCCAATATCACTTGATGATTCTCAAAATCATATTCACTCATCTCCTCTAATATAACATTTAACTAAACCCAAAGAAATGTGTCTTTGGTGTCCTTTTTGGTAAGTTCTTAGGCTTTATCATTTCTCTCTGTGGTATTAAAGTCGATCCTGCTAAGGTTCAAGTAATACTAGAGATGCCTCCACCTATTAAAATCAAATAACTCTATAGTCTGCAAGGCAATCTTTAGTCAATTTTTTGCTTCATCTCCCAGTTGTCAGATTGTTGCCAACCCTTTCACCATCCCCTCAAAAAATATATCTCCTTCTATTGGAATACAGATTGCTAGGAAGCCTTTGATGTACTCAAATGGTATCTCTTTTCCCCACTGGTTCTTATTCCACCTAAGGAAAATTAGCCTTTCTACCTTTACATCTCTATAATAGACCATTATATAGGTGCTATGATTGCACATCAAGATGATCACCATTGAGAAAAAGTGGTTTAGCACATAAGCCACACACTTATTGATTATGAAACTTGATATACCCATAACAAAAAGCTTTGCCTCATGTTGGCATTTTTAGCCTCCAAGCTCCACCATTACCTCTTAAATCATAAAACCTACATGGTCACCCATACTTATCCCCTCAAATACAGACATTCCAAACCATATCACAACCAATGTGTAGTTCGGTGGCTCATGCTCATTGCTAAATTTGACTTAGAATTTATTCAACAAAAGTCTTTCAAAGGGCAAACAATCACTGACCAATTAGCTACCACCCCTTTACTTGACAACCTATCTTCAAATCTTGAGTTCCCAGATGAATCCATCACAATGCTCTCCACTAATGACATCTATCAAATGATTATGTTCTTTGATGGGTCTAAATGTTGATATGGTGGGGGTGCAAGGGTCATTCTTATTCCTCTTGATGGTGAGCCTATGCCTTAATCATTTAAACTAGATTTTGAATGTACTAACAATATGGATAAATATCAGGCTTTGATCTTAGGGCTTCAAATAACAATTTTCTTGGGTATCAAATCAATAACCATTTTTAGTGACTCTCAACTAGTGGTTAATCAGGTTAATGGTTCCTACCTATACAAAAACAACATTATGTAATGATATAAACATCGTGTAGATATGTTATTGGGATCATTTTAATCCTACCTATTACAAACTTTTCCTTGATCTACAAACAAGTTTTTTGACACAATGGCTTCACTTGCTTCACACATAGCCTCTTCACCCTCTTCCTAAAAAATCTATCACTATGCATCGCTTAACATTGCCTTCCTATGTATCAACTAACATTCTTTTTATCAAAAATGTAACACATAACCCACATGAATTATGGTACAAGTAACTCATAGATTACCTTTCCTTTTCTATTACCCCTTTTGATCTCTCCAATAATGAGAGACGTGCCTTCATGAAATGTGCTACTCATTACACTATCCTAGGGGGACTTATCTACAAACAAGGTTTTGATGATCTCCTCTTTAGATGCTTCACTAGTACTGAGAACCCCTTTGCTATTAAAGAAGTCCATGATAGAATTTGTGGTGGAAATTTCAATGGTCATGTATTTTCCAAGTGTATCCTTTGACTCAGCTATTATTGGCCAACACTCCATCAAGACTGTAGTGATTACATTCAACATTGCATCAAATGTCAACAACATGCTAACCTCCTTCACATTCCAAGTCATGCATTACAATTTGTCAAAGACTTTTGGCCATTTTCCTAATGGGGCTTGGACCTAATCATTGATATTAGCCCTCATTCATCCCTTTATCACCATCCTATCATTATTGCCATTAAATACTTCACCAAGTGGGTTGAGGCCATTCCTTTCATCTCCACTAAGGCTGACAATTTTTTAAACTTTATCAACCATCACATCATCTATCATTTTGGTGTAACCCATAAAATTATAATAGATAACAATAAATCTTTCAAAAATAAGACTATCCAAAATCTTTGTGACACCTTTAGAATCAAATTAAGCTTCTCATCACCGTACTATCCATAAGCAAATGGATAGGCAAAAGTTTCTAACAAAACATTGACTAAAATCCTGATGAAGGTAGTTAATGATACTAGAAAGGATTGGCACACACACATTCCCTTTGCTTTATGGGCTTATCACACTAGCATTTAAACCCCTATGGGAGATACACCTTTTTATTTGATCTATGGGATGGAGGCTATTTTTCCTCTTGAGGTCTAAATTCCTTCTCTTTACATCTCTGTATAAGACATACTTACTAATGATGAATTTTTCCAAGAATGTTTGGCTCAACTTGAATTGCTTGATGAATGCCATCTCATAGCCCTTAACCATCTCCAAATGTATCAAGAGCATATCAAATGTGCTTACAACAAAAACCTTAAGGAGTGAGATTTTAATATTAGAGATCTCATCTTAAAGGAAAATCGACATGTGAAAAACATGGAGAAAATAAAATGGGGTAAGTTTTATCCTAATTAGCTTGGACCCTACATCATAACTCAGAAGTATGGCTCAGGAACTTAGCACTTGTTTTCTCTCAAAGGAAATCTAGAACCTAAGCCTTTAAATGCTTTGCACCTATGACCATTCTTTTGTTAATCAAGTGACACTTCACCTCATGTTTAACTTGAGCTCAGCCCTTGAGCAACCCTGTTAAATTCATCTCCCTTCCTCTTAACCCTTAATCCTACACACTTCATTAACCTATGAAGTGCTATGGTTTTTCCCTCAAAGTGGAAAACCCCTAAGCCTCTATATTATTCTCCATGACTAAAAGCAAAAAAAAAAAAGGGTTATGTAAACAAATTATAATCTCTCAGGTCATGATTCTCAACGTAGACTTGTCCCTTGAAGGACAACTACATACCTTCTCTTTGATACTATAAATAGACTGCTCCCTTAAAGGATAACTATTAAAACTCAAAAACAAATGCTTAGACCAATCCCTCAAAATATGGCTAGGCCAGTGTTTGTTATCAAGGGAAATAATGATTTAAAAAAGCTTCTTTTATTGAGTAGCTTCATATGGCCTCAACACAAATAAAATCCCATTATCAAATTCCCACATTGATCAATTTACACCAAAAAAAAAACTTTAAGTCATGGCCTTGCCTATAGTAGGTCTCTAGTCACCCACAATAGGGGCATACCATCCTCATTTAGCAGGTTACACTACCTAAACACTCTCACTCATTTTACCCTTTTTTCCTCATACTCTTTCAAGGGAATTTGAACTCACTTAACACAAAGTGAGTACAATGCTTCTATAACAAATAAAATGGTCAAATGATGAAAAACATGAAAGAGGCTCATATTCTTGAGCCTATTTATGATATGATTATGGTCTTTGCCAATACATGAGCATCCTACCTCTTTATTTCCCATCCAAATCACATGTCAATTTCTCTGCTAAAATGAAAAATTCATACAAACACTATCAAGCCTACTGCATTTATTTTAAGCATACACTATCACAAATATGGAAAAATTCTAAAATAAAATAATATAACCAACCTATCTAGTTTAAGCATATACCTTCACAAATATGGACAAATCCTAGGATGAAGCTAACAAATCCACTATGCATATACCATCACACATATGGGAAATTCTAGTCTAACTCAACTAACATGCTCAACATTAACATAATAGAAACACCCACATCATCACCATCATAATAAATGCATCTCAAAATAACACATCTCATATATATATACGCTAAACATGAATGTACATCAATAGATCATAACATTATCCTCTCTACCTCAAAATATATATCTCTCATCTTCAGCTTGTAGGATGATGTGTATAAAACATATATAACAATAAAAAAATCTAGTGGTCAGAACCCTCGCAGCTATACTCATGGTCATGAAGAAGCAGTGTCATCACCACTCTCTGCCTATCTACATCTATGTGGGATAGAAGCTATGGCATGTGTCATTGATCTCTCTTATTCTCTAAGCTTAAAATACCTTTGAATCTATGATAACTCCCTAATGGCCCTCTCATAATAAGTAATCTCATTAAGGGTAGTATTGTACCTCATTAGAGATATAATCTATGGTGGTCCCATTACACCCATTGACAACCCCTGTATTGGTCCCTATGATGGAGGAGGAGTAGCCTATCCTACTACTCTCAAACTATACCTCTTTGTTGTTAGTGTAGCTACCTAACGTTGTAATACCTTAACCTGGCCCTATAATTCCCTGACCTAACCCTACAAGTCACCACCTATCCCTGTAAAACTAATACCTAAGCCTGAGCTACATCTCAAGCCTGCACTATCACATCCTATTCCTGTATCATTGCATCTTGAACTTATATGACTAAATATTTCTCTCTCATCAATCTCTGTACATCTAGTGGTTGCTTCTTGACCTAAACCATGGGATGCAAACCTGTCTACCATGCAAGATACACCATTGTCCATCCAAGATCTACTACACCTAGGCTTGTTGGTAGCTCCTCAAAATATAGCCCATTTTTCTCCTAGGGCAAGGATAGGGGTGCCTCTATGTCATCCCCCTTATATCGATGAAAGGTAAGAGGTACATTCCATAACAAGCCAAACTATCTCTTGACCCATGTCATGGGTATCATCTCTAACTCTCCAACTCATCTCCCTCTAACCCATAATGTGCTCTATAAACCAATAAGCTACTCTACCTATCCTTTGAATGTAGGGTATGTGAAGTAGGGCCTCTAAAAAATATCTATGGGAATCAATCCCTCTATTATGCACTTATAATGATTAGTATCTTTCACTATCTCATCTACTCATGTCTGCACCATCCCATCTCTCTACTATCTAAAACTGACCCTGAAACTAGCTATAATCATGGTGGGTGACCCCAATGGTCATGCCACCACAATGTGCTCATATACCCAAAAATGGAGTAAATTCTCAACACAAAAAATGTACCATCATCACAACCTCAACCCCCATAGCTCTCTGTATAACTATGCTAGATAAGCTAGTCCCCATAAAAATATGGTCTAATACTCAACCATCTATGCTAGAACACCCATCAATAAAATAAGAAATATCCCACCATCTACATCTGATAGTGCATATATTATAATCCCTATCATCATCAGGATGCTCAATCAATGCTACTCCTCATCAACTGTGTACAGTGGCTCATAGGCAAAGGTCATTAAGTGATATGTCACCTTGCTAACATGCTCTACAAACAATGTAACATGTGAATATCATGTTCCTCTCTCAAACATGAGAAGAGCTCCTCACCCTAGAGTACCAATCATAAAATCTTGTACACATCCTCCTGTGTCACTGACAACTCTTCAGTTGATAAATAGAATGTGTTAGTGGTATGATCCCACCTTTTTATCAATGCTATCATCAAACTAACATCTCATGAAACTCTATAATATCATCACATTCCTCTTAACCCTATGAATTCCATGTGCTCTTACTCATCTATGGTGCATCCCTCCTCATCCACGTCAACAACATCGGTAGTCAATCTCGTATCATCAACTCCTGCCTAGCCTACATCCATACACACAAACCTCAAGTCATATACTTTCCCATATAACCTACCATCCTTTTTTTTCCCTTCTCTCTAGGAGAACTACATTGGCCTAAGACCCTCAACAAGGCTATGTAAGTAGCACTCAATCAACATGGGGTCTTTTAAGGTTAGCTTGGCCATATACCCACCTAACTATCTAACCTACTCTCCCATCTCCACCCTAGGCATTATTACCTATCTCCCCACCCTACGTCCAATTGCTTATCAAAAATCTAGGCCCCATGGATTATATACCAAACCCTCAACCCTATGACTTATATTTAAAGCCCTAGGTCCCATGACCTATTTTAGCCTATCTTTTCTTAACCATTTTCCTTAACACACTTTTAACCATACATTCGATATTTTTCCTTACGTACTAAGAGAACTACATTGGCCTGAGGCCCACAACTAGGCTATGTAGATAGTACTTAATCAACATGGGGTCTTCTAAGGTTAGCGTAGCCATTAGGCTAGTTGACTACTTCAATTGGGGATTTTTCAAAGTCACCAAAATTAGTTTTATATGCCAATATCAGTGTTTGGTGTCAGTCAATATCGATAGACCCCACTAACATCAGCATCATGTCAGCCAACTTCAGTGAACCCCACTAACATCAACGACTAGTTTGGCCCTAGGGCCAAACAACCCATCACCCACCTTTTACTTTTTTTCCTACAAACTACCCCCAACTCCCTCCCAAATTAACCTAAACCTACCTCACTCTATTTCCTACCCCCCTCAACACATTTTTTCCCCCCCAACATTTTAAATTTATCTTAGAAACACAAATTAGAGAACTTAAATTCAAAATTAACTTGCAGAGGCTCTTACCTCATATCTCCATATCCTTTAGGCTAGAATAATTGGTATTTGTGGTGGCATGCCTCCCACTAGGTCCCCTCCTAGATTGACCATCTCACTAGCACTTAGAGCTCTTTTTATCTCCAATCAAATGTTGCAAATAAATGTTGGTGGGCTACCAAACCCCTTTTTTTTTGGGTTTGGTCACCCACCGACATCAGCATCCCTAACTTAATCCACCAATGTCAGCAATATTTCCTATCAACATTGATGACATAATTTATGTCATCAATATTTCTTACTGACATCAGTGACAACCAATTTTGGCACCCTTAAATTAGAGTTTCCAACACCAACCAAATTTTTTTGGACTCTATCCCCCTAATCTGAGGCAAATTGGAGATCACTTATATCTCCCTAACCACAACAACTAATCTAGAGATCACATATATCTCCCCAACCATGATAACCAACCTTGAAGATCACTTAAATCTCCACCCATGATGACTTTGACTAGAGATTATGAATATATCCTCGATCACTAACCCTTTTAAACCAACCTTGCATTGCTTGTCTTGACCACTTATGATCCCTCGCTATAGTTGGTTATTATATACATGCATGTACATGAAGTGTTTTGGATTCTGACCAAGCTAGTCTTATCACCTACAACCTTTTGTGTTTACCAAGGGTACTTCCTACCTCAGATACCTAGCACACATGGACAATTGAAGCTACAACTTTGATCTTTTTTGACCTTATCAACTATCACTTACAAGCTATGATTTGGTTATTTCTATCTGAGTCCTCAATTTTACCTATTCTTGATTTGTAGGCTATAACTCATAATAGTATACGCACTAGCTATGCTACCATATTCTCACTCAACATCCACTTACCAAATTCACTTCTTATCAAACTGGTACCTGATTGTAGTTTCTCCTCTATCGGTTCTTATTTTGAGGGGGGGATACCTCATATAATATCTAGAACATCTAACTCCTATTTTTGTCTTACAACTTGTCAGTACAAATTACAAGATAAAAAGCGGTAAATGTAGACACCAAAATTACATCACACTCATGTGTGGCTTCCTATGTTAAAACCCCCCTTGAGACCCTTTTTAATAATTAGCCTTCTTAACCCATGCTTTTACCCCTTACACATTTAATTAATTTAAAATATTTAATTATGTTAATTAAACACTACTTATTCCACCTTACCTGACCACCTCATCATAAGACTAATTCTTACCCTCTGAGTCACCTCATGACTTAGTCTCCTAATCCTAACTACCCATGACTTATTCTCAACCCAAAAATAAATTCCTAACCAACTACATCCTTAACCTCACATTTATACCATTTCCTAATGGATACCCCACTTGGCATAAGAAATAACAAAAAACAAACTAAAAATAACCCCTTTAACTGTTTTCATGCCATTGACATCAGTCAACCCATGGCCAATGTTGATGGGATCACCAACATCAGTTACTTAAGCCAAACTCCAAACTGATGTTTAGGTTAGTAAAAATCAAGAAAACTTAATTACTTGCATACAAGATTTTGGGCATTCAAATTTATAAATTCAAGGTTATTTTTACTCTACACAAATTAGTGTAGATCAAGAACTGATATACTGCATAGAGCTTAGATTAATTTGAACTTATAAAACACACTTATCTTTCTATTCATTTATTACCTAAACATGCCTCACCAGAGCCATCTATCTAGTACTCATAATTTACCCATTTCATCAGCTAAGTATATCTCTATGTTTTAGTAATTCCTTTAAATAATCATTTTATAATTACTTTACATTATACTGTTTATCATTTCACGAATGTCTTGACTCTCCTTATGGAGGAGTTTTAAAACTCCTTTGCCTATTTTCTTCTACTCCAAACATACCAACCTTCTAACCAGACCCACCTAATCCTTACACACTCCCTTATGACTCTTCTCAACTTCATAAACTTGACCAACATCCACCTCCCAACTCAGAAATAACCCCTTAAAGACTTGCTACCCCTACCGACATCGATCACTTAATTGATGTCGATCATATAAATGACATTGGCCATATCATTTTACCAACATTGATAGCCTAATTGATGTCAGTGACTATGGATTTCCACTAACCTCCTTGAGCCTACCTCAACCACCTTTAAAAAAATCAACAACTCATATTACGTACACAGTGTCACTCTCTGCTGTACTTATAATGAAAGAATGATACAAATGCCTCTCTCTTACTCTCTCTTTCATTTTGTTATTCATTACCAATTTTGTTTCAAAAAGTGGACTGTCATCCCTAAAGAAGTTTGACACTTCCAGGAATAAGTGCATAGCTTGGCAACCCACTCATATATCTGTTAACAAATATTTTTGGTGGTAGTACTTTTATATTCATAGGTAGTCCTGCCCGGTCAAAGAGGAGCGCTCAATATCATCTGGATATGATGTGCAACTAGTATGTGTTCTCTCTAATCTCTAATCTCTACCTTTTAATTCTATTTCTCCTTAAACATCAAATAGATTCAAAATTTAGTGAAACACCCCCAACCTATTTTCTAAAGCACACTTGACCTGTTTAGCATTAGTATTGACTTGCTTATTGCTATATTAGTCAATTTTAATATATTTATTTAGCAAGCATTTATTTTATTTAATTTTAGTATCTTATATGATTAATGTAATTACCTTATATTCTATTTTTTAAACTTAATTATTTAAAATGTGTGGGTTGATATCCCCTGAGGAAGCTCATGCTTCTGGCTATCTGACCAACCATTTACTTTAGTGTTTTCTTATTTGTAGGTCATCCTCCCAAGCCAAAGAGGAGTTATTCACAATCATTTGATTCAACACGTGCATAATCAAGTATGTTTTTTAACCATACCCATATTTAGTTTCTTCTTCTTTTCTAGAAATATAAGTTGAAATTCAATAAAACATTATGGCATACCTGATGGGACCTTGAGTTTATTCTCGAGTTTATCTTGTTTTCATCTACATGATCTTCTCCCTATTATGTGCACATAAATGATGTAAAAGTTTCTTTTAGGATCAAAATCAACTACATACATTTATTGCTTGCAAGTTTAGCTCACATAGTCTAAATTAAAGCAAAGTAATTCAATCATAGCATCAATTTTGTTGCACACACTAAACCAAACCACCTACATCAATTAAACATCAAAACAACTTGAGGTAAGGCCTGATTAGGATTTCATCACCTAGTGGTCACCATACCCTTTCCCAACAATCCTACTTGGAGGTCATTACCAAGGGGAGAACCAACTTAGCTCTATAGTTGAGTATAAACTCTAAAAATTGGTATATATTGGCTAAATGCCTAATACCCTTATCACTATGGTGTGTTAAGTAAGGGGGTAGGCCCCAATACCAAGCCACATATTGATTCCCAATATAGATATTTTTAAATCCTAAACAACTTAAAACCAACCATATACTTCTTTTCTAGTACCCACTCTACAAGCTAGTTTCAGTCACATAATTTCTTGAAAGCTTAAGGAATAAGCCTAAAGAGAGACTAAAAAGAGACTTTAGGACTTAAAATAATTTTTAGAGTGTGATTGATTTCCTTTATTATTTCTTGTCTTCTCTCTATTTGAGTGGTGAAATTGTTTATGTATTCTCTCTCCCTTAGCTTGGATGGTTCTAACTTGACAGTAGTGAAAAAATCTAGTGAAACAAAACCTATCACCAAACCAATCAACCCCTTCTACCTCCTCATCCATGGAATATGTTTCCAAACTAAAAAACTCTAATCATCCTTTGGGAAGTCTTTATTTCTATAGATAAGTTCCCCAATGAGATACACAATTTACCACCTTCTTAGATAATAATCTTATGGCCCTTCAACATTATCTTAACACTATGACTCATTGTGCCTCTACTTTGGTTACACATATGGACCCACCTTATGGGAAACACTTCTATTACCATAGTCACCACCCAACCATTGACCACCCAATCATCTTCATCCACCAATAATCCCTTTAACACTACCATGGAAAACCAACCTACCCTACCTACAAACACCTTTATAACTTCTACCCCCACCAATAACTCCTCTACCTTAGGAGCAACCCAACAACTAGCCACCTATACTTCCCTCACCATGGGAGTACCTACCACTATCATTTCCAACCTTCCCTTAGCTACCACCAATTTACTAACTACTACCCCACTTAAAAACTTTGTGGTGTCTATACCTTATACCTTATCACCAATCAGTACAAAGGTCACTATCCTTCCTTTTATTACCAACCCAACCACCATTTCTACCCAATAGGTATCCATTACACCAAAATTGGGTTAAATCCCTAACTGACAAGGGCATATACCTCTACCTAATACCCAACCACCTGCATCCACCTACCCCTCCATACCATCCACCCAACCACCTGTGTCCACATATCAATATGTGGTAGCTCTTCAACCTCCTACCTGTTACTAATATATCACCCAACCACCACAATTGTATGCACCTTACAACACTTTAGATGCAAAACCCCAAACAAATATAATTAAAATGCTCATAGATAATATGACTACCTTAGACTCATCCATTTTTAGAGCTCACAACATTTTAACATATGACTAGATCTATAATGAACCCATTCATCCATCTATCCCTATCAGACCATATCCTCTTTAGTGGAAGCTTACCAAGTTTTCTAAGTTTCAAAGTAAGGAGGACCCTCAACAACACCTTAAAGCATTTAGGCATTCATGTTATTTGATTGCCTATGATGATGCTCTCCTTCTCTACACTTGTCCTATGTCTTTATCAGGACCAACATTGGATTAGTATAGTGCCTTAACAAAACATTCCCTCTTCTCTTTCACCTAGCTAGCTCAAATTTTCTTAGATCACTTTTTGATAAACATCTCCAAGAAAGTTTCCATTACTGACCTTTAATCTATTCAACAATTTCATGATGAATCTATTGCCAATTTTGTAGCTCATTGGAGGAGCCTGATCAATCAACTCTCCTCATTACCCCAACCTGAACTAATATAACTTTTTGATCAAGAATGTGCCAAGCACATATATTTTACATTATGTTCAGAGTTTTAGAACCTTTGATGAAGCTTTTATCATGGTGCATAAGTTATAAAATAGAGCCATCAACAAAAGGAAGTTAAAGTTGAAAAATAAAAACTCTACTGACAAAACCAATGAGACATATCACTCTAAATCAAGGAACCAAACCAATACCAATACCAAGAACAAGGGAACTACAAATTTAGTTATCCTTAAGACCACTCCTCCATCATCTATCATATAATCCAATTCTTCTAACTCCTCAAATCATAACATGAGAAACCAAAACTAAAACAATCAAAGGTAATTTACCCCACTTAGGGAATCTTATGATTCAATCTTGGAGAAGTTATACAAGGATAATATCATACAACTTCCTCCTATCAAGCACCCTAAATTTTTTTATTCTTCTCATCCTACACCTAGCTGGTACAATGAGAATGACCTATGTGCTTTCCATCAGGTAGTGGGGTATGTCATTAGTCAATGTAACACTTTCAAAAGTGTCATCCGAACCCACATTAACAAGGGGGAACTCACATTGGATAAACCCAATGCACATTTGAACCAAGCTCTTGACATTTTTAGAAAACCTTTTCCCAATCATGAACCTACTAAAAATGAGAGAAATAAATTAGAGTTTTCTCATGATTCCCATACCATTAATATGGTTCTTGACATGCTCATTACTGAAGAACCTACCACCCAATTTACCTATTCTTCATCCTTTCCACTTATTGAGGTAGTGGAGTAACCTTATCTTCCTCTAGAAACCCAAGTTAAAGAAGTAACCTTTTCCCCTCCTCCACTTATTGAGGTAGTGGAGTCATCAACCAGCCTTTAAATTGACATACTAGAATAAGTACCCATTTTACCTTCTCACTCAACTACTAAGAAATTTACTGCCCCTTTAGAGATCATTCAAAAAGAGGAAACTGCCATGTCTTCACCTCCCATAGATGAGTCACCCATCTAGACCTTTCATCCTTTGATTGAGGAAAAGGATGAGGTCAACATTCCCCTTTCTTAATCTCTGGGTTTATTTTTTGAATCCACTATTCATGAAAAAACTAGTCTATAAACCATTTTCTAGGCTAGATCAGAGGTTGGAATTTGTCTCCAAACTTGACATGTATCAATGCACCTTTTGGAAACAATTTCTCCTTGATATCACCAAACAAGAACCTTTAACCCCTACTTTGATGGACCAACCCACCACTTCTGTTATCTAACACTTACCTAATCAACCAAACCAATAAAAACTTGTGCCAACCCAAACACTTCTTGACCATCTAATGCACCCAAACCCCAAACAACCAAATCACCCTCTCCAACCAAATGAACCAAACCAACCAAAAACCTTGGTGCCTTCCCCACATAGAGCCTTAATCACCCATCCTTGAAGCTAGATCCAACCACACCAAACCCAATAACCAAACACCAAACTAAATCAAACAAAGAAGTAAACCCACCAAAATGATAAAGAGCCAAAATTCTACCTCCCTCAACCTTGCCCTCTATCTTGGGGCCTCATCCCTCCTCTTTGATTAGGAAAATGATTGTCTCAACCAAGAGCCAACCACCACTATTGGTTACACCAACACACTTTCTTTCTGACACACCCATCTTCACCGAGTCATCAATAACAAAACTAACTACCCTAAAATATTCCACCTCAATTTATTAACTTACACCTTACCAAAACCAAAACTATCAACTAATAATGCAACCTTACCCAAAACCTCTATCACCAAGCCCATTTCCAAGAAAACTTCCATCTCACTAACCAAGATCAAAACCTATAAACCCTCTCCACATTTAGCTGAATCTTACTCAACTATATTCCAAATATGAATGCAAGCTTCTTTCTTGACCTTACCCCCTATCAGGCCACTTGACCCTCTTAGTCCAAAACTAATATAGTATAACAACTGCCAAATATGCTCCTATCATAGGACACCAAGGCATGACATGAAGAACTGCAAATCTCTCTCAACCATAATCCATCATCTCTATGATGAGGATGATCTATTAACCTATGGAGCTGCCTTGAGCCCACTACCAATCCAATAGCCAACAACCATTACCCAATGCTTACCTAATTCCCCACTCTCAACTCAGAGTGATGAGGAACCAAACTAGTTTCCTACCCCAACTCTTCCCTCTATCCATACTATCCATGTGGTCACACAATCACACACTCAATAAAAGGATAAGGGAAAGACCAAAGTGTCTATATCATGGACATACCCATCTCCTACCTCATAACTAATTCAAATTCAAACACCTTTACCTTCAGTCAAACCTAAGATATCTATCTTGGGTACCTCCCAATCCGACCTCTCTAAATCAATCATAAGAGTGGTTCTCAAACAACTTCACCAAACCCCAGTGAAGATGAGCTTATGTGAGTTAATTTTTACTTCACCTCATCATCACAAGGTAATGATAGAGGCATTGCAATCAATAGAGGTCCAACCTAACAACCCTCAACCTCTAACAAACATTGTTGGTGCTCTCCAAATTTCTAACCTTATCACCTTCAAGGATTTAAAAATACCTTCTATCCATCTTAATGACCTAGATCCCCCTATTTTCATTACTTCCTATATCAACCAAACCTACATCAAATAGGTCATGATTGATGGGGAGCTAGTATTAACATCATATCCTCCCATGCCTATGATCAACTCAAGATATCAAATAATGTCATGTCTAAAACCTCAGATATCCTCTGATCCTTTGACAACACCATAGCTACTACTTTGAAAACTATTGTCCTTCACATCTATTTAGGACCTTGCACACTCCTGAACTCTTCTATGTAGTGGAAGGTGGATTCTGATACAATTTTTTAGCTTGATGACCTTGGATCTACTCTATGGGTTGTATTCCCTCTTACCTTCATTATTGCATTAAATTTGAGCATGTATTTTAGGTTGTCACTATATCATCTAACCCTAGACCCTTTTCATCATGTAACATTACTTACAAATCCAATATCATCCTCTTACCTCCATCTAACATACCCTCATTAGCCAAAGATAAGCCCTTGACCATGAAAGAGGAAGTCATACCTTCTTCTACCAATGGGGCATCTACTAGCTCATCTATCCCTTCAGTCCAAATTTCCACCATAGATCACTTAGAATCCACATTTTAATGTCTTTTACTGGGGAAATATCACCTCTTTATGATTGAAGCTTTCCCTACTCCCCAAGAATATAGGAAACTTGACCACCAACTTGGGTATAACCCCAATATCAAAGTCATTGTTCCCTTTAGACCTTGAAACTCTCAAACCCATTTCATCTATGGAGGACTTGACAAACCACTTGGTGCTTCTACCACCTCTTCCTCACCTCAAACATTCACCTCTAACTTATCCTATCTAAACAAGCCAAGTTTTGCCAAGACATACCTCCACAAGTGTGCTTGGAAGGAATTTAGTCTTGGATGATATGAGCATGGCCCACATAAGTTGATTTCTATTGAAACTAAAAAGCCTCATGAGAAACATGTCCTTAGTTTCATTCTACCTAACAAGAAGAAAACCAAAACACCTACCATCATGAGCATTGAGGAAGACATCCTTTCCTCACCAATCTCTTCTCCACCTAGGTGTGAGGAGGATGAAATCATCCTACCTATCTTTTTTTTTCATCAACATGATTAGCCTTGAACCCCTGAATTATCAAAAGGAGGGGGAAACCATTACCATCCCTTTGACCCATCTTGAGATGGTAGGAGATGACTTTCCTACCATTAATACCATTTAGTTTTAGGATGATGATTCCATTCTCACCTATCTTGGTACATCAAATTGTTCCATCCACAAATCCCTTCCTCTAAAAAATTGGACCATGTTTAATGAATCCACCATGGATATCAACTTGGACACTCCAGACAATCCCTACATTATCAAAATTGTCCAATCATTGAATGCCAAGGAAGTTTGGGACTTTCCCTCCTTCCTCTAAGACAAAAGCATATCATTTTCTTGGTCTTATAGTGACATGCCAGGAATTGACCCTACCATTGCCACCCATAACATATTCACTAATCATGACACCAAACTTGTTAGGTAGAAACTTAGATAAATGCACCCTCTTATAACCCTTCTCATTAAAGAAGAGCTTCAGTGTTTCCAATCTATCAATTTCATTCAACCCATTGATTATACCCAATGGGTTTCAAATGTCATTCCTATCACCAAATCTATAGGGGGACTACATATTTGTGTGGAATTTTGTAACCTCAACCTTGCTTGTCTAAAAGACAACTTTCCTTTACCAAATATCAATCGGATAATGGATATTACAACCAACCATGAGATGTTATCTCTTATGGATATATTCTTGGGTTACAATCAAATCCTAATTACACCTGAAGATCAACACAAAACTACCTTTATCACTGCATGAGGGACTTTATTCTATAGAGTCATGCCTTTCATATTAAAGAATGCTGGTGTAACCTACCACTATGCCATGACTCTTATCTTTCATGACCTTATCCAAAATATTGTCAAATATTATGTGGAAGACCTCCTTGGGAAATAAAAATATCAGAAGGACCATTTGATAGTCCTCAAGATTATCTTTGAGTGACACATCCATTACCACATCTTTCTTAACCCTAAAAAAGTGCATTTTTGAGGTCTTATCAAGAAATATCCTTAGATTTATCATTTCCCTTCAAGGGATTAAATTTGATCCTACCAAAACCAAATCAATTCTAAACATGCTTCCTCTAATAAACCTAAAGTAACTCTATAGTTTATAGCAGAAAATCCAATCCATTCATCATTTTATCTCTCATCTCTTAGATTGATGCCAACCCTTCCATCACTTTTTGAAGAAGGACATCTCTTTTAAGTGGAACAATGACTATCAAAAAGCCTTTGATTCACTCAAAGGGTACCTCTTATCTCTACCTGTCCTCACCCCTCCTAAGGATGGCAACCATTTTTACCTTTATATTTCCACCACTAACCACTCCCTAAGGGCAATGCTTGCTTATTGGGATGAACAACACAAAGATCCAGTAGTCTACTACATTAGTCACACACTTGTAGAGTAAGAAAATTGATACACCCATATTGAAGCTTTGCTTATCTTTAGTCTTTGTGGCCACCAAACTTTTCCACTACCTTCTTAACCACAAAACCTATGTCATAACCAATACCAACCCACACAAGTATATGCACTCCAAGCCATAACAAAACCAATGTATGGCCAAGTGTCTCATACTTTTAGTGAAGTTTGACTTTGAGTTACTTTAGTAAAAGTTAATTAAATGGCAAGTCATTTTTGACCAATTGGCCAAAGCACCATTATCAAATAATCAAATTCCTCCTCTTGAGTTCCCCAATGAGTCCATCACATCCCTCTCATAGGCAGACTTCACCTACCATGTGACCATGTTCTTTGATGGATCAAAGTGTCAATGTGGTGGGGGAGTTGGTATCATCCTTATTACCTTTGATGGTGAACCTCTTCATTTTTCTTTCCAACTTGAATTTAAATGTACCAATAGTATGGATGAGTAGAAACCCCTCACCATAGGCCTTCAAACCATCCTAGCCTTGGGAGTCAAAATGATCAACATCTTTTGCAACTATAAAATTATGGTCAATCAAATCAATGGCTCCTACTAGTGTAAGAATGATGTTTTATAATAGTACAAGAAACTCATTGATGAAATCTTAACATCATTTAAACACTACTATATACAATCAAACCCATTATCTACTAACAAGTTTGCCAACACCATGGTTTCCCTCACCTCTCAAATCCTATTTACACCCTCTGACTCTAATATATCTATCATTATCCATAGACTTACCTAGCCTTCCTATATCAAACTAAATTCTCCCACTATTTTTAATGTGGAAAAAACCCAACCCAACCTTTGGTATCAGTAGACCTTCAATTATCTCAACCTTGCCATCTTTCCTTCTAGTCTTTCTTATAATGCTCAAAGAGCATTTATCTATAGTACCTCACATTACACCATTATGGGAGTAATTATTTATAAATGTGGCTTTGATGGTCTCTTATTCTGTCGCCTAAACAATCATGAAGCCTCTCATGCTATCAAGGAAATGCATGATGGAATCTATGGGGGACACTTTAGTGGCCTCACTGTCACTAAGCACATCGTTCACCTTGGCTATTACTAGCCTACCCTTAACCAATACTAGGTGATTATATGAAAAAGTGTGTTAAGTGTCAACAACACACCAATTTACATCATGTATTTAGCCATAGTCTTTGCATATCCACTAATTTTTAGCCCTTATCACAATGGGGTATAGATATCATTGGTGAAATTAACCCCCATTCTTCACAACTATTTCAGTGAATTTTAGCTTATATTTTGAGAAAGGAAGAAGAAGATACTAAATATGGGTATGGTTAAAAAACCTATTTGATTGTGCACATATTGAATTAGATGATTGTGAATAAATCCTCTTTAGATTGGGAGGATGACCTATAAATAAGACAACACTAAAGTAAATGGTTGGTGAGATATGTGAGTGGATTGCCTAGTGCTAACTAGATCTCAAAAGTAAGAGCCTCCTTAGGGGCTGTCAATCCACACATTATAAACAATTAAGTTTATAAAAAAAATATAAAGTACTAACATCAATAATCAAAAGATACTAAAATTAAATACAAGAAATGCCTGATAAAGAAATAGACTAAGATGACTAATATAATGATAAGTAAGTCAACACTAGTGTTAAATGGCTCAGGTATATTTTATAAAATCAAACAAGGGTATGTGAATAGGCAAGGACACATAAAATTGGATTTGGTTGGGGGTATGTAGGTGGAAATAGTTTGCTAAAAATTTCTATCACAGTGATTATTGGTGGTTGAAGTGACTGTAAGTGGTTAAAGTGACCATCAGTAGTCAAGGTGACTATTGATGGTTGGATAAATCATCGATGGTTACTATGTATAGGTTTGGGTTGGTAAATGGTCAGATTAATGAGATCATCAATTTGGATTCTGAGAGATGGGTTGGTTCTGGGTTGAGTCTGAAAGGCAAATAAAGTAATTGAATACTAGAAAATAAATACTTATCTTTTAAAAGATTGATTAGGTGGGTACTTGAGGTGGTTGACTCATTGGTGGAGTCTAACATTATTCTAAAAGAGTAACAATACTTGATGCTTTGGTAGAATAATGGTGGCAAGTTGGGTCTCTAATGTGATGGTTGGATTATTAAATCACTAATGATGATTGACCTATAAAACAAAGGAACTATAGATGCACAATATCTTGATAACAATTGTAGATGGATTCCACCTCCATATTCCTCTCTTTTTATAGGTAAGCAAGGAGAGGTGTAACAAGATGCTAATTGGGCCTTATACTTTTAACTCATGCATACAATGGATTGCACATAGATTTAGATGAGATATTTTTAGAAAATCAAGGTAGATGGTTTGCACGTTATTAGTTAAGGAGGTGTACCTTGATTGTCAGTGGTTAAGGTGACCATCGATGGCCATCCTAACCATCAACAATCAAGGGTAAAATTAAAAGATTGACTAAAGGGGTAGGTTAAGTTAGTTGGTCAATTTGATTATAGTTAGGCTTAGTTAGGGGTTGAAAGGTCAAATTGGTCCCACAAGGGTCCTAAGGTGGTCCAGGGGTGTTTAAACATTCAAAATCATGGTGTGTAAATTTTTATTGTCTACATTTTACCCCTTTCTGTTATGCAACTTTGAATCAATAAGCTACAAAACAAAAACAAATTATTGGTCAAAGGTCTGGTTGCCTCGAGTATAGGTGGAGGTGTTTCCCCTTAAACTAGGAGTTGAATAGGTTAAACATAATTGGGTACATGTTTGATAAGGTGGATGAAGGTGATGATGAAGGTGGACATCATGAAGGTTGGGCATTATAGTGAAAACACATACACAAAGTGTGAAAAAAAGAATGATAACCTAGATCTTGCATTAACTAGGTTATCATAGCTGGTAAAAAATAAAGGTTAGTGATAGAAGGATATGTGACAAGTGGACTACATGACTATAATTAGGCATGGTGGTTAGGTACACTTATAAGTCTCCTAAGTGATGTTTGTGATTTGATGGGTATTCAAGGTAGGAAGTGCCTTTGGTGAAAACACAAACGGATCAAGTGTCATGGGTATTCAAGGTAGGAAGTGCTCTTGAGAATACATAAGTGGGTCAGGTATGCATGAGGTGGTACAAGGTTAAAAAGTGATTAACATGGTAATGTTGTCACTATAGTCAAAAGGAATAGGCAAAAATCATCACAAAACACATGGTAATTAGCTTAAAATGGACCAATGGTGAGATGATGAGGTGGTTAGGGTGGGTGGAGAAGGTAGTCTCCATGGGTGGGTGATTTTATTCTACTTAAAAATGGGTGCTCAAGGTAAGATAAAAAAAGTGAGGCACTTGATCGTCAATGGTTATGGTCCCCAAGGGTGACCATTGATGGTCACCTAACTATCGATGATCAGGGTGAAAACCATAAAAGTCTAGAAATTAAAAGTAAATTTAAAAGTTATTATGTTCATTTTAACTTGTTAACCTTGAGCTCTAGCTTTTAGTGTCTTGTGACCAATAATAGTGTTGATAGTGATTGCTGAGAGGTGAGAGGTTATTGAGGTGGACCAAGTGGACCCAAGGGGCCAAGGAGGATGCAAAGAGCACATGGATTTATACAAGGACATGCAGGGGGTCCATAGATTCTTCCTTGATGATGGCCAAAGAATGAGGTAGGGGATTATATTCAAATTTGTAGATTAGTTTAGTTTTTCCTACATTATTGTAGTTGATTTAGTAGTTGTTCTACTAGGGTAGGTTTTACATTTTTCCTTATGTAGGTTTTGGGTGATTTTTTCTAGTGAAATTTGAAATTGACAAAGTGGAGTAGGTGGACTAGGGTAGGGGTAAGTATTTAGGTTAGGATTTAGGAAAGATTATAGTTAGTTTGGGAGTTTCTTAGGTAGCAAGGTTTTTGGGTGTTCCACTAGTAGAACACCCATAATGACCATCGATGGTTGATATTGATCATTGATGGTTGACATTTATATAAATATAGATGCCTGACCATCGATAGTCATCATGACCATTAGTGATTGCTTGATGTAAAAAAAATGCCTTCATAAATGTTTAAAGTTTTTAAGGTATAGTAGGAATCGAATAATATGGCATAGGTAGACTTGTAAGTTAGGTGGGAGGTTTGGTGGGTTGAAATGTGAGGTTTGGGTAGGTAGGATTCAAACAAGCAGTTAAATGGTAAGGTTAGGTAGGGTGAAGGTGTTAATAATATAGGTGATAATAGTCTATCTGTCTAAGATTATTGCTATAAATTGTGTGTAGGCATGAGAGTAGATATATATGTATGATTGGGTGCCATGCATATTTGTAGAGGTTCACTAGGGGATGACCCCTACAAGCTAGGAATATATAGAGGAGGTCAACCTCAAAGTGATGAAGTATTACCAACATGTGCCCAATGACTCATCTATGATTATGGCTCTCATTGAGAGATGGGATCCAACCCCAAACATGTTCTTACTACCCACTAGTGAGCTCATGATCCTACCAAAGGATGTGTACTATATTACATGGTTTTGCCTACAAGGTGAGATGATATACCACATAGATTGAGAGGTAAGACAATTTTCTAGAAATTATATATGGAGAGGACAAGGATCATGTTAGATAGCACATTGGGGGTTTTGGCTACTTTGTGCTCTATCAAAGGGCACAAGGTGAGAGGTGACTTATGATGATGGCCATGTCCTATGTTACCCTTCTCAACTTGAGTAGTAGGAGGTTCCCATACTTGATATTAGGGGTTTTAGTTAAGATGCTATTGGGGAGGATAATATTTAGTTTGGTGCCTATATTACTTGTGTAGATATACAAAGAGTTATGGGGTTTTAGGGCCCATAGGAGATATGGTATTAGTGTTAGTCTAGTTATACACTACTGTGCCTATGAGCACATCTAGGTGTTGAGGCCAATGGGGTTGTCATGGATAGGATACACTTAGATAAAGTTCTTAGTTGGATTCATGTGATGGAAAGGTGACTTTGCTACTTCAAGTGTGGGAGGAGGAACCCATGACATTGATTAGTTTAGGGGTGCTTTAGGTGCACTAGTGATTAGAGACATCACCTGGAGACCATATGTTTAGTTTCTAGTATGGCCTAACTATAAGAGGTAAACATTGTCCCTGAAGAGCTATAGGTGGATTCTCAATTGGTAAGATGGGGAGGTAGAGCTTATCCATTTTGATAGGGTGTGTAGATAGTTTGGTCTTACTCAAGGTATCCTAGGTATAGGTGAGAGGATGCAAAGATCTTGATACCAAATCCACATCTAGTGTAGACATTGATAGATCATAAGGAGATACCAACTAGGACATCAATAGATGATATCATCTTTGTTGTTCCCAAAATCAGCTACGCTCATTTTTGGAACAACCCTTATGAAACTTATCCTTTTCATATTTTTCTCTCTAGGTTCATCTTTTTAGGCAAGTTTTTCTTGATCTCAGGTTTTGTCGACTGACATCTTTGAAAAGGTTGCGACCTTTCTTAGTTATGATTTCCCAGCAAACGTGAAATTCATTGTGATTTTAATGTGATCAGAATGTCCAAATTTTGATAAATTTCTAAGAGTTATTGTTGTTTTTTAGCAAATATGCAAAAGCGGTAAAATTTGTCGCCATTGCATATTTTTCAGCAAATATGCAAAAGTTCTAAAATTTGCCGCCATTGCATATTTTTTAGCAAATATGCAAAAGCGGAAAAATTTCCCGCCATTGCATATTTTTCAACAAATATGCAAAAGTGGCAAAATTTGCCGCCATTGCATATTTTCCAGCAAATATGCAAAAGCAACAAATTTTGCTGCTATTGCATACTTTTTCTCTTTTTTACTTCTCTATGCAAGGGCAGCAATTTTTACCACCCATGCATACCTTCCTCTCGTTTTTACTATCTTTGAAAAAATTTCATTTTCCTATTTTTTGAGCCCGCTTCCCTTTTACTTTTTGACCTGCTCACACCTCATCCCTTTCAAGCGCATTTCCCTAATCATGACCATCAAATGTGCAATTTTCACAAATTGCTAATTTTTTCTCTAATTACACAATCATGATTCTTACTACAGTTTCTCTAAAGGATCCCTTTTCATCGATGTCTTTTCAACCAAAGTTCTTCTAGATCACTGAAGTTTCTCTGAAAAAGTTGAAGACAATGAAGTACAAGTATCAAGGTGTTTTTTCAATCACCTTAGTTGCTTCTAATGTTGATGACATTAAGGATATAGAGATTGGGCACGTGGATATGGTTGAGTTCATAGAAAGAACCAAATCAAGCAATCCTAGCCATGAAATGAAGAAGACTAGAAATAAATATTGAAGCTGTTCTTCCATGCTTTATTCAAAGTGCACTTTATAACTGACTTGGGACATTTGCACATGTACTTTTGTAATATGTAATTACATGTGAAAAATCTAGAAAATATCCCAAAGTCAATGCTGACTCATCTTTGACTAGGTTTTCAATATTTTAATATTTTTCCAATTTTGAAGGTTTCTCCCTACATATAGAGGAAACCTGTTTTGTAAAAGTATCTCTGATAATTGATAGCAAAAACTCTGCTAAAATTGAGACACTTCTTGAGACTTTGTGCTCAACTTGTAAATCATATTTTATCAAATGAATGAAAAATAGGTCTATTTCAGACTTTGTGTTGAAGTAATTTGTGTTATTTAGGAAATGGTTCTTATGTCCTCTTTCCTGATAATATCATATTTGTTTGATTTAACAAGCAAAGTGTGTGTGTTGACATTATTTGAGGACATTTCTAAAAGATAGAAGAAATACTTTGAGCTACTTTTATCTTGGTGATCCTTTTATCTTTTGTAGTTTTAGGCAAAGACTTTGTGCTTCATTTCACTCTATGGTTACGCGTATTCTGAATCAGTGAAGGAGATGATAGAAGACTTTATGCTTACGTAGGTTTCCTTGTAGACTTTGTTACCTACTTCAGGGGATTTTTTGCTCTATGCTGGATACATTTCCTGAAAGAAGAGGAATGTTATTAGCCAATGACCAGGATTTCTCTCTCTTGTTCTTTGGACATCATCTCTAAAAAAAGAGAGATGGATGCTGTCATACTACCTTGAGTATTATTTTTTGCTTACTTATATATACATATATCATATAAGTATTTCAGAGGGAACCTCCCCTTCATGAGAGGAGAGATTTATCTTGTTAAGATGTGGTAAACCTACACTTTTTGTAGCATAAATCTCCTTGTACTGTGGTTGATATACCTATTTTGTCATCAATTAGTTGATGACAAAATATTCACCCAACAGCCTTTTGGCAACTCCACTGGGGATGAACGTGTAGTCTAAAGCCTCAAGTTTCAAATTGAAGTAGTTCCTTACCTTATCCATTATATTACAGACTCTAGTGACTCCATTCCATGTCTTACCCATTATCATTATAGCCTTACCATCTTCCTCTATCTCTATTATATTATCTGGTCTACAAAACTAGAGCCGCTGGGGAAACAAATGTGCATTTTGAAGCCTCAAGCTTCAAATTGAAGTAGTTTTGATCCCTTTTTTATTTGACACTCTGGTAGATCCACTGTACACTTGAGGCCAGAGAGCTCATGGTATTGTTGATCCTATATTTGAGCTAGTGTAGCAAAATAATTTTGAGATTTTTTCTTCATCATCTCATCTTCAGTGAACTAGGCGATTCTCTCCTACCAATGCCAGATCTCTCATACCTGGTGAAGCTTCTAGCCTCAATACTGGTAAGGCTTTATCTTTATTGACCCCACCAAGATTTTTTATCCCACCATTTAATCATCCTATCATAATGGCTCAAGGTCCATGGGGCAATTATTTTGGTCCTCTTAATTTGACCCCACCCTTGCATGAACTACCTCATAGTTCTAGGAAAAAATTTTCCAAGTTTTTTGGTGACAGGAAGGATCATCTCGATGAGCATATTGCCAACTTCTCTATAGCATGCAACATAATCAGTGTGGAATTTGAAGATGTAGTAGTGAGACTTTTTGTAAAAACTTTACAAGGCACTGTCATGGATTGGTTTTACCACCTTCAAGATCGAACTATAATTGATTGGAATACACTCAAATCCAAGTTTGAAGCTAGGTTTAAACCTACTGAAGATGCACATGCCTTGTTGGCTTAGCTTATGCAAATGAAGAAGGAACCCCATAAGCCCATGAGGTATTTCATAGCAAAATTCAATAAGCTAAGGAACTAGATTCCTACCATCACTCAGCCAATGCCAGAGAATCTCAAGTGCTTTTTCATCAACTCACAACTTCCTGAAGTAAGTTTTTTGTTGAGGCAGGCCAGCCCTATAGATCTCGCTATGGCTCAAGACTTGGCTATTGAGGTAAAAGATGACCTTATCTTGGTAGGGAAGATAAAGAGAGATCTAAATAGAGGTAAATCTTCTCCTTCTTTTGAATACTCCCCTTTAGCCACCACTGATCCAATGGTGCATAAGCTAGTAAATGAATTGCTGGTCTTCAGAAGACAAATGGCCCAAGTTATATCTACTTTTCCTAATTAGGATATGCCAAGGAGGACATTTTAGAATCAAGCATACCAAGGCAATGCTGCTAGGAATCAAGGGTAGCCAAATCATCTTCCTCCCCCACAGAGGAACCTCGCCCTTGAAGCACCTCCAACCAACTCAGCGATTGGATATTTGGAAACTGAGCATGATTTCTCTTTCCAACCTGAGTTTGATCAAGAAAATGATGCTGGTCTCTTCATGGAGGATCAAGAAGAATCAGCTAGTGACTCCCACATTGGTTTCCTGAACTATTAGGATGAACCCATAAGAGAAGGCAATGCAACTGAGGGGTCATATGCTGTATTCACCCAATCCAAGAATCAATCAAATCAATAAGTTGATAAGCAAAAAGTAGAGTGACCACAACCAAAAATTTCAATTTCTAAGCAGAGATCCACTCTTCCTTTCCAGCCAAAGGACCTAGTGATTGTGAGAAAAGTAAGTACCCCAAATGCCCCTACGCCTTCTACTTCAAATTCATAGTCCAGTCCTCCCCCTTTCAAAAATCAAAAGGATGAACTCCCATCCTCTACTCCTAGCTCATTCCAGGCATTGGATATCATTGACCATATAAAGAAAATCAAAATTCAAATGTTTGAATTTGAATTTCTGTAGTCCCATCCTGAGTAATTAGACAGATTGGTTCAATGTGTAAAAAACTAGAACATCCCTATTGAACAAACAATTCCCAAAGTGACACATGATTCCCCTAGGAATGCACCCACCAAGAACAACCTTGTCATTGCTTCCCCTGCTACTCCTAATAGGACTAAACCTTTTTATGTCTCATTGCTAATAAATAGACATCAGCTGAATAATTGCATCATTGATTCTAGAGCTTTAGACAATGTCATGCCTACTAAAGTGGCAGAATCTTTGGGTCTCACATTAACCAAGATATTTGGGAGATGTTTCTCCATAGAGAACAAACAAGTGCCACTGCTAGAGCAAATTAAAGATGCCCATTTTGCATTTACTGCCTTTTCAAACAAGTGAATCAAGATGACTATCCTAGTGGCTGACGTCTTAGCATCATATGGCATCCTTCTTGGGCAGAACTTCTGCAAGGATGTTGGAGGGAAATTAAACATGGACTTGTCTCAGGCAAGAATCCCTGTGAAAGGTGTAATGCAGAGGTTACTTCCTGAGAAGGAGGTAAAATATGTTGTCACTCAAACATCAAGGCCTGAAGCTCAAATTATATTTGAATCTTTAGGTGAGGGTAATTATTTTATATCTACTAAAGACATTCATGTTTTAGCAGATGAAAATCTTGTAGGTGATGATCTAAGAATTGGTTCAGACAAAACAACACCAAGTATGCCTGATAGTGCCAATGATTGGTAGGTGTTGAATGGGAATGATCAAATCATGTGCTGGACAAAACTAGAAGAGCAACTAATTATGGTAATAGACCATGCTACTATGCATCAAAATCAAGAAAAGGAACTTTTTGCCAAGAGAGCAAAGATTCATGGTTTTTAGATTAAAATTCAAGTCTTGCTGTGGGTCAAGAAGAGAAAACCAAAGGGAAAATATAGAAAATTGGTTTCCTAGTGGAGAGTTCCATTCACCCATCACCGATTCTAGGGAGAAAATGGCTTCTTGCTGGTTTATCAGGATAGAGTGCCATTTTTACTCCCTCTCAGGGGGCAACATCTGAAGACTTCAATTCTTGAAGTATTAGATAAGATCATCTGTGTATATGTACATTTATATAGTCTTTAATTCTTTTTTGTGCCTTTCCTTTTCACTTTTATTTTTGGTACTTTGCTTTCTTATTGGTTAGCATGACTTTGTACCCCAATCGCTTGGATGAAGGCACTTAGAGACTGGTTTCTACTCCCGTCAATCGGTTTGATCAATGGAAGTTCCCTAATAGGAGCCAGTTGTTGTTCTTAAAATTAGCTACGCTCATTTTTGAAATAACCCCTATGAAACTTATCCTTTTCATATTTTTCTTTTCTAGGTTCATCTTTTGAGGCAAGTTTCTCTTGATCTCAAGTTTTGTTGACTGACATCTTTGAAAAGGTTGAGACCTTTCTTAGTTATGATTTCCCAATAAACGTGAAATTCATTGTGATTTTAATGTGATCAAAATGTCCAAATTTTGATAAATTTCTAAGAGTTATTGTTGTTTTTCAGCAAATATGCAAAAGCAACAAAATTTGCCGCCATTGCATATTTTTCAGCAAATATGTAAAAGTGGCAAAATTTGCTGCCATTGCATATTTTTTAGCAAATATGCAAAAGTGGCAAAATTTGCCACCATTGCATATTTTTCAGCAAATATGTAAAAAGTGGCAAAATTTGTCACCATTGCATATTTTTCAGCAAATATGCAAAAGCAACAAATTTTGCCACCATTGCATATTTTTTCTCTTTTTACTTCTCTATGCAAGGGCAGAAATTTTTACCGCCCATGCATACCTTCCTCTCATTTTTACTATCTTTGAAAAATTTTCATTTTCTTATTTTTTGAGCCTGCTTCCCTTTTGCTTTTTGACCTGTTCATGCCTCATCCCTTTCAAGTGCATTTCCCTAATCATGACCATCAAATGTGCAATTTTCCCAAATTGCTAATTTTTCCCCTGATTTCACAATCAAGATTCTTACTACAATTTCTCTAAAAGATCCCTCTTCATCGACATCTTTTCAACCAAAGTTCTTCCCGATCGCTGAAGTTTCTCTGAAGAAGTCAAAGACAATGAAGTACAAGTATCAAGGTGTTTTTGCAATCACCTCAGTTGCTTCTAATGTTGATGACATTAAAGATATAGAGATTAGGCATGTGGATATGGTCGAGTTCATAGAAAGAACCAAATCAAGGAATCCCAGCCATGAAATAAAGAAGACTAGAAATAAAGATTGAAGCTATTCTTCCATGCTTTATTCAATCAAAGTGCACTTTGTAACTGAATTGGGACATTTGCACATGTACTTTTGTAATATGTAATTACATGTGAAAAATATGGAAAATATCCAAAAGTCAATGTTGACTCATCTTTGACTAGGTTTTCAATATTTTAATCTTTTTCTAATTTTGAAGGTTTCTCCCTATATATAGAGGGAACCTCTTTTGTAAAAGTATCTCTGATAATAGAGAGAAAAAACTCTGTTAAAATTGAGACACTTCTTGAGACTTTGTGCTCAACTAGAAAATCATATTTTATCGAATGAATGAGAAATAGGTCTATTTCAGACTTTGTGTTGAAGTAATTTGTGTTATTTAGGAAATAGTTCTTATGTCTTCTTTCCTGATAATCTCTTATTTGTTTGATTTAATAAGCAAAGTGTGTGTGTTGAAATTATCTGAGGACATTTCTAAAAGATAAAAGAAAGACTTTGAGCTACTTTTATCTTGGTGATCCTTTTATCTTTTATAGTTTTAGGTGAATACTTTATGCTTTGTTTCACTCTACAGTTACGCGTATTCCAAATCAGTGAAGGAGACGACAGAAGACTTTGTGCTTACATAGGTTTCCTTGTAGACTTTGTTACCTACTTCAGGGGATTTTCTACTCTATGCTGGATACCATTCCTAAAAGAAGAGGAATGTTATTAACCAATGACCAAGATTTCTCTCTCTTGTTCCTTAGACATCATCTCTAAAAAAAGAGAGATGGATGCTATCATACTACCCTGAGTATTATTTTCTGCTTACTTATATATACATATAAGTATTTCAGAGGGAACCTCCCCTTGATGAGAGGAGTGATTTATCTTGTTAAGATGTGGTAAACCTATACTTTTTGTAGCATAAATATCCTTGTACTATGGTTGATATACCTATTTTGTCATTAGTTAGTTGATGACAAAATATTCACCCAACAATATTTACATATGGGTACATGTCATGGTACCAGGATTTATATGTGATGGTATATTTTAGTGATGGTGACAATGGTAGGAGGCTGATAAATGTGGAACTAGCTGACAGAAGGGGTCAGAGGGCATAGGCATAGGGGGTTGGCCTCGATGAATAGGTAGGAATGGCACTAGATATTGCACAAGCAAATGTCACAACATTATAGGGGTAGGTGGTGTCATTATAGGGTCAAATATCCACTGTGATAGGTGAGAGTGACCAGGTGAGAGCCACACTAGCCCAGGTCAGCTAGGAGTGAGATGCTCTAAGATAGACTAGAGGACCAGTAACAACACTAGTAGGTCTAGTAGGGACCATTGATATGTAGAGGTACATAGCCACTATAGATGAATTGTGATACTATGAGGCTATAGTCTTCACTCACTATCTAGGTTAACCCTAATGGGGTGAGTATAGAGTGAGCTTAGCAAGTGGAGCTAGTGTGGTTACTCCAAGTTAGTGGGCAACATCTGTAGGTGGATAGACAAGTATATCTAGGGGACATGTAGGAAATGCAAGGGGATAGGCACTAGGATCTAGAGGTGTTTTAGGAGATAGTGGTACCCCCAAGGTATAGACAAGACATAGTTTAGATACACTATATGATGCCGTATATCATTTTGATTCTATAATGTGAGCTAATGTGGTGAGATGTTCATTTTGAGAGGGAGAGACATGTATATATATTGTATACATTATGATGTTATTTGACTCATGAGATATTTATGATCTTTATTTATTTATCATTTTCATGCTCTATGATTTACTTTGACATTAATGATTATGATGTGATGTTTATACTGATTATGGATTATACTTAATATTATGGCTGTTAGACATTAATGTAGACTTACCTAACTATGCATGAGATGGTTTTTATTTATGGTATGCTTCCTATTTGCTTATGACATGCTAAATTTTGATGATTATATGTTTTAGTATATGGATTTAGACATGAAAATGGTTGATTACTTTATTGCTCATGGATGCTATGATGCTATTAATCTTGTTATGGTTATGGTTATGATCATGGTTATGCATTTGATTATGACACATGTGCACATGCTTTTTATTAATTTATTTTAAGGCAAAACACATGAGGTAAGTTAACTAATAACACTAGATGGGAGAACGAATAATATTATCAAGAGATAAACATCACAATGAAAATATCATCTAGTCATGAGAGGAGAAGAAGAGGGCACAATGCTTCTTATTTGGCAAGGACTAATATGGAATCAAATTTGTATCAACTTAATGAATATAAACCCTTTGGATGCTTTGAATTATCATTCGTTAGTTGGTTAAAAAGGTGTCATGATCACATAATGTTAAGTAACCTCAAAATCCCTTGTATAGATTGTATAAAGGGGAGGTGGATGAAAATGAAACCTTCTTATGAGACTAGCATGCCTCTTCTATAGGTGTTTAAAGAGCCAATATAAATAAGTCTATGTCATACAAATTGTAAACTAATAATGTGGGAAGCTTACTTGTGAAAACTGATTGTGACTTCCACCTTATTTTGCTATGTGAGATTTGATTGTGGCTTTTAAAATTAGTTTGATTTTGATAATGGGTCTTTGATTTATTGTTGTATATGGGAAGCTTATCGATGTAGGAAGCTTCTAAGAAATTGTTATGTTTTTGACAAATGCTTTACTTGGCCATCCTTCAAGGGAGTGGTCTAAGTTTATTTGATTTGTTCAAGGCTTTTTGATAGCTATCCTTCAAGGGAGAAATCTACCTTATATTTATGTAATTTTAATATGCTTATATAGTTGTCCTTTGAGGGAATAGTTTATGAATGCTAGGAATGATTCATGATCGTTATCAGTTTGGAATTTGCTATTTTATTGCTTTATTTGATTTTTTTAGCATAGAATTATTTATATAGGATTAAGGGTTCACCTTTATGGAGGAAAAAATAAAAGCACAAAAAGTTTGATTAGGTGTAAAGAGGTTTAGGTGACAACGATCATGGAAATTTGTCTTGGGAAAGGGGTGGAAAGTACCATGAGAATCATGCCATGGGTAGAGGCATGATACCCATTATTCAAGATTAGGCTATGACTATGATGGATAATCACATGATTCAATTTAAATTATTTTCCCCTAGAATGGGGAGATGAATGTGGTTGAAAACAAAGGATGATCTTAAGTTAAAACAAAAGGTGAACTTGATCCTTCTTAATTAAATAATAGATGTAGATGCGAATCATTGAGAGGCTCAGGTTCTAGGTTGCCTTTAAGGGAAGACAAATGATAAGCTCCTGATCCATATTTGTGGTTATATTATAGGATCCAAGCCAATTGAAAGCAAACTTTCCCCACTTTATTTTCTCCATATTGGTGTCATGTTGATTGTCCTTTAGGATGAGGTCTATGATGTTGAATTATCATACTCTAAGGTGTTTTTTATAGGCATGTTTGACATGTTATTGATAGACATGAAGATGGGTAAGGGAAGCTAAGCATCGCTCATCAAGTAGCTCAAGTTGAGCTAAGTGGTGTTGATGATAATCATCCTTGGAAACAATATCTTACAAATATATGTGAAGAGAAGGTATTTGGACTTCAAGAGGCAAGATGGCCTTCACTCCAAATACTAGGGAGAGAGTTGTAACACCTATAGGGGTTATAATGCTATTATGATATACCCATAAGGTGAAGGGGATGTGCAAATACCAATCTTGACGAGATGCATTGACCATTTTAGTTAGCATGTTAAGATTTTTGTTAAAGGTCTCAACCTATCGATTCACTTAAGGGTGATAGGGTAAGGAGAAGATTAAATTAATGCCAAATGCATCAAAAATATGTTGGACTTACTTATTCTTAAAAGAATTACCATTTTTAGTGATAATCTTATGAGGAACATCAAAGTAGTAGATGATGTGATGGCTGATAAAGTCGATAATCTTCTCTACTTTGGTTAGGACTAAAGGAATAAACTCCACCCATTTGGTAAAATATTCAATCAAAGTGATGATAGAATGGTTTTTCTATGAATAATGTGGGTTAATTTCACTAATAATGTCTATACCCCATTGTGAGAAGGGCAAAAAATTAGTGGAAATGTAAATACTATGGCTAGGCATGTGATGCAAATTGGCATGTTGTTGACACTTAAGACACTTTTTCACATAATCACAACAATCTTGGTTAAGGGTAATCTAGTAATAGCCTAGGAAAAGGATGTGTTTAGCTATGATGAGGCCACTAAAGTGTCCCCCATAGATACCATTGTGCATTTCCTTGATAACATGAGAGGTTTCATGACTACATAGGCAATGGAAGAGGAGACCATCAAAGCCACATTTATAAATAATTTCCCCCATAATGGTAAAATGTGAGCTACTCTGGATAAATGCTCTTTGATCATTCTTAGAGAGGCTAGAAGGAATGATGGAAAGGTTGAGGTAGTTGAAGGTCTACTGATACCAAAGGTTAGGTTGGGTTTCCTCTACATTAAAAATGGTGGGAGAATATGGTTTGACATAGGATGGTTGGGTAAGTATATGGATATGATAGATAGGTTAGATTCAAAAGGTGTAGATAGGATTTGAGAGGTGAGGAAAGCCATGGTATCAATAAACTTATTATTAGATTGTGGGGTTGACTGGATGTGGTAGTATTCAAATGATGCTAAAAGTTCATCAACTAATTATTTGTACTATTACAAAACATCATTCTTAAATTGGTAAGAGCCATTTATTTGATTGACCACAAGTTGGGAGTCACCAAGGATGTTGATTGTTTTGACTCATAAGGCTAAGGTAATCTGAAGGCCTATCACTAGGGATACGTGCTTGGCCATATTATTAATATATTCAAAATCAAGCTTGAAAGATAAATGAAGAGGCTCACCATCAAAGGGAATAAGGATGATACTAGATCCCCCACCACATTGACATTTTGATCCATAAAATAACATGATACATGAGAGAGGGTCATGATGGACTCATTAGGGAACTCAAGAGGAAGAGGTTGATTGTCCGCTAATGGTGCTTCAACCAATTGGTCGATAATGATTTACACCTTAATTAATTTTTGTTGAAGGAAATCAAGGTCAAACTATACTAAAAACATGATATATTTGGCCATACATTAGTTTTGGTATGGCTTGGAGTGCATGTAATTGAGTGGGTCAGTATTGGTTATGATAGGTTTTATGGTTAAGAAGGTAGTGACAAAGTTTGGTGTCCATAAAGATTAAAGTTAAGCAAAGCTTCTCGGTATGGATATATTGAGTCTCATACTCTATAAGCATGTGACTAATGTAGTATATGGCTTACTATTTGTGTTGTTCATCCTGATGAGAAAGCATTTCCCCTAGGGAGTGGTTAGTGGTAGAGATATAAAGGTAAAAATGTTGGTCATCCTTGGGAGGGGTGAGGATAGGTGGAGACAAAAGGTAATTTTTGAGTAAATCAAAGGCCTTTTGATAGTTGTTATTCCACTTGAATGATACATCCTTATTTAGAAGGTGATGAAAGGGTTGGCATAGGTCTAAAACTTGGGAGATAAAGTGATGAATGGGTTAAAGTTTCCCTTGAAAATTATGGAGTTGCTTGAGGTTGATTAGAGGAAGCATGTCAAGGATGGATTTGATTTATGGTAGGATCAACTTTGATACCATGAAGGGAGATAATAAAAACAAGAAGATTTCTTGACAAGACCCTAATAATGCACTTCTTGGGGTTGAGGTAGACATGGTAATGGATAAGTCACTCAAAGATGATCTTGAGAATGACTAAATGATCTTTCTAGAGTTTGGATTTTTTGAGAAGGTCATCCACATAGTCCTCTATAATCTTGTGGATAAGGTCATGGAAAATATAAGCCATGACATGTTGGTAGGTTGCACCAATTTTTTTTAATCCAGAAGGCATGACTCAATAGCAAAAGGTTCCCTATGGGGTTGTACAGGTGGTCTTATGCTAATCTTTGAGGGTAATTAGGCTCTGATTATAACCCAAAAATCCATCCATAAGAGATAACATCTTGTGGCTGACTGTAAGATCAACTAGATGGTCAATGCTTGATATAAAAAAGTCATCTTTAGGGAAAGTGAGGTTGAGGTCATGAAATTCCACACAAATTCATAGTCTCCCTATGGATTTGGTGATAGGTACTACATTTGAGACCTATTGGGGATAGTCAATGGGTTGAATGAAATTTATAGATAGAAGATGTTGAAGCTCTTTTTTGATGAGAAGGGCTATGCGATGGTGCATATATCAAAGCTTCTGATTGATGGGCTTGGCATCATAGTGGGTGACTATGTTGTGGGTGGAAATTAAAGGGTCAATTCTAAGCATGTTGTTATAAGATGAATAAAATTATATGCTATGGTTTTAAAGGAAGGATGGGAAGTCTTGAAGTTCCTAGACATTCAGTGATTGGCTAATTTTGACAATGTGAGGGTTGTCTGGACTACCCAAGTTGATATCCATATTGGATTAGTTCAACATTATCAAAGTATTAAGAGGAAGGGATTTGTGGATGGAAGAGTTTAGGGTACCAAGGTAGGTGAGAATAGAGTCATCATGCTAGCATTAAATAGTGTTAATGGTAGGAGAGTCATCTCCTATCATCTTAGGATGGATCAATGGGATAGTTACGGTTGCCCTCTACTTTTGACTAGTTAGGGGTTTAAGGTTGATCATGTTGATGAAAAAAAAATTTAGGTGGGATGAAGTCATCATCCTCACACATAAGTGGATGAGAGGTCAGTGAGGAGGGGGTGTCTTCCTCAATAATGGTGGTGGTAGGTGGTTATTTTGCTTTTTGGTGGGTAAGATGAAATTGAGGTTATGTTTCTCATGAGGATTTCTAGTGTCAATGAAAATCAAATTATGTGGGTCATACTCATATCATCCAAGACTAAATCCTTTCCAAGCAAAACTATAGAGGTATGTTTTGGTAAAACTTGACTTGTCTAGATAAGAGAAGCTAGAGGTGAATGGTCAAGGAAAAAAGGAGGTAATAGAGGTGCTAAGTGGTTTGTCGAGTCCCCCATAGATTAAATGGGTTTGATAGTGTGAAGGTGCAAAGTGAATGTTGGCTCTGACATTAGGGTCATACCTGGGTTGGTGGTCAAGTTTACCATACTCTTGGGGAGTAGGGAAAGCATTAAGGTCAAGGAGGTGATATTACCCTAGTGAAAGACATTGAAATATGGATTCTAAGTGGTCTGAGGTGGGGATATGATTAGAGGGGATAGATGAGCTAGTTTATGCCTCATTGGTAGAATGAAGTAGGACTTCCTCTTTCATGGTGGAGGGCTTGTCTTTGCATAAGGAGGGTGTGTTAGATGGAGGTAAGAGGATGTCATTAGGTTGGTAGGTCATGTTACATGTCGATAAGGGACTTGGGTCAGCTTGGATGGTGATGACCTGATGTTCATGATAAAACTTAATGTAATGGGGAAGGGTAGAGGGGATACAACCCTTAGAGCAGATCAAAGGTCATCCTAGCAAAACATTATATTAGAATTCACCTTCCACTACATAGAAGAGTTTGTGGAGCATGTGAGGTCCTATAAGGATATGAAGGATAATAGTTCCCAGAATGGTGGTCATGTTATTATTGAAGGATTAGAGGATGACTGAGGTTTCAAACATGACATTATCTAGAAGGTTGAGTTAGTTATAGGCATGGGAGGAGATGATATTAATTCTATCTTCCCCATCAATCATGACCCTTTTGATGTAGGTTTGGTTGATGTAATCCATAATAAATAGAAGGGAATCTAGGTTGTTGGGATGAATAGATGGTATTTATGAATCCTTGAAGGTGACAAGGTTATAAATTTGGAGAGCACCGATAAAGTTGCCATAGGTTGAGGGTCTTCAAGCTGGACCTCTATCAATTTCAATACCTCAATCATTACTTGGAAATGATGAGGTGACATAGTAATCAACTCATATAAGCTCATCTTCACTGGGGTCTGGTGAATCTATTTGAGCACCACTCTCTTGATAGATTCGAAGGGGTTGGATTATGAGGTACCTAAAATAGATACCTTGGGTTTGGTTGAAGGTGTGGGTGTTTGATTTTAGTTTGGTTGGGAGGTGAAAGATGGGTATGTCTACAAAATAGACACTTTAGAATTCCCCTTATCCTTCTATTGTGATCTTATGACCACATGGATGGTATGGATAGAGGGAGGAATTAGGGTAGGAGAGGTATTCAGCTCCTCATTACTCTAAAGTGAGAGTGGAGGAATAAATAGGTTTTGGCTAGTGGTTGTCAGCTCTTAGATTGGTAATGGGCCTATGGGAGGTTTATCTATTAATAAATGATCCTTGTCATAGAGATGATGGATAATGGTTTGGAGAACCTTGCAGTTTTCCATGTCATGGCTTGGTGTCCTATAATAAGAGCACACTTGGCGGTCATTATACTAGACATGTTTTGATCCAAGATGGTTGACTAGCTTGATAGGGGGTAAGGTCAAGTAAGAATATTGTAATAACCTTTTGAAAATGATAGAGTAGGACTCAACTAAAGTTGTATAGGGTTTAGGGGTTTTGGTCTTAGTTAGTAAGGTGGAAGTCCTTTTAGGAGTGGGTTTGGTGATGGAAGGTTTAGGTAAGTTGGTGCATTTAGTTAGTGGTTTGGATTTTGGTGAGGTGGGGGTTAGTAAAGTGGAAATAGGGGGGTTTAGTGTAGGTACCTTGGTTTTTGTTGGTTTGGTGAAGATAAGTGCATTAGAAAGCTAGTGTGATGGTGTAATCAAGAATGGAAGTTGGGTCTTAGTTGGGATAACCAGCTTCCTACTCAGAGTGGATGGATGAGGTCCCAAGATAGAGTGTAAGGTTTAGGGAGGTAGGATTTTAAACCTCTTTAATTTTGGTGTTTCTACTCCCTTAGTTAATTTAGGTTGGAATTTAGTTGTTGGGTTTGGTAAGGTAAGCTCTAATTTCATAGATGGGTGATTAAGACTCTATGTAGGGAAGGTACCAAGGTTTTTGGTTGGTTTGGTTGGTTTAGCTGGAGATGGTGATTTGGTTGTTTAGGGTTTAGGTGACTTATATGGTTGAAGAATAGTTGGGTTGGTAAGATAGGAGTGTGGATAATAGAATGGGTAGGTTGGTCTACCAAAGGTGTGGTTAGAGGTTCTTACTTGGAAATTTAAGGGAGCTCCAATTGTTGCCAAAAGGTGGGTCAATCCATGTCAGGGATGAAGACAAATTAAAATTTTTATACTAATATAAATAATGGTTTACATGTTAGTTTTGTCTCTTGGATAGTGGATTTGAAAGATAAGCCCATAGGTTAAGACAGAGGGATGGAAACCTCATCCTTTTCCTCAATCAAAGTATGCAAGGTTTAAATGGGTAAATCCTCTATAATAGGCACAAATATAGGGACTTATTCTTCAATAATGATATCTAAAGGGGTAGTAAACTTATTGGTGGTTGAGGGACAAGGTAAAATGGGTGTTTGTTCTAGTATGTCAATAGAAGGAGGGGTTGACAGCTCCACTACCTCAATAATTGGAGGAGGAGAAAGGGGTGCATCCTCAGTTTGGGTCTTCAAAAGAGAAGGTAACTATACTACATAAATAAGTGGAGAGGGTGAGGAATAAATGGGTTAGATGATAGGTTCTTAAGCAATAAGCATGCCAAGAACCATGTTAACAATATGGGCATCATGAGAACACTCAATCGTGTTTCTCTCATTTTTGGTAGGTTCATGATTGGGGAAAGGTTAACTAAATATGTCAAGGGCTTGGTTTTAAGGTGTGTCAGTGTTATCCAACACAAGCTCAACCTTGTTAATGAGGGATTAGACAATGCTCTTGAAGGTATTACACCTACTAAAATCATGCCCTACTACTCGGTGGAAGGTGCAAAAATCATCTCATTGTACCAAATAGGCATGGGAAAAAAAACCAATTTACTAAAGTGGTTTGATAGGAAGAAGTTGTATGATATTAGATTTTAGTAATGTCTCCAAGATTGAAGCATAAGATTCTCTAAGTGGAGTAAATTGGTTTTGGTTGTTCTGGTTTTAGTTCCTTGTGTTTTGTTTTGAAGAACTAGAGGAATTTGGTTGGTTGATAGATGATGAAAAAGTGGCTTTAAGGATAATTTTCATTCATAGTTCCCTTGATTTTGGTCCTGGTGTTGGTTTGGTTGCTTAGTTTGGAGGAGGAAATCTCATTGGTTTTATAGGTAGAGTTCTTATTTTTTAGTTTTAACTTTTCTTCATTGATGTCTCTATTCTCTAATTTACATGCCATGGTAGAATCCTCATTTAAGGTTTGGAAGATCTGAACATGAAATGCAAAAGAGATGTGCTTGGCATTTGTCTGAGAAAAGAGTTTGATTAATTCAAGTTGGGGAAAGGAAAAGGAAAGTTGGTTCATTAGGATCCACCAACGAGCTACAAAATTAGTAATAGATTCATCATAAAATTGATGGATAGAGTAGAGGTCAGTGATGGAAACCTTCTTGGAGATATTTATCAAAAAGTGATCTAAAAAAATTTGAGCCAGTTGGGTGAAGGAAAAGAGGGAATTATTGGTTAAGGTACTATACGAATCCAATGCCAGTCTTGAAAAAGACATAGGAAAAGTATGGAGAAGGAGGGCATCATCATAGGAAATAAAATAACATGAGTTCCTAAAAGGTGATATTGGGGATCCTCCTTACTCTAAAACTTGGATAACTTGGGAAGTTCTCATTGGGGAGGATAGGGTTGGATAGTGATAGATAGATGAATGGGTTCATTACAGATCTGATCATATGATAAAACATTATGATATCCAAAAATAGATGACTCTAAGGGAGTCATCTTATCCATGAGAATATTAATGAGGTCCTCTTAGAGTTATACACTTGGAATGTTGTAAGATGCATATTATTGTAGTGGTTGGGTGACATACAAATAACTGGTCGGAGGTTGAAAGGTTGTCACATATTGGTATGCAGAGACTGATGGTTGGGTGAAAGATATGTAAGGGTATGTGGATACGGGTGGTTGGGTACTAGGTAGAGGTACATGCCCTTATGGGTTAGGGGTGTAACCTAGGTTTGGTGTAATGGGCACCTATTGGGTATGAGTAGTGGTTAGGTTGGTGACCAAAGTAAGGGTGGTGACCTTTGTGCTAACTAGGGGTAAGGTAGAATGTATAGGCACCACAAGATTTTGAAGTGGGGTAGAGGTTAGCATATTAGAGGTAATCAATGGAAGGTTGAGAATTATAGTGGTAGGTATCCTCATGGTGAGGGGAGTATAGGTGGCTAATGGTTGGGTTGATCCTAAGGTAGAGGAGTTGTTGGTAGGGGTGGAAGGTATAAGTGTGTTTGCAAGTTGGGTAGGTTGATTTTACATAGTGGTATCAAAGGTATTATTAGTAGATGAAGAGGCTTGTGTATCCAATATTTGGGTGGTGGCTAAGGAAATATAAGTGTTTACCATGAAGTGGGAAGGCATGCCATAAGGTGGGTCCATAGGTGGAACCAAAGTAGGGGTACAATGGGGCATAGTATTAAGGTAATGCTAAAGGGCCACATGATTGTTATCTAAGAAGGTGACAAAGTCTACATCTCCTTGGGGAACCTCCCAAATGAAAGGAAGACTTCCTAAAGGGTGAGGAGAGTTTGTTAGTTTAGAGATGTAGTCTATGGATGAGGGGATAAAAGAGGCTGATTGGTTTGGTGATGGGTTTTGTTTTACTAGATTCTTTCACTATTGGTGAGTTAGAACCATCCAAGGTAAGGGGGAGAGAATACACAATCTCACCACTCAAATAGAATGAAGGCAAGAAATGATCAAAGAAATCAAATCATGCTCTAGAAAGCACATTAAGTCCTAAAGGTCCTTTTAGTCTCTCTTTTGGCTTATGCCTTAAGCTTTCAAGAATTTGTGTGATTGAAGTTGGCTTGTAGAATAGGTACTAAAAAATAAGTCTATGGTTTATTTCAGGTTGTTTAGGTGCTAAAAAAAAATCTATATTTTGAATCAATACATGGCTTGGAATTTGGGCCTACCCCATCACTTCACCCACCACAATGATAAGGGTGTTAGGTGCTTAGCCAATATATACTGATTTCTAAAGTTTATACTCAATTAGAGAGCTAAGTTGGTTATCTTCTTGATAATGACCTCCATATAAGATTGGTGAGAAAGGGTAAGGTGACCACTAGGTGATGAAATCCTAGTTAGGCCTTATCTCAATTTTATTTTATGTTTAATTGATGAAGGTGGTTTATTTTAGTATGTGAAACAAAAGTGATGCTATGATAGGATTACTTTGCTTTAAGTTAAACTATGTGAGCTAAAATTCCAAGCAATTGATGTATGCACTTAATTTTAAGACCAAAGAAACTTTGATGTCATTTATGAGCACAAAATAGAGAGAAGAATATATATGTAAACAAAATAAATCTAAGTAAAGACACAAGGGTCCCACTGGGTGTGCTAAAATGTTTCAATGAATTTTAGCTTATATTTTGAGAAAGCAAGAAAAAGAAACTAAATAAGGTATGGTTGAAAAACTTGTTTGACTGTGTGCACCTTGAATCAGATGATTGTGAAGAACTACTCTTTGTCTTGGGAGGATGACCTAGAAATAAGATAACACTAAAGAAAATGGTTGTTTAGATATATAGATGAATGAATTGCCTAACACTAGCTAGATCCTGAAAGTAAGAGCTTCCTTGGATCCACATGTTTTAAACAATTAAGTTTATAAACATAATAGAAAGTACTTGCATCAATAATCAAAAGCTACTAGAATTGAATACAAGAAATGATTGATAAAGAAGTAGACTAATATGACTAATATTGCAATAAGCAATTCAACACTAGTGTTGAATGGCTCAAGTCTATTTCAAAAAATTAGGCAAGGGTCTATGAATAGGTAGGGACACAAAAAACTAGATTTGGTTGGGGGTAGGTAGGTGGAAATAGATTGATAAAATTTCTTACCATAGTAACCATCAATGGTTGAGGTGATCATTGATGGTTAAGGTGACCATCGAGGTTGGAAAAACCATTGATGGTTGGGATAACCATCAATGGTTACTATGTGTAGGTTTGGGTTGGAAAATGGTTAGATTGATGTGACCACAAAGTTGAATTCCAAGAGATGGGTTGGTAATGGATTGAGTGTGAAATTCAAATAAAATAATTGAATATTAGAAAATAAATACTTATCTTACAATAGGCTGATCAAGTGGGTACTTGAGGTGGTTGATTCATTGGTGAAGTTTGACATTATTTTGATAGAGTAACGGTACTTGATGCTTTGGTGGAGCAATGGTGGTAAGTTTGCTCTCTAACATGATGGATGGATTACTAGATCACTGATGATGATTGAATTGTAAAATAAAGGAACTCTAGATGCACAAGCTCTTGAGAAAAAGTGTATATAAATTCCAACTTCTTACTCCCCTCTTCTTATAGGTAATCAAGGAGAGGTGCAACAAGATGTTAATTGGGTCTTCTAATTTTATCTCATACATGTAATGGCTTGTGGATTTAGATGATCTATTTTAAAAAGAAAGGTGGATGGTTTACATGTTATTGGTTAAGGAGGTACATCTTAACTGTTGATGGTCATCCTAATAATCGATGGTCAAAGGTCAAGGCAAAAGAGTGGCTAACAAGGTAAGTTAAGTCATTTGGTCAAACTAACTATGGTTTGGTTCGATTAGGGGTTGAAAGGTCAAATTAGTCCCAAGGTGGTCCTAAGGTAGTCCAAGGGTGTTTCAACATTTGGAATCATAGTGTGCATATTTTTGGTGTCTATAATAATGACATCATTCTATCATCATTGTGATTGAGTATTTTACCAAATGGGTAGAGGCTATTACTTTAGTATCAAAAAAATAAAAAAAGATTATCTACTTTATCAACCATCACATCATCTACTATTTTGATGTTTCTCACAAAATTATCATTGACAATGAAAATCCTTTAAAAACAAGCAAGTCTATGGTATTTGTGATCATTCTGTATTAAGTTAAGTTTCTCCTCACCCTATTACCCTCAATTTAATGGATAAGTAGAAGCCTCTAACAAAAATATTAATAACATGCTTACTGAAATGGTCAAAGAATCTAGTCAAGATTTGCATTTGCACATCCCTTTTGCCTTATGGGCATATTGTACTACCATCCAAACCCTTATGGGTGCTACCCCATTCTCTATTGTGTTTAGAGCTGAGGATATCTTGCATCTTGAATTCCAGATCCCATCTCTTTGCATATATTTTCAAGACCTCATTTTGAAAGATGATTATCATCAACACCATCTAGCCCAAGTTGAGCTCCTTGATGAGCATTATTTATCCACCCTTACCCATCTTCATGTCTATCAAGATCATGCCAAATGTGCCTCTAACAAACACCTTAGAGTGTAAGAATTCAACATAGGAGACCTCATCCTAAAGGAAAACTAGCATGTCACCAACATGGAGAAAAGAAAGTCAGGCAAGTTTTCTTTCAATTGGCTTAGACCTTATATTATAACCCACAAGTATGGATCAGGAGCTTATCAATTGTCCTCTCTTTAAGGTGACCTAGAACATGAGCCCTTTAATGCTTTACCTATACATCCTTAATTTTTTTAAGAAGGATCAAGCTCACCTTTTGTATAAATTAAACTCATTCTACTTCCAACACATATTCATCTCCCTATTTTAGGGGAAACTGATTGAAATTGAATCATATGATTATCCATCACAATCATAGCCTAATATTAAACAATGAGTACCATGACTCTACCAATGGCATGATTCTCATGGTACTTTTTTCCCCTTATACAAGATGGATTCCCATGATTATTTTCACCTAAACCCCTTTACACCTAATCAATCTTCTTGTGCTTTTAGTTTTGTCTTCATAAAGGTGAACCCTTTAAGCCTATATAAGCATGCTTATGTCAAGCAAAATTAAACAAAATAAAAAAGCAAAATCCAAACCAATAGTAATCTAGGTCATTCCTAGCATTCACATACCACTTCATTAAAGGACAACTATTGAAAACATATTTGAAATTACTCAAAGTAAGGTGGACTACTCCCTTGAAGGACAACTATCAAAAACATTAAACAAAGCACAAAAACTTAGACCACTCCCTTAAAAGATGGCTGATTAAGGCATTTGTTAAAACAAGCATTTTCTTGGAAGCTTCCTACATCGATCAACTTCCCCAACCCTCCTAAGCAATAGGAAAAATACCCATTATCAAGAAAAAGTAAAAATAAAAGAATAATTTTTGAAAGCTGCAATCAGCTCTCACAAGAAAAATATTCTTGAAAGTTGTAATTGGCTCTCATAAGTATACTTCCCACATCGATCAATTTACAATTTGTATGACACATAATTAATTATACTATCTGTTTGGAAACCTATAAATGAGGCATTCTAGTCTGACAAGAAGTTTCCATCTTTCATCCATCTCCCCTTTATACACTATAAGCAAGGGATTTTGAGCTTAATTGATATTATGTGATCAAGGCACATTTTTAACCAACTAATGAATGCTAATATAAAGCATTCAAATGGATAATATTTATTAAGCCAATCTAACTTTGGTTTTTTATTAGTCCTTACCAATGAAGAAGCGTTGTGCCCTATTCTTATCCCATCATGTCTAGTTGATTTTTTCACTAAGACATTTGTCTCTTAATTATATTTCTTTGTTCTCACATGTAGTGTTGTTATTTAGCATACTTTATGTGTTTCACCTTAAGCACAATGAACACAACTATAACCACATCAAATCACATCAACATATATCAAAAGAAAAAACATACATCATTAGCATATCCATCATCATCTCAAAATCCAGTATCCATGAACAATAACACAATCAACCATTTTCACCACATGTCTAAAAAAAATAAAGAAGCATATACTTATTAAATTTTAGCATAACCATCATCATCATCATAAATAACATAAGCATCATCATCAACATAAATAAAAGCCATCACATGCCTAGCTATGTGAGTCTACATTAGTATCCAATATCCATAACATAAGCATAATCAATATAACATCACCAATGATCAATATAAACATTACATTATAAACATTAAAATCAAAGCAAGCTATAGGCCATGAGAAATAAACAAGGAGCATATATATAAATCATGAGTCTAACATGATAATGTATATAAAAATATACATGTCTCTCTCTCAAAATTTACATCTCACCACATCGACTCACATGCTAAAATCAAAATGATATATAAAAATATCTAATATATTTAAATCATATCCTAGATATTACCTTAGGGCATGAGTGTCTCCTAAAACACCACTATCTCCTAATGCCTATCCCCCTAAAGTACCTGTCTATCCTCTTATGGAAGTAACCCACTAACCTAGTGTCACCACATTGGGATCACCTATCAAACTAGCTCTTTCTCACCCCATTGGGGCTTATCAAGACACCACCTTAGAATTGTATCTTCATAGTGTCATAACTCCTCCATAGTGGCTAGGTATCATGCCATGGGGATGGTACTCAATGGTCTTGTTGATGCTATAGATTCTCCTCCTCCCATTTATCTCAAGGAGTGTCTCTCCTATGTAACCAAGGCTAGTGAAGATCTAACCTAGTAATTATCACCTATAACTATAACCACCTAACCCTGTAAGACTATCACCAGACCCTATAGTGCTACAGCCTATGCCTATGTGGTAGCTAGTTCCACTCCTACCTATATATCTAGGGTACCTCCCTGAACCTATGCCCATTAAAATTTACCAACTAGGTCCACATCCATTTACCTCCTACCACCATCATCTCCACCAAAGTCTACTGCCATGTATAGATCTTGGTACTATGTAGGGTACCCATCAAGAAAAATTACATCATTAATTGTTAGCCTTGTTTTTATGTCCTCATGATCAAGTAAAGTTGGTATTAGATGTTGCTTAGGTAATAAGACCTCATCTTTTGACATATATCTTGAAAATGGCCTAGGATACCTTGAAATAGGATAAATTATCTTTGAACCCTATCAAATGGGATGAGATCTACCTCCCCATCCATCCTACCAAAGATCCATCTATAACTCTATAATGATAGAGTCTACCTCCTATAACTGGCCCATAGTGGAAACTAAAGATATGACCTCTAGATACTATCACCGATGACCAAGGTAGCCAGTGTACCTCTAAACCAATCTACATCATGCAATCCTCCTCTTTTACTTAAAGATAAAAAATTAACTCTCCACCACATAAAACTAACTAGGAAATCTATCTAAGCATATCCCATCCATGGTATCCCCACTATCCTTAGTACTCGTATGTGCTCATAAGCCCAATAGTGTAGAACAAGACTGACACTAATGTCATACCTCCTATGAGATCTAAAACCCCATAGCTCCCTATATATCTAAAAAAGTAGCATAGGTACCCATGCAAAAATTGTGCATCCCAGTAACATCTCAACTAACACCCCCAACAACAAGTATGGGAACCTCCCACTACTCTAGTTAGGAAGGGAAAAAAATGACATTACCATTATCATCATCATCATCATTAGTCTCATCTTGCCTATTGACCTTTGATATAGTGCAGAGTAGATAAAACCTCCAGTGTGCCATCTAACATGATCATGATCATCTTCATACATTAGATCCATTAAATCATCTTTCTCCCCCCTCTCAATGTGATATATCAAATCACCTTGTAGGGGCAATCAAGTATCTTGTGCTTATCCTCTAGCAAGATAGTCATCTCACCAGTTAGTAAAACAAAGGTGTTCATGGCTAGATCCCATCTCTCTATGAGGGTCATGATCATATACACATTACATGGCATGTGCTAGTAGTATCACATCACTCCCAGATTGACCTCCTCCATATGGGCCTAATCCATTGGGGCCATCCCCTGGTGGACCTCTGTAAATATATGTGGCATCTAATCTTTTATCTGAATCTACTCTCATACCTACATAAAATTAATAAAAATTAGCTTAATCACATATACTATTGTTTCATACAAAAAAGTGCCTTCAACCTACCAAACCTTACCCATTTGACTATTTATTTGACTCCTACTTACTGAACTTAACATTTTAACCCATCAAATTTTGAAATTAACATCTTACCTCATCAATATTACCCACCCAACCCTTACCAACACTAGTTACAACTCAAACCACATATTCACCTATTAAAATCTATCAAATTCCTTAAACTTAACCTTAAATCATGCACTAATTATCTTGACCATCGATGGTCATAGTGATCATTAATGCTTAGGTAGTTACTTATCAATGGTCATCAATCATTGATGATCAAGATGACCATCAACAGTCACTATGTATGACCATCGGTGGACTTTCAAAGCCATACCCTACCCTAAATACAAGCAAAACACCTCCATCCTTATAAATTTATATCATTTTAAAACCATACCCACCACTACCTCATTTACCCATGATCAATTACCATTATTACCCACCAATTTAAACAAAACAAGAAACTCACATAACCTAGGTCAAAACCCACACCAACCAAATCAATGCCTATCTAATATAATTATAACTACTACATATGCTAAACCAAAAACTAATATATCAAATTACGTACACCACTTAACTCATTCCTTGACCATCATCGAGGAGGGATCCAGGGAATCCCTACCCATCCTCATCCATGTGCACATACACTCTGTATCCTCATTGGTCCCCTTGATCCAATCATCCATCTCAATAATCAATCAACTCCTTAGTAGTCACTATCAAGCAAATTCACCAAAAAATCCAAATTCTAAAGCTCAATAGTCAAAAATTTGTAATGAAAAAATGAGACAAGATTTTTTTATTTTTGACCATTAAACTTTTAAGGTTTACCCCTTGATCATCAATGGTTAGGGTGACCATCGATGGTCAACTTTCAAACCCTTGATCATCAATGGTTGAGTTGTGGCCTTTTTCCTTTTTACCTCAAATATGTAAATTTTTGACAAACCTCATCAAGCACCTACCCATATAGACTACTTTCTTCACCCACCTCACCCCTCACCTCGTCACCTCGACTTGGTCCACTTTAGCCCAACTAGTGCACATTTTGAGATGAATTTTTCTTGGTCATTTTGATCGTAATGAAAACATTACCATGTTAACCACTTTTGTACTTATTCTACCTTACACATACCTAACCAATTGATGTCTTCTCAGGGTCACTTCCTACCTTGGATACCCATGACTTCACTTGACCAGTTTATGTTTTACTTGGGAGCACTTCCTACCTTAGATACCCATAGACACACAGACCTTGTCTAGGAGACTTGTGTTTACAAGTGTTCCTGACTACTATTCCTAAATGTGGTCATGTGGTCTACTTGTCACTTATCCTCCTAATACTGACCTTTATTTTTACCAACTATGGCAACCTAGTCTATACAAGATCTTGGCTATTACACTTTTTGTCACACTTTACGTGCTTATTTTTGGTTTAGTGCCTAGCCTATCACCCACCTTCATGACATCCACCTTTGTCAACACCTTCATCCAACTTATGAAACTCACACCTAATTTTGTTTTACCTCATCGACTCCTAGTTTGAGGGGGAACACCTACTCCCATACTCAAGGTAACCTGACCTTTGACCCATAATCCATTTTTGTTTTATCAGGGTAACATAATAAAAAGGGGTAAAATGTAGGCATAAAAAATATGCACACAATGGTTTCAAATGTTACAATTCCCTTAGACCACCTTAAGACCCCTTTGGGCCCAACCTTGACCCTTTTTGACCCCTAACTAAACCTAACCCACTTAACATAAGTCAATTGACCTACTAGCTAAAACCCACCTTTTTAAGCAAGCCTACCTTTGACACCTAACCATCGATGGTCAGGGTGACCATAGATGATCACCCTGACTGTTAATGGCAAGTTCCATCATCTAAACTAACTTAACTCACCCTTAACTTTGCATTAATTTTTTATAATTAGATTGTCTAATATATATGTGATCTATTACATACATGAGTTATATATAGAAAGCCCAGTTAATGTCTTATTTCACCTCTCCTTCCTTACCTATAATAAGAGAGGAGTAGGAGGTGAAAAAAGGCCATCCAAAACTAATAGGAGCTTTTGCATCCAAAACTTCTTTTTTAGGTGTTCTTCCAACAATCCAATGATCTAGCCATCACATTAGAGAGCCAACTTACCATCATCACTTGATCAATATCCAAATACTGTTACTCTACCGAAATTATTCTAGACTCTACCAATGAGCTAACCACCTTAACCATTCATCTGACCAACCTTTTTCAAGATCAATATTTATTTTATATTATTCAAATGCTTTGTTTGTATTTTGAAATCAGCCTAGTACAAACCCATCTCCTAAAATAACCTTTTATGATCCCATAAATATACCTTTTATCAACCCAGACCCAACACATAGTAATCATCAATGATCATCTTGACCACCGATTGATTATGCAACCATCGATGGTCACCTCAACCATTGACGATCACCTCAACCACTAATGATCACACCAACTATCAATAGTCATTGTGGTAGGAAATAATACCAATCTATTTTCACCCACTTACCCTCAACCAAATCTAATTTTATATTTTTCTTCTTGTTCACAGACCCCCAACCTATTTTCTAAAGCATACTTGACCTATTTAGCATTAATATTGACTTACTTATTTCTATATTAATCAATTTTAATCTTTTTCTTTAGAAAACATTTCTTGTACTTAATTTCATTATATTTTATGATTGATGCAAGTACCTTATATTATATTTTTAAAACTTAATTGTTTAAAACATGTGGATTGATAACCCCTAAGAAAGCTTGTGCTTCTAGGATCTAGCTAGCGCTAGGCAATCTACCCAGCTATCTATCTAACCAACCATTTTATTTAGTGATATCTTATTTTTAGATCATCCTCCCAAGCCAAAGAGTATTTATTCATAATCATCTGATTAAATGCATGCAAAATCAAACAAGTTTTTTAACCATACCCATATTTAGTTTCTTCTTTCGTTCTTGAAATATAACCTAAAATTCTCTAAAATAATCGGTGCATAACAACTTGGTGTAAGGATAATATTGGAAAAAAGGAAAATTCATGGATGAAAATAAAGGTGGAGAGAAAGCTCTAGTTACTCAAGGAGGAGTTACTCCTTTCCTATTAGCTAAAGATGAATTCATGATGCAAACAAATGAGGATTGGTAGCCTCATGGAGAAAGCTTGTCTAATTTCTTTGTGGAAGATACTTTTGTGATCCAGCAAAGGAATTCTATTGAAAACAACATAATGTCAAATAGGAAGGCTCTAGGAGGTGATAATAACATGCCTAAAAGTTCATCTAATCCTACTCTAAGGCAAGCAAGCATGGTAGCTCCAAATACTCCTACACCTCCTTCAAGTCAAAATGTGGTAAAGTCTGCTCAAGGTGTCTCAATTCCTCAAGTTATAAGCAATAATTTGCCTCTAAGGATTCAAGATAATGTGAGTAATACTTCCCTAATCATAGTGTATTCTTTAAAAAGTGCCAAAACATCTATCTCCTTGTGGGATATCCTTCACATGCTTAGTCACAAAGAACTTTTGCAAAAGTAGCTATCCACTATTCCTACTAGTCCTTCACATTCAAGTAAAATTCATGGTCATGTTGCTCTTAAAAACTACCTAATACCATTTTTGAATGATCTACTAAAGTTGAGAATCCTCTACCTTTCTACCTCACTCTCATAGTGGGTGACAAGTTGGTACATAATTGCATAGTTGATAGTGGAGCCTCTACCTCAGTCATACCAAAATTTATAGCTAATGATTTGGGCCTAAAATATGAACCCCATAACAAAGGAGTGCTATAGATAAATGGTACACTTGCTAAGATAACAGGCTTGATAAAAAATTTGAAGGGTTTCTTGCATATTATTGTAGCTTTCATATCCTCCAAGACATTGTTATTGTAGACCTCCATATTCATTTTGCAATCTATCTTTCAAGAGATTTTATAGCCAAGATAGATGGATAAATCTTAGATAATTTGTCTTTTTTGGCCTTTAGGATAAGGAATGGAACCAAGGTGACCATAAGAACCCAACAACTTATAAGGTTTCACATTGACCCCTACATTAAGACAATCTCTAACTTGAATTGTGTGATCAATGAAAAGGAGGAGTCCAATGTGGATGATGGTGTTTCTAAACTTGAGGGAATTTCTAACTTGTTACTTGATGAATATGGTACTATAAATTATGAGCATTATTCTTATGCCTACTTTGATCAAACTAACCTTAGTACTTATATCATGCTTGAAGAGCCATTTGGGGGAGCTAAGTTAAGTGTCAAACATTATTTTTCACAAGCTATTGAAGGTAACTACATGATTCATGAGTATGATGATGATAGGTTAAGGAATATAATTAATCACCATAGTATAAGGAATGATGTCTTTCTACCTACCATTGATGAAGCTACCATCTATGGTGATACTAAAAAAGAAGATGAGGATGATATATGGCTAAGATTTAATTCTATATGTTAAGAGTTTGACTAGTTGAGTAAGGCTCCTTTCCCCCTCAATAAATGTATATCTGATGTGTTTGTTGATAAGACTAATGAGTAGGCTCTTGAGTGTTTTAATAAGCATGAAAGTAAAGGCCATGTTATAAAGGAAGATAGACATCAATATAATATTAGTTTGGGCCCCTTTTTGCCTAAGTATTGACCTGTGCCAACTCAATAGACATCTTAGTACGAGGCAATCATGTGAAATTATTTCTAGTTTGGTATCTTTTATTCTAGCTAAAGGAATCAACACTCATCTTTTAGCAATGAGCAGGCAGTTAATTGGCACCTAAATTTTGTGGGGTATCTTCATGAGAACTTGCACATGGAAAATAGAGCACAAAGGGCACATGGTGATGGAGTTGATGGAATGATCAACCAAGGCTCTATCCCAAACCTAACCTGCCCCTCTAACCTAACAAGAAGATACTCCTAAGTGATATAAATCTAAGCTCAAACCAATATGCTAGAGACATGAATTTGAGATATCTAATCTCTATAGAATTGGTTTTAGACCTCATAAAGCAACTACCATTGAAACTTAGGACTAGCATGGATGCCCTTGAGGCTTCCCATTATAGTGCCTAAGCTCACTTGTAAGCCTCTAGGCCTTTAGTAGCTTTAAGTGAAAATTTACTCAATCTCATTTGTTATATAATATATTTATTTAAACTCTATTTAAGGAGTAACAGTGTTGTATCCATTGGAGTTTGAGTTGATTATGTCTATGTTTAATGTCTTTAGCTTTTATATTTAAATGTGCAAGGAATGTGATTGTATGCACATAATATTTTCAACCTCTTATCATATATTTAAACTTTACATCTTACAAAAACCCATTGCAACTCAATATCTTTGAGTGCATGCCTTAAGGGGTGCACCAAGTAAGGGGTGGGTAGACCTTTGGTGCTTCGTAGGATTGTTATCCCTTATTGACACATTATTACCAATCCAACCATATCTCAAAATCATTACCTAAGTTATTTTTCCTCCCTTGGATACTCCTCCAATATTTTTCTCTTTCCATCCCTCCTTTTCTTGTCTTAAACCCCTTTTAGTCATTTGGTTGTACTATGTTGACTAGTACAATTTAGGGGTATTCTTCACTTTCTTAGTTTGTTAGCCTTTTAGATGAATTAGCTCAGACCTACTGAATTATCCCAAAAAACACAATGGATTTACCCTATATAGCTTATGTTCCTAGAATAATTTAGGGCAATGCCTACCTATAAATATAATATAATTTCATAATTATTTCATGTGTAATAGATAATTATTATTCACTCATGCTTCTTCACAATCTGCTCTTCCACCATTCTACTTGAGGAGACTTAGTTTAGGTTTCTTATTTAGAGAATCTAATATTGTGGATAAGTATTAGATGTTTTGGCCTTTCTTAATGATCCTTACAAACCAAAAAAACCTCTTTCAAAGCCCCTTTGGCCAAGGGAGAGATTGACTCTCGATGGATTCACATTCAGGTAAGTATATTCTAACTTTGTTATCCTCTCTTTTAGTAAATAGAAGTCCCCCATAAGTGTTGGATCAAATAATACTATATTTCATATCTTATGTATTAGGGTGTTACTCATACTTAAATTAATTGAAGTCCCCTATACATGTTTGTTTTATTGTTTCTAACCCCCACTTTGTGCCACAAGCTTTGGTGTGCACTAAATTAGATTTACTTTCTTGTTATTAGAATAAGTAAATGCTCTAAACCTTAGGACTCCATTAGGGTTGTGTAATTATGTTAGACTATAGGCTTTAGAACCCTTCCTAGCATGATATGTTGTGATAAGTGATCCCCTAATTGGGTCTACTAGACCCCCATATTGGTCATGATCCTGCTTAATAAGTGTATCTCTAATCAGAAGTGTAGCTATGCTCTATCTTCTCTGAGATAGGATTGATTTATAGATATGATGCATTTTTGATTACATACATTCTAGTGAGCCCAATGTGAAACTACCTCTTGCAAGATTTCTTTCACTTATTTCATTCTTTTAATCATCATTTTTATCATATATTTTTACATACTGTATTGATTCTATCGACCCAACTATTTTTATTTATGTGCAAGTTTCTAAGAATAGGCAAATAGATCAACCTAGTTGACCTAGTATAGGTTTCTAGCCTTTAAAACATCTAGTTTAGACTACTAGGTAGACCCATTTGACCTCTTAGAGTTTCAACACTTTGTAATAGGTTCTTGCATATCTTGATTGATGTTGTCAATCAAGTTTCCAATTTTATCAAGCATACTTCAAGGTTATTCATCATCAATATTCCTTCATTACATCTCTGATCCATTAAGTCAATTGGATCGACACTACTGACCCAATTCTATTTTGTGTGCTATCTAAAATAATTATATCAACCTTGTTGACCTAGTTCATTTTTAGACTTTGCTTTTGTAGTATAGGTTCAACCCTGTCGATCCTATTCTATATTTTGTGCATGTAGTGTTAACACTATACCTTATTTCAATGTTGGAATTAACCTCATATATATTAGTAATTAGTTCACACTTTCTTTTCCTATTGCTTGCATGATTAGAATATATCACCTAGTCTAATTAGGGTATTTTTAATTAGTTGCTTAGTTTCACTATTTCTATTTTATGCACACATGACCAAATCACAAAAATATAAACAATCACTTTAACATTTTTTCTATCCAAGGCCAACCTACTTGGATTTCATCACCAAGGGGGAAGCTGACTTGATGCTCTAGTCAATTATAAAGTGTGGTTAATGGTATGTTTTGGTTTTGGCTAAGCACCTGACACCCTTATCACTGTAGTGTGCAAAGTGAGGGGTTAGGCCCTGATACCAAGCTTGTATCATTACGACTACAGTCCCTGTCAGCCTCGACTACCTAAATCCATCCTTAGATTGCTATTTAGTTCTTTGATTTACATCCAACTTCCAATCACATTTAAAATAGTATCTTAATAATTTAATAAACATCTTAGGTTTACCAATTAGTTATCTCTTTACTTTTCAAGTTGATTACATGCTCTTCACTCAATTATGTGTGTAAAAGTTGTATTAACCAGTGTTAGTGCAAGGTTTTGTATTATGTACTTTAATTGGGTTGGCCAGTGTTGATCTAATTGACTATTTTTTTCCTTTTAGCTCTTACTTTCATAGATTAGCTATAAAAATTATCTTGTCTCAATTCATAACTTGTCATCAACTTTATATTTTTATGTATTTGATGTATTAGGTTGACCCAATCAACCTTGCACCTTTTTATCCCCTATTCACTGTACTATATTGACCTAATCAACGTTGTATAGTCTACAACTCCTTTTTCATCTTTTTCCTACCTCTATTCACTATACTGGATTAACCCAGTTGACCTTGTATAGTCACAGGGCCTATTTTTGTGCTTGGTCAACCCAGTCAACCTTGTACTATGTTAAGCTTTTATTATTTGTTAATTTAATTCCCTATATTTCTTATTCTTCATTTTATTCATCTCTCTTTATCTATAATGAAGTCTCCTATAATAATATTCTTAAATAGCTTAAATCCATTTAGATACTATATGGGATGTTCATTTCTCCCTCTATTTTCTTCCCAAGAGCACCATCACTCTTAAGGCACCTCTTCTTCTCCTTCATCTATGAAATGTAACATGGTGCAAATAACAACTCAATATGAAGTTGATGGAAATAAACATTTCTTTACTTACTAAGAAACTTCTCAAAATATTCAAACTAATGTAGGAGTGAATGATACAAGTTTACTTAACAATCCATCTTCTTCCAATCCTCTCCCTAATACCAATTTGGGGAGTGCTCGTATAACACTAACCCACCTCCCAATACATCCCAAATTTTATCCCAAATTATCCAACAAATGAACATTATACAAAATTATAATACCAACCAAATGATGCAACTTCAACAACATCTATTCAATTTGGCTAATCAACCTCCAACTATTCATCCTCAAGCTAATCCTAATTATATTTCTCCACCTCTCAGGGATGCCTCAGGTAATGTTATTCCTCAACCCATAATGAATAACAAGATGATTCAAACCATTTAAAATGAGCCTTTATATCCCTTCATTATTTCCATTAATATTGGTAACATATCTCCACCTATCAAATATGATGGGACTAAGGACCCTGTTTCATTTCTTAAAACCTTTGACAACCTTTACAAAGAGTGGATCCAAACTAATACATTCACCACTACTAAACTCAAATTCAAAAATTTTACTGATGATGTATTAGAATGGTATAATCAACTACCCCAACATTCTATTTGGAAACTTGAAGATTTGGTTAATCCTTTGGTTAAAGAGTTTCAACACAATGATCTTTGTAAAAATTATCGTAACCACCTCATCAATGCTAAGTAATCTCCCACTGAATTAGCTCATGAATTTATCAAAGTATGGAAATTTTTAGCTCATAAAGCTGACCATAACATGACTAATGATAACTTATTTAAACTCTTTATCATGGATTTAACTCCCACTCTCTAATATAAGGTTCAAACCTTTGCTCCTTAAACACTTAATGAAACTCCTTGTCAAGATAAACATCAAGACTTTCTTATGAAGAAATTCAAACCTAATCCTAAACTACTTAAAATATCTTTCTAAACATCTAATTTTATCACTATTAATGCTCTAAAAACCAAACAAGGAGTTGCCAAAACTGATACTCTTTCACATTCTCATAGACCTCTTTGAGTTCAACAAATGTTTTTTTTTTACCATCCTCAAAACCTTTCATCTATCCCAACACTCCTCATGAGTGGCTTGATCCAAATCTATTTTTCTAGTTCCATGCTAAGATTGGGCATTCTCATGAATCTTGTAGAGGGCTCAATAAATTTTCTATCTTTTATATACTTGGTGATTCATTCAATCATGAAGCTATGATCAATCTTCATCATCAAGAATACACTATTGCTTCCCAAAAATGACAAAATTTCAAATCTTCTACCTCTAATAGCCAAAAATATTCTAATAATTTTAAAAATGTCAAGGATGTTTATGCTATCAACTCTAATTATGAATAATATTATAATAACTCTCATTATGTCAACACTGCCAAAGTCAATTATCATCATAAACCAACTCACAAAGATCCCATTACCATGCCTAAAAATCCATTTTTAGAAGAATAACTTCTTAAAGATACGACCAAACTAATGTTGATTCAAAAGCACCTAAGGAACAATTTCCTCTTTCCAATCCTCCAATCACATCTATATCTTCCAAAAATACTTTACCTTCTAAACCTCATGCTGGTTCTTCTAAATCTCATTGTAATTTTTTCTAAGAACTCAACTCTATACCTTGTAATATTCATCTTATGGATTTGGTTTGCACTTCACCATATCATCATAAATTCCTTATGCAACAACTTCAAGAAATTGAAGATCCATCCTCCATCAATGAAGAGCCACCTTATATTGATTCTCAACCTACTAATGTCAATACCATTGAAACCTTGTGTCCTTCTTCCAAGCCTTCTATTGAGTTTCTTGAAGAGGACATGATTAATGATAAAATTATTTTTCATGCTAATGATCTGCCACTATTTATTAAAATATCCATTAATACCACTCTTATCCAAAAAGTCTTAGTTGATGAAGGCTATGGTATTAATGTCACATCGTTGTGGCTTATATAACAACTTGGTTATAACAAGGATCATCTCAATCAAACTTATCTTAATTGTCATGGTTTTGATAAGACTAGTAAAAAACACTTGGTTGTATCTGACTTCCATTTACCATTGGACCGAAGATTGTTTGAACCAAGATTATGGTCCTTGATCTCCCTTGATCTTATAATATGCTTCTTGGTCATTGATGGACTTATCAAATGAGAGCCATTGCTTTTTCTAGTAGTCAATGTATTAAATTCTTACATAATGGGAAATGGTATGATTATGAAGCTTACTCCAATCCATAGAGTATCCAACTTCCTAATCCTAAACCTCAATATCGTATTCCTACAAATGTTAAGATCAACAATGCTCCTTTAGCCGAGTTCATCAACATGAATCCTAATTTACAAGCTACTCTTGCATATTCCAATGATGATGAGCCCAATGATTTACAATATACTTACAATACTACCAAGTTTTTTCCATATATTTATAAATAGGTTCCTCCTTCTCTCTTACCAAGAGACCATACCATTCCTCTTATTAATGAAATTACTAACTTTCCCCTCCATGCAATGCTCAAGATCCTTCTTTACTAGAAGATGCCTTCACTTGCAATGATTTTATTTTAGCTAAATTATTTAAGATCCTCTCATCATGTCTCATAAATTTAACAGTATTGGTTTTTCACCTTCTAAAAATCCCCTTGATTCTCAAGCTTGTATGATTTCTCTAACATATGATGATAACTATATCATGGCCCAAGCTCAATATAGAGACTTGGATGTTTAACATTATCATAAAAAGCTAGCTAAATTCATACTTTTAATCAGGATTTGCATACTATTTTTGTGGATCTTATCTTATATCTTGAGGGTTATGTGCCTCTCATCAATCCTCCTCTTATCAATACTCCTTAGGTGGTAGAGAAAATTATGCCTTCCAAATTTCTAGAAATATCTACATCTCCTTTACCACCTATCAATCCAATCATTGCATCAGATCCTTCTCCCATCATCGAATCCATTGATGCACCAATATTTCTTATCAAAAGTAAAGAAAATTTATGCTTGAAGTTTTAACTTTATGTCATAAGGAAATAATCAAATTACTTGATGCTAAATTTATCAAACCAGTGGATTATTCTGAATGGATTTCCAACACTGTCCCCATTTAGAAAAAAGTCACTATGGTCATTCACATTTGTATTGATTTATACAACCTTAATCTTGCTTTTCCCAATGAAAAATTCTTGTTACCTTTAATATATGCCATCATTGATTCCACATCTTGTTATGAAATGTTATCTCTTATAGATGGTTTCTCAGGATATAATCAAATTCATATTTCCCCCAAAGACCAACATAAGACTACTTTCACCATGAAATTGGCCACCTATTGTTATGTCAAAATTCCCTTCGGCCTCAAAAATGATGGATCCACTTACCAATGAATGATGACTCATATCTTTCATGATCTCATTCATAAAATTGTTGAAATTTATGTGGTTGATCTTATTGATAAATCCAAATATCATAAAAATCATCTCTTTGATATTGCTATTATCTTTGACCATCTCCTTAAATATAAAGTTACACTTAATCTTTACAAATGTGTCTGTGGAGTCACATCTAGAAAATTATTAGGATTCTTAGTCTCTCTCCATGGCATTGATGTTGATCCTACTAGAATTAGTGGTATCAACAACATGCACATTCCTCATTCTATTCTCAACATTCATACTTATTTAGGTAAGCTTGGGGTAATTAGATGATTCATCCCTGAAATGGCATATTGAATTCACTCCATCAATTCCCTTCTCAAGAAAGATATTACTTTAGAATGGATAGATCCATGTCAAAAAGCCATTGATAATATGAAAGAGTCATTACTTCTTCCACCCACACTTTATCCTCCTTCTAATGATAAACATTTGATTCTATATACTTTTTCCACACCTATTTCAATTGGGGCAATGCTTACCCAACAAGATTATATAAGAAGAGAGTATGTTATCTACTAAATTAGTTTAGGCCTCATCGACTATGAAACATGTTATACCAAAATTGAGTGTGATTGCCTCGTCATCTATTTTATATCTAAAAAGATTCATCACTACATGATAGACTATACTAATTATATCATCATTCACTCTGACTCCCTTCATTATTTCTTATCCAAAGCCTTTCTTCTTTGATTTATAATTGGCAAATGGATGGTCTTACTCATTGAATTTGATCTTCTTATCATCACTTAAAAAGCTGTTAATGGGCAAGTCATAACTGACCAACTTGCCATAGCTCCCATTACAACCACTTGTTCCCTTCAAGATGACATTCTAGATGACAATATCCTTTACATTGAAAGTTTTAATCAATCTATCTCTCTCAAAGATTATTTTCATACCTTTACTACTGATCTTGAACCCAATTAACTTGAAAAAACTTCCACTCCCTCTAGTACTACTGAACTAAAGGTAGTTATTGAGGAGCTTCCTAAGATTAATGTTGAATTACATAAGGATACTTAGACTATTCACTTTGATGGTGCTAAATGACTTCAAGGAGATAGGGCAAGTTGTATTCTCAAAAGTCCTCTTAGTAAAATCATTCCTTTATAATTTTGCTTCACCTTTGATGCCACCAATAATATGGCTGAGTACAAAGCTCTTATCTTAGGTATGAGAGCTTCTCTTGATTTAGACATTCAATACCTTCATGATTTAGGTGATTCTCAACTTATAAACCATTAAGTTAGCAGTGATTATCAATGTAAAAGTGATAACCTTGTTACCTATCATCAAATTACAACCACTTTTGCTAAGGATTTTATTTCTTTTACCATTGAGCCTATTCTTAGAGATCAAAATTCTGTTACTGATTCTCTTGCCTCTTTAGATTCTCTATTTCATCCATGCCAAGTTCTTTCTGATCCTTCTTTTCTTATATGAATAAGAAAATCTCCATCTTCAACTCAACCACTCGATTCACTTATCTATCATATTTATGTTATTACCATTAGACAAAGCCCTTGGTATAAATACATTATTCAATTCTTAGAACACCAAACTTATCCTCCTAATTTAGATTCTCATGAAAAGACACTTATTCACAAATAATATTTCAAGTATTTATTTTGACATAACATCCTTTACTATCATAATGCCAAGGTACCTTGCTCCATCATGTTATGCAAGATGAGGTCCCTCCTCTTCTTGAATAAGCACATGGGTGCATTTTTAGTGGTCACTATAGTAGATGTGCTATAACATGTAAATGCCTATGTATGGGTTACTTTTGGACTACTCTTGAAAAGGATGCAATCAAATATGCTAAAAAGTTTACTCCCTGTTAGCTTCATGATGATCTTATCCATTCACCTCCTACTAAACTTCAAACTATTGAATCTCCTTGGCCATTTTCCACATGGGTATTTGATCTCATTGGTAAACTTCCTTGCTCCCAAGATGGGCATGTCTTTATCATCACTGCTACCAAATATTATACCAAGTGGGTAGAAGCTATGCCCATTTTTAACATCATTGGTCTTAACATTTAAAAATTTGTTCTTAACTAAATTATTTTCCACTTTGGTGTTCCCCTTACCATCATTTTTGACAATGGTGGTAATTTCAAAAACAAACATGTTAAACAACTTTGTGATAAATTCAATATCAATCAAAATTTTTCCATGCCTTATCATCCATAATGTAATGGCTAAGCTAAAGCCACTAATAAAATTCTCAACAAAATTATCCAAAATAAAATTCATGAAACCCACATAGATTGGCATATTCATCTTTAACCTACACTTTGGGCCTATCAGACTAGCACATGCACTACCACTGGGGAAACTCCATTTTCTCTAGTCTATGGTTCTAAGTTAGTTCTTCATTTACAAGTTGAGATTACCTCTCTCCATATATCTCTTCATGGCATTATTAATGATGAATAATTGTGTGAATATTGGCTTTATGCCCTTGATTTACTTGATAAACATCATCTTTTTGTCTTGCAACATAACCACCAATACAAGGCTCACATCACTAGATAACATAATGAATGTGTTAAAGTCTGCACTTTTAATGTTGGTGATATTATCCTTAAATTAGACTAAACTCAAGATAAAAAAGGTAAATACACCCAAAAATAGTGGGGCCCATATTTAGTCAAATATATTTTTGGTCCAAGCACTTACCATCTTCAAACTAATGAAGGCCATGTCTTCAAAGAGCCCACCAACACTCCATTCCTCAAAAAGTACTTTGCCTAAACATTTACTTCTTATCATGTTTTCTATCTACATATATTTAAATTTTTTTGTAGGTTACCTAAGCATGGGTCTCTTTCTCTATAGTAGTTCCCTCTTTTTTTATAAACCTTTAGTCTTCTAGTTTGGTCTTTCGATTTCTTGGTGTACCATAGTCTTCTTTAGATTCTTGAATTATCTCATATTTTTTGCACCCCTTGGGTTTTTCTTTTGTGAGTTTATTTTTAAGACCATGGATAAGACCTAAAATTCCTCACAAAACCAACATATTTTTCTTATTTTTTTCATACTTTTTTCTTGCCAATGTTGTTTTGGCATCCCTTGGGTTTTTATTTTGTGAGTTGTTTTGTAAGACCATGGATAGGACTTAGTATCCCTCACAAAACTACTATTTTTTTGATTATCTTTTTTCACTTTATTTTTCATCTTACTTGTTGGCACACCCTTAGGTTTCTATTTTATGAAGTTGTAGTGTAAGATTGTGGATAGGACCCAATCCTCCTCATAAAATCACCACCTTTTCATGTTCTTTCATCCTTGTTATTAAACTTTAGCTTTTACTTATTTTGATAGATATAATTTTCAAAATAATCTATGTTAGCATGTTTTCATCCCTTCCCTCATTATTTTGATAAGGAATCACACTTTACTATCATTGTATCCTTTTTTTTTTTTCCCTTTGTCACTATTTTTTGCAATTTAAAGTAATTGAAATTATTCCATATGTTACTCCTCTTGATTTACCCTTTCTTTCATCTCCACATTGGAAAAAACAAGGTCAAAGTCAAGATATCACTTTTATTTCACTTGAATTTATGAGACTCTTAAACCCTATGCTCTTTGAAGTTATCTCTCTTAGGAACCTTGTCCAGAGTATTCAAATGAAATTCATCTTTAACACCCATGTTTGGTTTTCCAAATCGTCATGGAGGAGGAATATAAAAAATCATCAAGAAAGTTATAATCTAAATCATTTGAAAACAAAAGGCAACGATATCTAAAAGGCAACATACAAATCTTAAAATTTAAAATCACACCAAATGATGTGATTACAAGCACATATCCTATCTCTAATCAAAGCTCAAACTCCACAATTGGCCTCACATAGAGCCAATATTCTTTGGGGTGTGGTAGACCAGAAGATTAGAATAGGGGATTTAAAAAAAACTCTATGGTGCTACCTACTTTATCATGTAAGTACCCAATATTCATAGTAGATCGATGGCTCTATAAGGGGTCCTAAAGAACACGTCATGGAGAATTAGGTCTATTTTTTTCATGCATTTAGCCTTTATGGGATGCTCTATATACTCAATTTGTTGACCTATGACTTGTGTAGCTAAGAGAAGTTCTTCATATTCCTTAAGGTTGAAAGTTCTCTTGTTTTGAAAAAACTAATTTGAGTGTCTTGACTTTGATAAAGAGTTCCTCTACCTTGGTTTTTCCTTCATTATCCCCTCCACCCATTTCATTTCCCCCCTTGACAAGAAAATTGTGATTATAAATCTATTTTCCCTTCTTCTTGAAATTCTTTTTTCTTCACCTCTTAGAAAAATATTAGCATTACTTTGTTTTAGTTTTATCTATCCTTAGAGCAAAACAACATGTTTGAGTAACTATGGATTTCTTCTTTATTTACACCATGATTTTACATTTATACACTTAATTTACTTTCCTTTTACCATTTGTCATTGTCTTACTATCTTGCTATTATGGACACCTGAGTTCATACCATTTTTCCATTGTTGAGTGAGGTTGGCTTGTTACTTCTCACTCAACAATGTTATTTTCCATTTTATGATTCTTTTTCCATTGTTGAGTGAGATGTGGATTATTACTACTCACTCATCAATTTTGTTTTACCATTTTTTTTAGTATTTTACCCTTCATTTGTTTTTGTTTTATCATCCTATTTGACATGTATCCTTGGTTTGACTTGGTGGATAACATGTTTGACTTTTTAAATCTTTAGTAGCCTTGGCCTTTTGGTTACCCAATTTACTCTTTTTTTTGACTTGGTCATTTGGTCTAGCATAAAACCTATCAACCCAAACTGCTAAATTTCCCAAGTATGTCCCATCCTCATAATACTAGCTATCTTGGATTTTCTTACATTTATTTTTTTGCTCTTTAGTTTTATATTCTTGGGTTTGTCAAAAGTAGTATCTATGCCCTACATAATCAAAAATAACAACACATTAGGAAACCATCCCATAATAAAGGTAATTCAATGTACACATTGCATTTAATTTTTAGTTATTTACTTTTTAGACTAGTTTCCCTTTAATTCATTTACTTTTAGTTATTTTTGCTTTAAAATACTACATTTTTTTTAGCATCAACATTGTGTGTTACTATGTTCTTTCTCAAATCACCATACCCTATTTCATCTTAGTGACACGTGATGATATTTGAGTGGGGCATATGTATACACGTAATATTTTCAAAATTTTATCAAATATTGATGCTTTACATCTTGCAAGAACTTGTTGAGACTCAATATCTCTGAGTGCATGCCTTAAGGGGTGCATTGGGAAAGGGGTGGGTATACCTTTGGTGCTTCACAAGATTATTGTCCCTTATTGACACATTATTACTAATCCAACTAGATCCCAAAATAATTATCTAAGATATTTCTCCTCCCTTAGATACTCATCTAATATTTTTCTCTTTCCATCCCTCCTTTTATTACCTTAAACTCCTTTTGGTCAATCCGCTGGACTATGTCAATTGGGTCAACCCAGTAGAGTTTAGGGGTATTATTCACTTTCTTAGCTTATTAGACTTATACTTTCGACTGACCTAACTTAGACCTAGTGAATTATCCCAAAAAACACACTGGGTTGACTAGGTCAACCTTGTACAATTGACATTCTCAATATAATTTATGGAAAGACACACCTATAAATACAAGATAATTTTATCATTATTTCTTATGTGCAATAAAGAGTTATTATTTGCTCATGTTTCTTTACAATCTACTCTTTCACCATTATAATTGAGGAGACTTAGCTTAGGTTTCGTATTTGGAGAATCTAGTCTTGTGGATAATTCTTAGATGATTTGGCCTTTCTTAGTGATTATTACAAATGATAACAACCTCTTGAAAACCCACTTTGGCTAAGGGAGACATTGAGTCTCGATGGATTCACATTTAGGTAAGTATATTCTAATTTTGTTCTCCTCTCTTTTAGTAGATATAAGTAGCATAAGTGTTTGCTCGAATAATACTATCTTTCATATCTTATGTATTAGGGTGTTACTCATACTTATTTTAATTGAAGTTCCTTCTACATGTTTGTTTTATTGTTTCTAACACCCATTTTGTGCCATAAGCTTTGGTGTGCACTAGATTAGATTTACTTTCTTATTATTAGAATATGTGAAATCCTCTAAACCTTAGGAATCTATTAGGGTTGTTGTGTGATTATGTTAGACTATAGGCTTTGGAACCCTTCCTAGCATGATGTGTTGTGACAAGTGATCCCCTAATCGGGTCTAGAGGATCCCCATATTGGTCATGCTCCTACTTAATAAGTTTATTTCCAATCAAAAGTGTAGGTATGCTCTATCTTCTCTAAGACAAGATTGATTTATAGACATGATGCATTTTTGATTACATACAATGATTAATATAGTGTTATAAACTTAATCTAAATGTTAGGAATGTTTGTTGAAAGATTTTAGTTCATAATGTTCATGGTTTCTCTGTAATTATGATGACATTAACATATTATGTGGAAATAATATAAGTGTAGGAAAGATCCCATGCCAAGCCATGATACCTATGCTTAAAGTGCTAACCCAACATAAATTCCTGATCTAAGATATTCCATTGAACCCTCCATGTACTTAATGGATGATAATCATGATAAAACATAAGCTTCACCCATAAAAATACAAATCAACCTGATAAGACTTATACCCATATAACTAAAAGTAGCTACTAAAATAGGATTTGCACCTACAAACCCTCAGCTTAGCCTATAAATGGCTTGCATTGATGAAATTACAAATTCCATTATTGAAAGTGACCAAGCCCCTTGAAGAATGATTTGTGCCATGGCATGATAAGCCCAATGCATGCCTCAATTTTTTCTTTGATACACTTTAGGAGAACACATAAGGCTTGAACCTTAAGTGAATTGATGCCAGTGTAGTCAAGTGATAAATGTTGAGTGCTATAGGCTTAGTCCATATTTTTAGCTAGTTATAACAAGTCTAGAAATGACTTATAAAACTAGATAAGTGCTTGACTAAGCAAATGACATAGACAACCAACCATTTTCTACAACACATTCAAGAGCCTATAGTCCTAGAAGGTTATAGTGGAGTCAAGGCAAAAAATTTTGTTTTCCCTCAAGGATAGCTAAGAACTCCATCTAATGTTGAGACATATTTAGATGTTTTGGATCATAAAGGAGAAGAGCTTGATACTCCCAAACATCAAGTACATGTTATCCTAAAAGAACACAAAGTTAAGGCAAATAAAATATCTTATAATATACATTTTGAATAATATCCAATAGATATGATAGTGATCTAGAGGACTGCATACCTAATAAAGGATCTTAGATAACAAGACAAGGCATTCATGAATGCTCCAAAAGGTCCACTTGTAGACTTAAGAAGATCCAAAGGTGATAGACTTCTTAAACATTCACATATGTAAGTGGTTGATGATAAGCATGCCCCTCATGCTAGATTACATTCATGGAGTGACAAATATGAAAGAGGAACTATATTTAACCATATTTGAGGTATGATCAGATGTTTCACCTTAAGAATGAGGTTTTTTAAATAGTAGATTAGGTGTGTGTGTCTTTCTTTTAGTTGTGTTATGTTTCATAAGTGTTATATTTGAACACATACTTATTTCATTTAGTGTGTCTTGTTTTATGTGTCTTTACTTTATGTTTGGTATGGTTTCAAAGTTTTTTTTTTTTTTTTTTGTAAAACTAGTGTATAGGTGACTCCATGGCCCAATGGATAGGATTAGGCAACTGGTCTTGGCATAGAAAACATACCAACCTTAGGAAATCATTAAGAATGTTGACCATTTTGATCACAAGTCAAAATAGGTGAAATCCATATAGTATAAAACTTTATATAGGAGTATAGTATAATGTTATAGGGAATGTTATAGTTCATTTTATGTCATATTAACCTTGGTTATAATCCAATTTAATACTTATATCATTTTGAGTCACTTAGGGGTCATATATGGATCATTAAATGAAGTGGTATGGTTTTATTAGGTATAAAAGTGTTATAATATATATTATAATTTAAATCATGTCAATAAATATTATATTACATATAAAAAATGTTGGGAATAATATAAGCTTGCAGGTGTTAACTAAAAATCAAGAATACAAGTGAGAAAGAGGGAGTTTTAGAGGTTATACGACATATGGGAGAAATTTTCATGTGGGAGAAGTTTATGGAGTGAAATTTTAACTTAAATAACTCAATTTACACATTTTATATTCATTTAAATCACTGAAAATTGGTTAAAACCATTCTATCTCTTGATTGCTCCACCAGGCAAACATAACTAGTCGGAAAGTTTCTTCTTGGTATGACCAGTAAGAAGACTTATAGGTCAATTTATCTTAGTGGTGGATATTAAAATTGGTAATATTCATATTAATTTTTGGATGTAAATTATTTTATTCCTATACTTTATGAACTATCCTTATGAAGTTAACTGTTCATTTCTACTTGTTGTTTCCCACAACTTGCTAGTTTTGATCCTATTTGAGCTAGTCCATACAAATCAATTGATGAATTTTTTTCCATAGGATTTTTAATACCTTATCTCATGTTTACCATGTTTGGTTTCTTTATTATAAGTGATTATAAGGGTCAAATAATTTAAATTTTAAGAAGATGTTGCTAGTGAGGTTGCAGTTAGATTTCACCACTTGTAGAAGATTTATTTATCTATAATGGTTTCATGTGAATGTAATATGGTATGATTAATGTTTGTAATGTCATATAAATCACCTTATTTCCATGATTTTTCTTACAAGTTCATGCATTTTTCAAACACATGGTCTCATGTGTCACACAGTCAAATTTATGTAAGTTTTAATCTATAGTCATGGTGTCTTGAGTGTGAAAATACCCATAGAAGGTAATGAAGTGTTAAATGAGTTTGTATAACTTATTATAAGAATAAAAAACTAAGTAAAGGACCTTAAATTAACAAAGGATGGACTGTGATAGTTAATTTAATCTTTCATATAGTCTTGCACCATCGAATGAGCATTTATAGGTGTCATACAAAAGAACGTCACATTGGAATAAGGATAATTGATCTTGTCTTAAGCCTTGAAATGTTGTGAATCCAATTTAAAATTTTTGAGGGAGTATAAATCTTGTTGAATACCCATTCACTATGTATGTAGTTCATGTATTCATTGACTATCTTGTATGTAGCTGCATTATTACCTATAGGAGACTGAAAACATTGAAATTAGAGGTTTTGAGACTAGTTTTAACCATTTAAATAAATTTATGATCAATTTGAAGACCCTTGTGAAAGTGTGTAACTGGTTTTAAATTCATATAACATGACCACATTGATCATCTCACAGTCACTACCCTGAAACCTATAAATAACCACCTATAAGTGGCTTATATAGAGGCATGAAGGAGTTATATAGGAGTATTGACATGATATAACACCTTCTTGAGGTTTTTGGATGTTGGAAAAGATATGAAAATCATGTTTTAGGCATTAAGTTGGAAAGAAAAGTGATAATAGACTTCAAGAGGAGAGAAATTAAGTTTTAGGGATAAAATCCCTAAAAGTCCCAAAGTAAAGCCCTAGGCCCTTTTGTCGATTACATATGATGGACAATCATGATGCCTAGATGAGTTTAGATTCACCCATGTTGTATCCTCCACATAGATATATAACCTTTAAAAATAAATAAAGTGTGTGACTAGAGGAGAGTAGTGTTTGAAGGCCTCTAATATTGATATTTGTTCACTAAAGTTTGGTAGTGATGTCTATAGGATTTGAGCTTCAAAGTGACCTCTACACCCAAAGTTACAATATGGAGGAATGTACTCATATTAATTGGTTTTATTGAGTTAATAGAGCAAAAATATCATCAAGAAATAGTTGAGATGTAAAGTATGGGCTTTCACCAACATCTATAGGTGCATCCTTCTTTAGAAAGTCACCTACAACTTGACTGCATGTGACTCACCAAATCATGAAGTGAGCTTAGGAGATGGAAAATTGAATACTCAAATACTTTTTAATATAGGTTGATTTCAAATTATTCAAAATACCTCAAGGTATTAAGCACATTTTCCAGGGGTGGATTCTCACCTATAGGACCCTGCTTATTGCAAATCAGTCAACTATAATTAACTGTAGATAATAATGAGCTAAGAAATTATGTTCTTGATGTTGGCATGGATTGAAAAATGAGGTGAATTAATTAAAAAACTATAAAATAACATTTTAAGACTACAATAAGGTCTTAGACATTGTGTTCTAGGTTCAATAATGCAGTGGGCACCTACATGGGTCATCTTATAAGCAAGAAACATAGACATACAATCAACACCTCTGTCAAGTTAAATGCAAGGTATGAAATAAGGGAGTTTAAAAAGAAAAAATAAGTGTTGTAATGTTTTAGATATTATTTAAGGTGTTATCCATAATGTGATAGTCCTAAAATAAGAGAACATAGCAAAGAGAGACTCCAATAATGCACCTATAGTCATATTTGATACCCTGTACATAGTTAGTCATTTGATAGTCTACCTTTTGGGTTTGATGGTGTTTGGAGGGTATAATGATGTGATAAATAGATAAAAATTTCCAATAAAAATATCCATCACTTGGAAAAGCTGAACATAGCTTCAATTTTGATGAGACAATAGGGGAAGTGCCCTTTATTTTATTTAAATAGAGGGCACTTCCCAAGTGTGCAAACCTATATATTTTCAAGAAAATGGATGACAAGGTGAGATAGGGATTGATGAAACATTAAAAGAGGGTGTGGTAGGTTGAATAAGACATGAAAAACATGAAAATACATACACAGAGGGGAGAAACGTGTTAGGGTGCTCTAAAACTTCAAGGATATAAACAAACCTATTAGGTTTAGTTTAGGCCTAAAGCCTAAGTGGGGGGTCATTATCATTTATAGCATTATAGGAAAATTAAAATCCATTAAAAAATGTTTTTAGGGAGGCATAAGGTGTATTTTAACCTTTGGTATGCAAGAATAGTCATAGAGAAACCATGTTTGGCTTAGACCAACTCAGACCTACACAAAATGGTAAACAAAGTTCGAGAGGTTAATTTAAAATGCTCACATCTACTTGGAAGATTTTCATGGGAGGGTAAGTAATTGGGGGATGTTGAAGGAGGTCTTGAAAAATCACTTCTTGATTTTTTTTGGAGAATTGGATGTCAGACTTGCATGAGACATCTTTAGAGGGAAAAATGACTCTAAACCCTCTCAAGCCCTTACCAAAGACCCAATTGGGAATATGAAGAAAGAGATGAATATAGATGGAATAGAATGGCTTGGTAGATGATTTAAATTTTCATAGGACTTTCTAGGACTCCTCCTTATAAAATTGAGTTTGCCCATACTTGTATAGATAGGGTGAGAAATGGTTTTATTTGACAAATTTTTGTGTTTTGCATGTTCAAGGGAGAGTCAAAGAATGAAAGTCACTTTGGGAGATAGGTTTAGAATTTTTATAATTTATCATGTCAATTTATTATAGTATAATACCTCACAAGTGTCTTTGTAAGTGCCTTTATCTCAACCAATCAAATTTAGCAAATGAATAAGCTAGTAATAGAGTGAAAATATAGGTAGGAGTATTTTTAAGGTATGAATAAGGAATATAAGGCATGTGGGGTCTTAAAAAGTGTCATTTAGTCCTATATATGGATATTATTTTAAAACTGAATATAACCTTGGTGCCAAGTGTGCAAGTTGAGTGAAAGAGGAGTTATTTAAACTATAGGTAGTGATAGCTCATGTCTAGAAGAATCCTAATGATTAGGGATGAAACCAATACATGTTTGAGCATGTATAAAAGCATTGAATATTAGTGAAATAATCACATATACCCCTATTTATCTATGTATATTCCAATAAGGCTAAATGATGAAGGCAATTTTCTAAGGAAGTAATGAGGAATCTTATGCCACATTTCAGGAGTTTCATGTTTTGAGGGACATTTGTCCAAGTAGACCTTGCATAGTTTATTCCATATTATTATTTCCTACATGTTTAACTCCTTTTATTATCATGACACATGTCTTAGTGACTTTTATACTTCATTATGTTCTCCTCTCTCTCAAATTTTATAAGTATTAGCCATTTTGGCTCTTGTAGACTAATACCACACCATGTATGGAGAAGCCCTATTGGAATGACATTGTATTTTGACTTTAAATAATAAATTAAAGTTTAGTTTGGAGTTAATGAACATTTTTTTAAGTGTGAAAGTGATGTATGGGGAAGTTAATGATAATCCTCTATCCTTGCTTTCCTTATCCTTTCATATTTATGCAAGAGGTCCCATCCTAATAGGTCATATAGAGTGTAGTTAGTGTGTTAGTAATATTTTCAAGTGATTAGTTGTCCTTAGAGTTTTAAATATACCCTTTAGTTTATTTACCTTGTGTTTAACTATGCATATCACCTCTATGTTGAAACACTTATGTTAGAACCTTCTAGGACATAGAAGCTAGTTTGTATGCCTTGTTTCTTAGTGAAAGGAGTATGATAGTCATGTGGAAATCATCTTGGTGTATTACCCAATAAGAATAGTTTAAATTAATGAAAATTTATAATTTGTTTACCCATAATTAGCTAGTTATTTAGGTGATAAGCATTTCAAGATACATTCAGGGAGCTAGCCCTTAAACCTAGAGGTCTACTTCTACCTATAGGTAATCCCACATACCTAGAAGTATTCCCATGTTTCCCAAATATAGAGGATGATTGAAAAACCTCCTCTAGAGTGAAATATTTTGTGACAACATGACCTTACACTAGTACTTGTTACTTGGTCATGTTAAAATGGTATCAGGTTTGAATGCTTTGAAAATAAGGTCGTTTAGCTTGAATGTTGGCTTGAATAATCAAGAAGGTAAAATAACTTTATTTTTTGGTAATTAGAAACCAAGGGAACACATAAACCAATTTTGATGTACATTTTATTACTTTGAGTAAATTTTTAAATCATTAATTTATGAATATAAAATTCCTAACTTAGTAAAATGATTAATTATTTTGTACTCATGTTTGGTTAAAATGGAAAATTATTAGAGTTTTGTGATTATTGGGGGAAAACATGGGTTGAATTAATAGGAATTGTGTTGGGTTATTTTATCCTTAGTTTTAATTTAATAAATATTACTCACACACTTAAAGGAAAAGAAGAATCTAATGAGCTAGTACATCAACATATCACATGAGTAGTGACCTCACATACTCACCCAAAGCACATAGCTAAGATCGATTCCCATTGATTTTGTTGTGCAGTGGTGGATAAACATAACTATCTACACTTAGGTTATTTGGTTAGTTACATTTAGTTATCACTATTAAAAACATCATATTATATTTAACCATGTTATTCATTCCATACATTCCACATGCTTATAATTATCACCATAACAACATATTGACACATATATTATAATCTACAGATAAAACTAGTGATTTCATTAATTTAATTTGAAGAATATTACAAACATAATTCAACAACATTTTCTCTATAATATTCTCTCTCTATCCATACATTTTATAAACAAATCTAAGGGTTATTTATACATAATCTAACCCCTTTCCTTAGGTTACATCATTAATAAAATAGTGATGACTATCCAATGATTGTTTAAGAAAGATAATTCTTGACGAGTCATTACAATAAAATCATTTTGACTTGGTCCTAACAACCCCTATATATTATCTCTATGCTATATATATGTACTTGTGATCTTATTCTCTCATCAACTAATGCTAGATTAATGCTTGAGTAGTCTTCTTTTATATCTATGAATTGTTTCATAACCATCTCTGATTCTTACACCCTTATCCAAGTCTTATGATTTTTTTGAGTCCTGCATCTTATTTCTCCTTATTATCTATATAATTTTCTCTCACAACTCACTCTTCTACTCCAACATCCCCCACACTTTTATCTTTCACACCTCTCTTTCATGCCAAGGTCTTCTATGTCATGGTTCAAAAACCCTTAGAATATATAAATATAAAATTTGGGATCCAACATGACCCCCTAATAAATTGATAGTCCATCCTAGACTATGTTTAAGATTCCTTAGATAACAAAAAATTCTCTGTTATTTGCTACACTTGGAGTTTGATCTCCTCCCATTAGTTGAGTATAGTTTAAAGATTGGAATTAATATCTTCCACTTCACCACATAATCATTTCATTTCCTCAAGATGCTCTAATAAGTAATCTACTTGAGTCATCAAAAGTTCAATCTTAGAAGTGGAATCCTTGTGTGCATCCTCAAATGACCTAAATCCACCAAAACTTACCTTTGACGTGTTAAAAAATTAGCATTCAAATCTTGGTAATGAGTGCTTATTTGTTTGTCCATTTATTCCATGTCCTAGAAAACCTTGGCATGCTAGTCTCTATCTTTAATTTTAAGCATGTCCTCAACCAACTTTTGGCGTTGTCACTCAGGCCAAATTCATGCTTCCAAAATTTTGTTTAGCCACTCTAAGTTTACAAAAAACCCCATAGTTGATTAGAATAGTGTCACCTAATTTGGTTAAAGAGCTTCTACATATGTATATGGCCTCCATAAATTTCTTTGTTTACCATAACTAGTTGTGCTGGGGGCTCAGTTGGTTCTTCCATTTCTTGATCATAAGGTCTAATAGTGTCTCCAATTTGTTGATGACTTTGTCAGTGAGAGGAATTCCATTGGCAAGCATTGGCTCACTCTTAAATATCATCTAGCAAAGGCCTAATGTCCTTAGTTGAGTCACCTCAACTACATTATGTTGGTATTTGAGCTCCTCTAGTTCCTATTCAAGATTTCACCTTTTCTCTTGTTCCTCCCAATACATCTAGATGACATCATAATGTTTGTGGTGAAGCTGGACAACATCATTGCTATGGAGAATATTTTACCTAGTGACCTTTAGGGAAATTTTTATTAGGTTTATGCATTATTGAGCTACAAATAATTTTAGGGGATCCACCCAAATTACCTCTAGAAGATTTTTCCCCTCTAGGCTTAAATCTATGTTGGCCTTAGGAAGCTCAAAATGGCCTTTATCATTTTATATATCCATAAAAAAAGATTTTTTTAAAAGTTTGAATAACATTCATTTTCATGGAAATAATCCCACATATAGAGCTTATCATATGGTATGCCTTATTAGAATATGGTGGATGTAGGAAGGTCATCATTACCATTATTTTTTGGATACATCTCTTCTTCCTCTTTCATAGGATCTTTGCCCTTGTCAGGGTCATGTTCTAGGTCTATAAGTTTGGGACTCTTTTTTCATTGGTCACTTATATCGGTGCCTTGGTCCTATACATTGGGTTCTATCTCTCTTCCTTATTATTCCTCAAAATGTTTTAGACTCTCAATTCCCATTTATGGATCCTAATGAGTCCAAAATATGACTTATTTTTACCATCAATTTCCTTCATCTTTCCTCAATTACCTCTCCTCTGGACTGAACATTTCAAGGATCTTAGGATTATATTTAATCTTAATGTAGAAAATAGATGATATATCTTGATTAGTACAACTAAAGTCTAAGTTAATTATTCTATCACTTTATTCTAACTCTCTACATTTTTAGTTCCCCAAATATGTGTACATACAAATAATAGAATATTATATAGAGAATAAAGATCTTTTGGATGATATTTCACTTCTCATGAGGTAAACCACATAGAGTATTTTGACTCATATATCAAGATATAAACTCACCTAGTCCATTATAGACTTAGTTATAGACTCAAATAGTAGCTATGGACTCACCAATCTATAGTTATGGACTCACCCATTAGCTATGAACTCACTCATATACAACTACAGACTCATTCAGACAACCTTCCAACCTCCACTAAAGTATTTCACTATCTCTAATAATATGAGGGACTTGCTATGGAATCCATCAACACTGAATACCCCTAAAATCATGTTGTTACAAACTATGCCAGAGTTACATAGACAGAGCTACAAACTCTGCCAGAGTTGCTATGGACTCTCCTAGTCTAGATTCCGAGCCTACAACATTGAAGATAGATACTTTCTTCTTTTGTCAAGATTTTTGAATAACATTTTGGTAAATTTATATTTATAATATTACCATAATATAAATCTATAAATATATTTATTATACTTTAATTATTGTATATATATCAATGATATTTTATAGACAATTGATCTAATAGATCTAAGATGGTATTCTTAGTAGATTACTAGTGGATATTGTGATTCACTCCTTTGTTCAGAAATATTTGGTTCTCTTTTTTGTAACCATAAATTACCTATCTTAATATCCACTAAAATTAGGAATATTTCTCTTATTAGAAGAATATTAGTTACTGAGATCTAGGGATATGCAATTATAGCATTGTATATAGGTAAATCTTTGTGTCTTATAATATAATTGTTAAGTTGTTGAGTTATTGAATTATTTAGTTGATAATTTGATACAGTAATAAAATTTTCATCATTCCATTCCACATTCATGTATTTTTATTTGATCAATTAATGAAGATGTCTATAGTTTACAAGTACTAAGTTTATTTACATTCATATTCCCAAGGTGAGTAATGGACCACTCTCTTCAGGAATCAAGAACATGTTTGTATGGTATTTTTTATTTTTAGTGTGATTAAAATTTTAGAAATTATTAGTGTGTTTAGTCTTAGAACCTACAAGAAATTACCTTTAGATTTTAGATTAAATTCAATTCTATTAGTAGTGTGTTTACTTTTCGAAAGTGTGTTTTCCTTTCAAAAATGTGCTTACCTTTCAGTAGTGTGTTTTCTTTTCAGTGGTGTGTTTACTTTTCAATAGTGTCTTTTCCTTTCAATAGTGTGCTTACCTTTTAGTAGTGTGTTTTATTTTATAAAGTTAGATTACTTTCATTTCTAGCATAGTGTGTTTCAATTTTATATGTGTGATTATTTATTACATAAGCAAATATTTTATAGATTCGATGAGATTAGGATAAGACATTAAAAAGATCAACACCCCCCAAAACATTCTTGCAAGCCTAAAAATTTAAACCTTATTTCAGATATATTTAGATGTCACCTTTGGTTTGAATGACATCAACATAAAAGTTGGCTAAATGAAGGGATATATGACACCCATCATTTTTGGCATAATTACCAAGAATTATTAGGTGTTAGTAATGTAAAAATTATTGGTATACAATAAAATAAAAAAATAATTTTAAAAAACTAAAAATAAATTATTTATAATTATGAACCAACCTAGACACACTGAAGGGTGGTTCATCTCCAAAGATCTCGAGTTAGGACCATTGGAGGAAAGAATAAAACCTTTGACTGAGAGATCCAAAAATGTGAGAACACTTGAATCATGCTTAGAAAATCCTTTTGATTTTTATAAAAAATTAGGGCCATCATAAGAAATAAAACTTGTAGAAAGAATCACATTTGGGAGATCTTCTCGTATAGAAAGAATTGACCTTGAGGACCCTCAATTTGGAATAGTAGGTCTTAGACCATAATCTCAGCAAAACCAAGAGGAAGAAATAAATTATATCTCTAATGAAGGTTGAGAATAATAAACCATGCATGATAATCAAGGAAACATGGAAATTTTTTAAGGTAATAGGATTCTTGATCATGATAGAACCTTTTCCTTTTGTATAGTCATAGATCCAGCAGATCAAACCTTTATGAAGAACATTTCACCTTCAAATCTACCCACTTTTAGGGGTAAATACTCAAAAGATCTAGATCAATTACTATTTGAGTTCAAGGTGTTATGATAGATATATGATTATATAAATACTAATTAGAAACTCAAATTTTTCCCTTCTACACTTAAGGAGGTAGCCTTGAGGTTGTTCATGGGCCTTGCAGGTGACCCTATTAATACATGGGGAGACATAGAAACCACATTTCTTGATAAATATCAAGACTAGTGCAGAGTAAGGGACATGAAAGAATAATTATTTAAAATTGAATAGAATGAGAATGAAACTTTAGAGGATTATCTAGATAGGTTCACATTTGCTCATAAACATAGTGGTTATCCACTTAGAGAAGAAGTAGTTAAGATGGTCTTCCTTAAATTACTAGATGATGACTCTAAAGATGCTCTAAACTTGATGAGCAGAGGAGACATTGTAAAATTAAATGTTATATATCAATTTTTTACCCTAAGGAGAACTACTCTAGCCTCATTTAATTTTATGTAACATGGAAACATCTCTCAAGTTTTGGTTGAACAATGGGAGAGATGAGTCTATAGATTGAAGGGCTAGCTCCCTTGCACTACACCTATAACTAACCACTAATTTAGTTGATTTGAAGGAAAAGTGGTAGAATGATATTAACACTAACTTAATAAAGGTTATGCACCAATATGTATCCCACAAACCTACCTAGACTTGCACTATGAAAGATAATTCATAAAACTGATCTTAACACCCAAGGTTCTCTTAACAAAAGTTTTTCAATATGAAGGTTGAATGAAATATGTTTATCAATGTAGATGATTAGTAGATATAGTAATAGACACTAGTATCCTTCTTTTACACTTTAATAGAAACAAGAAAATAATCACTTACACTTCATATGACCTATTATAAGTCACATTACTTACACTGAGCATTAAAGAGTGAGATGAACACAAGGAAAGTTGACCTTCACTTGATATTCACTATGAACTAATTCATAAACTTAAGCAAGAATTTTATAACTAAAAACCTATTTGGAAATTTTTATTCCAAGGAAAAATTAGTAGTCATTTTAGTAAGGCTTCACCTTACCAAATGTGGTCCCTTCACAAAGCCAAAAGTTATTACTTATATAGAGAATTGTGAAGAGAGAGAAATGGGCATGTATAAGGAGAATATTGACAGTGTCAATGTGAGAGTTAAAAAAAAGGAGGATTTATGAATAGACTAAACAATCTTTCAAATCCATGTGTCTCACTTTTGAATATGCTCTAATCTTCTAAGTGGCGTAAGAGTTAGAACTTAGTTTGACACTTTGATCATCTTCTTGAAAATTGCCCTTCATTGCATAAGAAGAGTGAAAAGTGGGATTATAAATAATTAATTATCCATGAATGAATTCATACCTCCTCATTTGAAACCTATCATGCATTAATAAACTCCTTTAATTTGACATTTCATCATTCATATGCTTAAGTGTCTTGAAACTCCTCATTTCCCACACCTAGCTTAGTCCAAGTGGCTCAAAACTTGAGTTTATCTTATAAAATTAAATATATAACCATGGCCTTAAATATCTTATTATACCTTAAAAAATCCATTTTGGTTCATGTAACAACTCCCAAAGCTCCATTTTTCTCCTCAAGTTCTCACTAGGCCTATTTTCCTTGTAGCCCTAAAAACTTGTAAAACTCCTTATGTAAAAGAATGTATGGAGGTCAATAAAAAAACAAGTGATATTTTAGGACCCAGTATGGATTTATAAATTCATGTCAAATTTCATGTCCAAAATTTGAGTGAAAGTGCCTTTTTTTATGCCTTTCTCTCTCCTTTATTAGGCCTCCTTGCCTAGAACCCTATTTTTATACTCCATACCTATCTCACACTTTTGAAATAACCCAAAATAATGTGATTAAATTTAATTAGGATATAAATAATATCCATGTCAAATTTGAGTCCCTAAGACCTTGTGAAAGTATGAGAACCATGAAATGGCCTTGCCACTTATTCTCATTTTAGACTTATTTGAGACTGCCTTGCAAAATGAGCTTTGTTTGATCACTTAAAAAATATAATATGAATGTTTTTGGCTTTAAAGTATTAAATATACCTTATTTTACCTCATATAATTGTTTTCAAGTTTTCATCTATCCAAAACCCTTACAAAACACAAAAAATCATGCATTTATTATAGTCCATATAATTTGAAGTATGAAAAAATACTCATGGAGAATATAATTTGAGTCATAAACAACATAAAATATGTTTTAGGATAAAATAGGTCATTACATGTTATTTACAATTCCATTTCTCTTGACTAGTCACTACTAGGGTTTTAGGAGGTTTTAGAGTGGTTTTGGTTCTTAAGGATTGTTCATAAAGAATATATCCTATTTATCTTTCCTAGTGATAAAATATTATATTTAGGCAATCCATACATCACTTATAAAAACCATTAGGTCCCATACAAAACCTCATGAAAGTTATGAGTGTGAGAAGGTGACTCTCAGGCTGTAAGTAAGCCATTAGAGAGGGGTATGAGATCTTGAGATTTGTTCATGAAGGTGATAGACCTAAACCATAAAATAGTTCCATAATAATGGAGTATATACACCTAAATAATATATATATATATATATATATATATATATATATATATATATATATATATATATATATATATATATATTCACAAGGTCAATGTTATAATTGGTAAGATAAGCCCTTTAAATGGTAGTCATGCATGAAGGGAGTTCAAAGAGATTTTGAGACCAAATTGGCACATTTAGTATTTTTGATTTGATTTTGATGATTATTTAAAGTTTTTAATTTCATATTTAACATTAAAATATCTTCATACATTCATTACACCATCACCAAACCTTTTAGTCTCATTACTGCACTTGGGTTCGCGTATGTGTGTGAATTAGGCTCTATAGGCCTAGGCAAGGTTTCTATTACTTTTTTCAATTTTAGATGAAATTTAGGCTTTGTGAGGTTATTTAATAAATTTTAAACATTTATAAAATTATTCACTTTTATTATTTCATCATTTCTCCATTCTAAATAAGCAATACTCTCTTGACAATATAGGTAGGCCTAAAAATACCACTTTGACTATGTAGGCAGAGGTCAAAGTTCTATTTAGTCATTTTAATTAGGTTAATTTTAATTATAATTGATTAAAATAGCTTAATATTAATTAACCATCACTTGGGATAGATTACAATGTTTCATATGCATTTTGCTCCTTACTTAGGCTTGAAATTGTCTTATTCTTCATTGTAGCTTGTAGGTGTCTATAGAGAATTTTGATTGTATTCTTTGTTTAAGACCCCAAATTTACAAAAATGATCCTATCAGTGACTATTTAAAATGTTTTTATAATCCCAATTAGGCTCTAATCTCTTTTTTAATCTTATTTCTTCAATTTGAAGCTAGACTGATCCCTTTAACATGCGTGTGTATGGTCTTATTGATAGTTTGAGTGCATTATTTGTTTTTAGGACTCCATTTTATTTATTTTACAATTTAAATAATATGTATCATATTGATTATAATATAAAACCATTTAAAAATTCACTCTCAAGTCACTTATGACTTCACAACTTATAGTATTCAAGGCTACCTTCTTTAAGTGGCTATAGGTGGCTATTTAGAGAAGAATTTGAGCATGAGGCTTGGAAATTAGTCTTGAACTCTATCATGGTGATTTTAGAAAGTAAAATTAATAGGATTTTGTTTCAACATATCTTCACAAGTTTCCTTGTTAATTTCATGATATTCTTAAACCCCTATTCTCTCACTTTTGTACACAAACCTGCACAGGTATGCCAAGCTTGTGAACTCAGTCTTTTTGACCATTTCTGAACTTGAAAATGGTTTAAGTGTTTTAAATGGATTTTTAATTTCCTATTATTAAATTTAAGTCATATTTAATATTTTTTATTCCTTATATGATTGTTGATTTTGGTCCAAAGTGAGGACTTACAGGTTAGGGCCTGTAGGTCTCTATTTACTTACACAAGCTACTTAGGGAGTCAACTTATTAAATATTGAAGTTTAAAGGTTACATATACTAATTTAAAATCCTTATCACCTTAAAAATATCCTAAACCCTCTGACCAAGAATTGAATCATTTAAGAATTTGAATCACCTGTATGGACTATATGTATAGTCAGCTTATGTATAAGTTTTGTGTGTAGAAGTTTGGTCTCTTCACCATGATTTTGGTGATAGAAGTGAGGGGTGTATCATGGTGAAATGAAAATTTGTGAGTTTTTGGTTCCTCTCCCAAGTTTTTAGACATCTCAAACATAAATATAGACTTATGAATGCTCACTCACAGGACTGTAGACTTATGAGTGACTGAAACACTTGTGACTTTTATTTGAGAGTAAAAATTTAGACTTACACTCTCACTTTGTTTCAACTCAAGTATTCAAAGTGATATCTCATGAATAAAAATGAATTATCATTATCTTTCAGACCCCACATTGATGTTGAAACTTGTAGGGAGCCATTTATGTAAAGACTATGCTTTTCAAAGAGCAAGTCATGGTTCCTCTTGAAAGACTATTTGAAGAGAAATATTTATCAATAGATAACACATGAATTAAGAGATAGTGAGGAGGTATTTCATGGTAAATGGTGAATTTGAAACCTTTGAAAGTGACTAACATCTCAAATAACCAAAACTTGTAGCAGTAGTGACTTAAACACCCTATACATTGAGACACTTTTCCTCTTATTGAATACACTTAATGAATATGAATTATATAATGAAGCTATCATGTAAATGATATATTTAACCTATAAAAACATACCTAAAAACCATTCTTCTCCATGTAATTTAGAAGTGGAGAAAAATAATCAAAATTAGACCCTATTTGGATGGACAAGGCATAGTGACCTACTATCACTCTTAGTGATTGTTCATAAATGAGGGGTCATGAATATAAAAAAAAAATGCCACTAATTTAAATAGTATTATGACCCCTAAAAATTTCCAAAGTTTCATCTCCTAAATCTCTCTCTCTTGGCTATACCATCTACTTAAATTTTGCCTTTTCTAAGCTTGTAAAGGTACTGATGGAGGAGAGAGAATGTTTGAAGTAACTATTCAACCTAAAACTTGATACAAAACTTGAAATTAATATAAATTATCTCAAAGGATACGCTAAAACCATTTTCATTAGAAAAGTGATCTTCTAAGGCTGTACACATGCATGTAAAGTGGTATTTTTCTCATTTTAGGCATTGAACCTATAATTTTATTAGTATCTAACTATCCTTGAATATTATCTAACATTAGGTACATTGATTAACCTTATTAAAATATTTTAATTTGAATATAGTACATATAACTCCTCCATATCAGCTAAAAGGTGACCAAAATGTCATTTTAGCACATAAGAACATGATAAATGGTTAATACATGAGATTATGGCCTTAAAGACACATGAATACCCATTTATAATTAATTTAAACCATGTAAAACTCTTTACCACACTTGAACATACTAAGACCTCATAAATGACCCCTAGGTCTAGACAAGTGCACATAAAATCAAACTTTGGACAAGACTAGATAAGGATGAATATGACCACATGGAGAAAATTTAGGACCATGAAAAGAACATGAAAATAACACATATAAGTTTTAACAATCCTATGAAAGCTTCAACTTAGAGGGGTTGACCAATTTTGACTTGAGGTCAAAATTTGATCAATAAATTGGTGATTCATAAGGGTAGCATGCCTGCAATGCTAATGGATCAGAGGCCTTATCTTCCCATTGGGAAATGGTGTCACTCTAAAAATAGAACCTGACACTTACTTTGGAACAAACTGAAACTAAATAAACATGAAGCAAAACACCACCCCAAACATGTGTCACAAGACACTTAGAAGAAAGAATAACACAAAAGAAACAAGATAAACATTTGTGAATAAAGCACTTAAGGAACTCAAAACCTTCTCTAATATTTAAAAAAATATATAACTAACCTCAATAACATGGATTCAAGTGTATCTCATTGATTGGAATACTCAATTCTTCTCCATTTAGTCTTGCTAGTTGAAAGGCATTGTGATCTTTGCAAGTAATGATGATATAAGCTCCTTTCCATAATGCATCAAACATGGTTGCCTACCAAGTTTAGATATATTAGCATCCCATTTCAATACAAGATACATTTCTTGGTATATTCTTGAGATATATCTCTTGTCAAAGTTTCTCTTCACTTATGCTTGGTGGCATTCCATGGTGTGCATAACATGTTTCCTTGATATGGAGAGAGAAAAGCATAAAAAGGCACTTATAATAGGAGTCTAGACATGACTTTTAACATTAAACTATAAGGTCATACTAGGTCCTCAAATGTTCCCTTGGTTTTTCATTAACCTCCATACATTATTCTACACAAGGAGGTTTACAAGTTTTTAGGGCTATAAGGAAAATAGGCCTAGTGAGAGCTTAAGGAGCAAAATGGAGTCTTGGGAGTTATTCCAAGAACCGAAATGGATTGTCTCAAGTTTGATACGATATTTTAAGACTATCCATGGAGATAGAGTGACTTAGATAATATGAACTCAAGGTTTGAGCCACTTGGACCAAGTTAGGCATGGGAAATGAGGAGTTTCAAGACACCTAAGCATATGAATGATGAAATTTCATATAAAAAGAGATTATTAATGCATGATATGTGTCAAATGATGAGATATTAAGGCATTCATGGTGAATATATGATTTAAAATCCCATTTATCACTCTTCTTATGCAAGGAAGGGCAATTTTCAAGAAGATGATCAAAGTGTCAAGCTAAGTTTTAACTCCTATGCCACTTGGAGTATTGGAGAATATTTAGAAGTGAGACACATGGCTTTGAAATACTATTTAGTTTGTTCATAAATCCTCCTTATTTGTAACTCTCACATATAACTTGTCAATTTTTTCCTTCTACACCCCCCTCTTTCTCTTCACAATTCTCTATATAAGCAACCACTTTTGGATTTTTAAAGGGACCACATTTAGTATGGAAAAACCCTATTAAAATGACTACTAGTTTTGACTTGGAATAAAAAGTTCCAAACTAGTTTTGAGTTCTCAAATTCTTGCTTAAGTGTGTGAAGTAGTTCATAGTAAATAACAAGTGAAGGTCATCTTTCCTTGTGTTCATCTCGCTCTTTTATGCTTGGTGTAAGTAATATAACTTTTAATATGTCATATAAGTGTAAGTTATTATTTTTTTATGTCTCTTCAAGTGTAAAATAAGGATATTATATAAACATATTGCATTCAACCTTCATATTGAAACACTTTTGCTAGGAGAACCTTGGGTGTTAAGATCAGTTTTGTGAATTGTATTTCATAGTGAAAGTTCAAGTAGGTTTGTGGGATACATATCACTACATTTAGTGTTAATATCCTTCTACCCCTTTTCATTCAAATCAAGTAAATTAGTGGTTAGTTGTAGGTGTAGTACAAGGGAGCTAGCCCTTCAATCTAGGGACTCATCTCTCCCATAGTTCATCCAAAACTTAAGAGATGTTTCCATGTTGCATCAAATAGAAGGATGCTAGAATATTCCTTTTTAGGGTCAAAATTTTATCTATAACATTAACATTTCACTAGATTTCAAACTTGTGCACTAACTACTCTATGACAAAACCAAACATCAAAAAAGGAAAACTAGGTAATTCCAATGAAGTTAGTCAATTGATGAATGAGTTTGTTAATTTGAAAAATTATATTTTGGTCTAGTTGAACACTACATTGTATGGAATTCAAACCAAATCTAATTCTACCATAGAACCCTTAGCTATTTATTGCCAAAAATGTAGTTTAAAACATGCTCTTAAAGAATGTCCCCTGGATAAAATAGAGATATGTGGGATATGATGGTAAAGACCATGACACATCCCATTACACTCATCTCCCTATTTTAAAAATTTAATTGAAATAGAATACACAACCCATAGAAGACTTGAATTACATTCAAAGACAAAATACATTTACACAAAACTAGACCCAAGGTTAGTTTGGTCCAAGAAATCCAATTAATCCATGGATGAGAGCTTAGAATACTTAGCTACCTCAACCTATGTGGGGACAAGCACATCCACCATGGAACAATAAAGAATAGGTGATGTCTCAACCTTGGATGATGCCTCAACAACCATGGATGCCCCAACCATAGTCACAACTATGGGGAAATACATAGTGGAATTCTAATCCATAATTTAATCCACAAAGAAGTTTTCCACCATAATAAGCTCTGATGGCACCCCCTATTGTTCAACTTACATAATAGTTTAATCAACCACAATTTCCTACTCAGCCAATGGCTAACCCCAAGAGTAAACCATCAACCCTTATTTATATAAAAGAATAAGGAGAAACTATGAGTGTAAGAGATATTGAGTTTACAAACATTCAAATTAGATCAGGTAGATTAATTCAAGAATCTCCTATCACCATCTCTGAAATACCCAATGAAAAACTAAAAATAGATCCACGTTAACCCATAGTTAGAAAATAAGAATTAGATAAAAATATAGAGAATACAAAAGAGCATGTTATTGCTTTACTTATTCCTTTTCTTGATAGACTGAAAGAAGTTGAGAATAAGTAAGAGTCTGATTTGATTTAAGAATTAAGAAAACTAAACATTGAGATACAATTGTTATAAGCTATCAAAGATATTATAGAATTAAACAGAGTCATTAAAAGCTTGTGTGTCAAGACCCCTAGGAGAAAGAAAGAATACCCAAAGATCATACATGTAGATGGTAAATTGGCTAATTTTTTAGCAAGAAAATTACTTCTACCCAAATACGTAGACCCATGTAGTCCAGTTATAATAGAAACCATAAGGAGAAAAGAGATACCCAACATTTTAGTAGATTTAGGTGTATAAATTAATGTAATGACATCTAGTACTCTATAAAAATTGTCCCTTATGAGGATGTAACCTACCTCCACCATTCTCTGAATGGCCGATCAGTTAGTTGCTATACTAGAAGGCACTATAAAAGATGTTGTAACAATTAAGTCATGGGAGTTTCCAGTAGATTTTATGGTATTACAACCCAAAACTAAGAAATTTGGGTACCCCCTCATTTTAGGAAGATATTGGTTAGCTAGTGTAGCAACATTAATAAGCTGTATTTTAGGGGATATGACCATTTAAAATGGTCTAAAAGAAAAATGAATATCTTTAGACCCCCTGCAAAATCCTCAATAGACTACACTAAAAAATTATGGGTGGATGAACTCAAAATAAACAAGTACAATATTTCATCCTTAACCATGATAATAATACAAGGACACATGTAATGATTAACTAATGAGTTAATATAAAATTTGGAAGGATCCACTAGCCTTATGATCTTAGCTATAAACTCTACCAGTATGTTAGCTATAGACTTTATGAGTCCATTAACTATGGACTCTATTAGACTAGCTACTATGGACTCATTCCTTGGGCATAACTCTCATCTTGCCTATTTAACATATGACCACAAACCATTACAATAAAGTATTTGGAATTGGGTAGAGGAAAAACCAACTAATTTTCTAACTATATTTCATTTTCTATTAGCTAGAACCATTCCTTCAGGAGATGGATTTGTGAAAATATAAATACATTTTGTATGTTATTACCCTATCCATGTATTCTTAACTCCCTACTGAGTGAATTAAAACAAGTAGAATTTATCCATTCTAACACCATACAAGTTATGGTGTTACCAAGAAAACATTGAACATAAACAACTATTTAACCCATGATCAAGAAGTAAAGGTTTTTGATGTCCTAGAAAAATATACAAAAGCTTTTGCTTGGGTCTAGATAGACATGAGAGAAATTCATAGTAGTGTATATACCCACCACACTTACGCAAATCAGTTTAAAATAGTTAGACAATCACATAGATGGATAAACCCAACATTAAGGGATATAGTAAGGACTAAGATAGAGAAATTTCTAGATGTGGGTTTCATTTATCCCATCTTAGATAGCTAATGGGTTTTTCTATTGATAATTTTACCCAATAAAATAGGGAAATGAAGAGTGTGTGTAGACTATTGAGAACTAAACAAAGCCATTATGAGGGATTATTACCCTCTTCTTTTTATTGATCAAGTTCTTAATAATCTAAAAGGAAAAAATACTTTTATTTCTTGGATGGATTTAGTGGGTATAATCATATAATAGTGTCAGTTTAGGATCACGACAAAACTACATTTGCCTATCCATGGAGAACATTTGCCTATCGATTCTTACCATTTAGAATTTGTAATGTTTTATCTCCTTTTTAATGAGTAATTTTAAACATATTTTCTAATCTAACTAATGAATATGTATAAATTTACATGGATGACTTCATTGCTCATGGATACACCTTTGATGAAGATTTACACAATCTAGACAAGGTCCTAACCAGGTGTGAAGAACACCAACTGTCACTAAGTCATGAGAAATGCCTAAAGATGATGGATCAAGGCATAATACTAGAACACCACATCTGTGATAAAGGAATCCAAGTATATCATAATAAAATTTAAGTAATCTCTAACATACATACCCCTCAGAACCAAATTGATGTTAAAAGTTTCTTAGGTCATGTTGATTATTATAAATGTTTAGAAAAGACTTCATCAAAATTGTTGCTCCTATGTTTGATTTGTTTAATAAAGGATAATGAATTTATGTGGATTGATGTTTGTTATAATGTTTTTTAAACCATTAAAGATAAACTAAGTTATGCTCTAGTGTTTACAAGACCCAATTGGGAAAAACCTTTTCACATTTACACTGATGCCTTTAACTATGCAATGGGGGTAGTTCTAGGACAAAAAGATGAAAATGACCATATGTATGTTATTTATTACATCAATAAAAATCTCACACCTACTAAATAAATTATACAACCAAAAAAAAATAATTCCTTGGTGTGATTTATGCCATAAATAAATTTAGACACTATATTATAGGTTATAAGGTCTTTATATACATAGACCATTCAGTCATAAGATATCTCATGAATAAAACTATAGTAGGAGGAATAATCATAAGGTGGTTATTAATTTTTTAGGAATTTGATATAATCATTATTGATAAACTAGGTATGTTAAATGTGGTTGTAGATTTTTTCTAGGATAAACACTACAGGTGATGAGTAACTAATTAAAGACAACTTTCCAAATGAACAACTATTTATTGTTTCATTAGAATAATCATGGTTTGCTAATATATAAAACTATTTGTCCATAGGGAAGTTTAATTTTCATTTCACTCATAAATAAAGGAAATATTTAATTAAAAAAATATCTTTTTTTAAGTAGATTATTGACATGCTATTTAAATATGGACCGATCATGTTTTTCATAGTTGTGTAGCAAATAATGAAGCCTATAACATCATTAGAGATTGTCATGATAAAATAGGATGAGGTCAATATTTAGAAAAGAGAACCATGAATAAGATCCTAGGGGTAAGATATTATTGGACATACCTTAACAGGAAAGTAAAGAAGTACATGAGGTAGTGTGATCAATGTCAAAGGATGGGACAACCTACACTATCAACAAAGATCTCTCTTCAGCTTTAGGTGGTGTTAAATGTTAGGATTGTGGAGCTAAAAGCTTCACTAATGCAAACAGGAGAGGAGGTTGTAGGAGAGTTGCTGAGTGTCAGAGACACCGGCGTCGGTCAGGCCAACTGACGTCGGCAGAACAGGGCAGGAAGGCAACCGACGTCGGTCAGAGATCGGCCGGCGTCGGCGACCCCCAGGCGGACAGGGACCGGCGTTGGTCACCTGTGTGGTTCGACTGTGAGCTAATTACGGGCAGTTAGCTAACGAACCAAGTGTTTGCATGATCAGGGCTAATTATAGACTGAGAGCTGCAGATCTAATTATTGTAATTAGATGTCTAATTATTGTTTGGATGAGATCTATATAATAGACTCATGGTTGTATTGGAAAAGTGTGCTAGGGAGTAAGAGAGCATAATTATAAGCTCCTTCTGTGTGTGAAGTAGAGCAATGGTGCATTCCTCCTAGTGCCTCAATACCAGGTGTGTTGGTGCTGGTTTGGAGAGTCAGCTGGATTCTTCAGGAGTGTAGGATCTTGGTCACAGTTGCATCACCTATATAGGAGATCTACATGGTAAGTAAGATCATTGATCTGCAGGTGTATGTGTGTGCAAGGTCGAGGTTCACAGGTGAGCAGAACCGTTGTTTGATTTTTAGGTGTGCAAGGTCATATAGACAACAACACAATAGGGAGCAGTATTAGGCAGGATCTACTTGGAGTACAGGTGTGTACTCGGATAGAATAAGAGGAAGGCAAGGGAGTTCCTTCCATAAGTATGGTCTGTTGAAGTGCAGGTTATTGTAGGTTCATGGGAGATCTACTTGAAGTACCTTGAGTACTTGTGGAGCACGTGGAGTGCTTGTGGAGTGCGTGGAGCACTTGTGGTGTGCGTGGAGCATGGGAGGTGAACACCAACTCTGTATTTGAGTTGGGTGTTGGGACCTATGAGAGGGAGAGCTTTGGGGAGAAGATTTACTGTTCACTTGAGGTGTGGGAAACCTCTGTAAGGTGGTGGAGAAGATGTGGCATATTCTCTATTGTATTCTTTTCTGTATAAAGTGTTAATACAAGTTGTGTATTGTCTCTCATATGCTGTGTTATTCTGAATTCTAGTTACTTGGTGAATCTAGTTATTTCCATATATTAAGTTGCTTGAAGTTTGGTAATCAATTGTATGTTTCCGGTTTTGCATCCTAACAAGTGGGATCAGAGCATGTTTGTTGTTCTAGATTCCTGACAAGTGGTATCAGAGCTAAGGTTGCAGGAAGCAGGTTGTGTTTTGATTACAGGGCACTCTCAGGGGTTTCTGATTGATTGGGAGTAGAGCAACGGCAGATCAAAGTAAGCTAAAAATGGAGGAGTTGAAAAGCACAGACGGTTACTCACGGTCCGATGGAAAGAAAGAGTAGGTAAAAGAATATTGTTGGTTGGTAACAGATCAACATGAAGAAACTGAAGATACAGATGTAGCAGGTGTTGTTGCATAGGATGTGTTTGTAAGTTTCTTGGATAAAGTTGAATCTTGGATAAAAGATTCGGTTGCCTCTTTCCATGCAGCCCCAGGTAGAGGAGCTGGTAAGCCTTGCCAAAGAATTGGCAAAGGGGAAGTGATGCTGAAATTGCAGGCGGCCAACACACAGGTGTTGATGAAGGTCATGCAGGTCCCAGGTTTGGAGATATGGCTAATTTCTTCAGAAAGATTGGGTGATGAGAGATGCACAAGAACTCTCACAGCGGTAGCACTTGAATTAGCTGGTGGTAAGAAAACAGGTATTCTTTATCTACTTGTTTATATTACTGATTCTTCTTCTGTTGCGGAGACGTGGCTTCGTAGGCTTGGTCACATGAGCAGGAAGGAGATGCATGTTCTTAAGCGGAAGACAAATATATTTGACAGGCTTAAGAACTGGAAAGCCTTGGTGTTCTTGGAGGAGATGGCGGACAGAGTTCAGTGGATGAGGCTGGATACATCTGAGCAGAGCAGTTTGGACATGGGTTTTGATCCAAAGGAGCTCGCGGGTAAAAAGTCATCACTCATAGGCGAACACAGACACCAGCGTCAGTCAGGAAGAATCGGCGTCGAACAGACAGGTGCCGATGTCGGTCATGTGCAGACCGAAGCCGGCGATGTCGGGCAGGGTAAGACCGACGTCGGTCATGGGACCGACGTCGGCAGTATGTAAGACCGATGTCGGTCAGAAGGACCGATGTCGGCATCAGGGACACCGCAGGGTCGATAGTCAGGTATAGAAGCATGGAACCGACGTCGGTCGGATGCAGACTGTGGAGTGACCGAGGTCAGTCACTGTAATAAATTTTGGGTGGACGACACGTTGTCAAGGAGTCTCAAACACCCATACGGAGGACTGAAGGCGTAAGTAGGCCCTCAAATTCGTTGTTCCTCTTCTTTATACATGTTGCTGATTGTAGAGCAGGAAGGATCCAGGAAACAGGTGTGAGCTAGGCAGGATTATAATGCAGAACCAAGTGGGAGTTTTGGTAGGTTTGCCAGCTGGAAGAAAGCACAGAGACGAATGGATGCCTTAGTAGAAGAATAGAGAGAACGGATACATGAGACGGAAGACCAGGCATATGGTCTTGAGGAGCTGCAGGACAGTGGTACCGGGTTTGATAGGTGGAGGATGAAGCATGGCTTCAGTCGATGTCAGGGTAACTACTGTGGTTTGACTTACCAGGAGGATGATGGTCATGACATCATTCTATTACTGTATGTGGATAGTATGCTAGCTAGCAGGGGTGTACATACAGGGTTTTGCTGAGCTAAGGGTAAGATTAGTTCAGTGGCATGTCATGAGGAGTTTGGAGCAGCGGAATTCTTTGACATGGGAGGCATGGAGATCACAGGTTGATTTTGTCTCGAGTGGGAGCTGATGTCAATCAAGTGTTGGCGAGGTTCGGGATGCAGAACCGGAGCACACTAAGGGCTGGACAGGTACAGTGTCCTAAATCACATGAGGTCTAGTATAGACCTGAATATTCCCATGCAGTGGGAGCTGTCAGAGTTAGGAGCCAATTCGGGGAAGTGGGTTCTCAAGTTTTCTGAGAGGGATCGGCAGCAGGTGTTGCTATGTAGGGTCAGGACTTCACTACAGGTGTTGTAGGTTCGGATGTGGCAGGGTACTCGGATGATAGGTGGTACACCACGGGATGTGTGGTGGGTTGTCTTCAGGTGAGAGCTTGAAGAGGGATACAAACCAGGAAATAGATTAGACAGAGTACAGGTACAGTGCAGCTGTTTATCTCCAAGTGGGAGATTGTTAGGATTGTGGAGCTAAAAGCTTCACTGATGCAAACAGGAGAGGAGGTTGCAGGAGAGTTGCTGAGTGTCAGAGACACCGGCGTCGGTCAGGCCAACCGACGTTGGCAGAACAGGGCAGGAAGGCAACCGACGTCGGTCAGAGATCGGCCGGCGTCGGCGACCCCCAGGCGGACAGGGACCGGTGTCGGTCACCTGTGTGGTTCGACTGCGAGCTAATTACGGGTAGTTAGCTAACGAACCAAGTGTTTGCATGATCAGGGCTAATTATAGACTGAGAGCTGCGGATCTAATTATTGTAATTAGATGTCTAATTATTGTTTGGATGAGATCTATATAATAGACTCATAGTTGTATTGGAAAAGTGTGCTAGGGAGTAAGAGAGCATAATTATAAGCTCCTTCTGTGTGTGAAGTAGAGCAATGGTGCGTTCCTCCTAGTGCCTCAGTACCAGGTGTGTTGGTGGTGGTTTGGAGAGTCAGCTGGATTCTTCAGGAGTGTAGGATCTTGGTCACAGTTGCATCGCCTATATAGGAGATCTACATGGTAAGTAAGATTGTTGATCTGCAGGTGTATGTGTGTGCAAGGTCGAGGTTCACAGGTGAGCAGAACCGTTGTTTGATTTGCAGGTGTGCAAGGTCATATAGACAGCAACACAACAGGGAGCAGTATCAGGCAGGATCTACTTGGAGTACAGGTGTGTACTCGGATAGAATAAGAGGAAGGCAAGGGAGTTCCTTCCATAAGTATGGTCTGTTGAAGTGCAGGTTATTGCAGGTTCATGGGAGATCTACTTGAAGTACCTTGAGTACTTGTGGAGCACGTGGAGTGCTTGTGGAGTGCGTGGAGCACTTGTGGTGTGCGTGGAGCATGGGAGGTGAACACCAACTCTGTATTTGAGTTGGGTGTTGGGACCTGTGAGAGGGAGAGCTTTGGGGAGAAGATTTACTGTTCACTTGAGGTGTGGGAAACCTCTGTAAGGTGGTGGAGAAGATGTGGCATATTCTCTATTGTATTCTTTTCTGTATAAAGTGTTAATACAAGTTGTGTATTGTCTCTCATATGCTGTGTTATTCTGAATTCTAGTTACTTGGTGAATCTGGTTATTTCCGTATATTAAGTTGCTTGAAGTTTGGTAATCAATTGTATGTTTCCGGTTTCGCATCCTGACAAGTGGGATCAGAGCATGTTTGTTGTTCTAGATTCCTGACATTAAAACCATTTGAGAAGTGTGGGATAGAATTTGTTGGACCTATATATCTTTTATTCAAAGGTAAGGAATATATCCTAGTATGCATAGACTATGTCATGGAATGGGATGAGGTCGATGCTTTGTCTTTTGCTAAAGAATATGTGGTAGCAAATTTCTTGTATTTCAAAATCATACGATAGTTTGGTGTACCTAGAGAGATAGTCTCATATTAGAGACAAAAATTTGTCTCTAATATGATCTAACACTTCATGAAAATCTAAAAACTTAGACATAGGAAGTCCTCCCCTTACCATCCATAGTCCAACGATCAAGTAGAGGTTACCGACAGGGAGCTGGAAAACATTATGACCAAGATAGTCAACAACAATAAAAAAGATTGGGCAACTTGAGTACTAGAGGTAGTATGGGCCTACAAAACTACCTAGAAGACAAATACCTTTTTTACACCTTATGAGTTGGTTTATGGTAAGAAACCTTTACTCTCCATTGAGTTTGAATTGCAAACCTTGAAAATAATAGTGGAAGTAGGCATTGATTTAAATAAGGAATAACAAGATAGGATCCTCTAGCTAAATGAGCCTGATGAGATAAGGATGGAAGATTTAAAATAAACATTAATGATGCAACACTAGAGAAAAGTGTGGCATGATTCTCACATTAAATAGAGAAAATTTCAAGAAGGGGATTGGGCACTCTTATTTGACTCCAAGTTTCAACAATTCAAGGGAAACTTGAGAACAAGATGGCTAGGTCCATACCAAATAAAAAAATTCTTTAATAATGGACCAGTACAACTATTTTTAATATATGGGAATCCAAATAGTTTTTTGGTAAATGGGCATAGACTCAAATTGTATAAGAAGCTTGTCAACAAGGAAGACTTTGTTCAAAACCTCAAAAATAAAGTTGTTTTCATGGAAGAACCTGGTTCTTCCATGATAACAAATCCTTGATGGTATAAATCTAAAAAAATAATAATGGGACCACTCCTTGGTTTCCTTCTTCCATATATATATAATAAAAAAGGGAAAATTTTCAATAGTGAAAATCCTTTTTAGGACACTATAGATAAAGTTGATCAGAAAAACAACTTGTTGGATAATCATGTATTAAAGAAAAAGCCTTGACCTAAAAACCATCAATGGTTAGTCAAAGGCAAAAGAAAAAACTAGATAAAACCAAAAAATAATAAAATTTTATCAGTTTTTAATCAATTCATTCCAAGTAATTGTTAAGGTGTGGAGCCTAAAAGCTTCACCAAGGAGCGCTTTGCAAGGTTGCAGCAGTTACATAGTCACCAGTGTCAGTCAGGAGCAATTTAGAAGATGCCAGCATCGGTAGGGATCAGTCGACATCAGTCACAAGCAAGCAGGCAAGAAGCGGCATCAGTTACCTGTGCGTCCAGAGAGCTATTTATGAGGACAGAACCGAGTGTTTGCATGATGAGATTAAGTCATAGTCTTAAGTCCGCATCTCTATTATTAGTAAGACTATTTTAGAGCCCTTGTTTAAGAGGCATAACTGTTGGTTGTAAATACATGCTCAAGTTTCCTAATTATTATAATAGGAAAGATCTTCTTAGCTTATTGTAGTACATGATTGGTATGTTGAAAGAATAGTATAGAATTGTATAGGTGAATCATTCCAGGTTGTTGGAGTTGATTGTACTTGAGAGAGAGAGCTCTTGAGGGAAAGAGATCTAGAGAGAGATCTATACATCTGAGAGAGGTGTGGAAGAAAGAAGTTTATTCAATTGTATTCCTTCTGTAAAGAGTTTAATATAAGTTTTTAGGGTGGTTTCTTGTATCTCTTGTTCTTTGCTATTTATCATTCTAGTTACTTATCATTCTGATTTAATTCCGCATTTATTGCTTTCATAAGTGTAATCAAATTGTTGGTTGATCCCCAATAAGTGGTATCAGAGCCTGGTTGCAGGTTTTAGAGCTTGATACCAATAAGTGGTATTAGAGCCTTGGTTGTAGGTTCAGAGCTTGATATCCAATAAGTGGTATCAGAGCTCAGGTTCACTAACAGGTGGTTCAGATTTGTGTAGTGTGTATTGATTACATGTTACTCACATGGGTTTCTGCAGGAATTTCTATTTGAGTGGGAGAAGTAATGGTAGAAGAAAGTAAACTGAGAATGGAGAAGTTCAATGGCAAAAATTATCAACATTGGAGAATGCAAATAGAGAATTATTTGTATCAGAAAGATCTATACTTACCGTTAGGTGGGATTGCAAAGAAGCCCACATATATGGATGATGAAGAATGGGAAGTTCTTGATAGAAAGGCTCTAGGGTCTATAAGACTGAGTCTAGCATCTACTGTGATATCTAATTTATCACAGGCAAAAACAATGGTAGAGTTAATGACTAATTTAGCAAATTTGTATGAAAAACCCTTAGCTTCTAATAAGGTATATCTTATGAAGTAGCTATTTAATTTGCGTATGCAGGAAGGTGGATCTATATCTAATCATTTGAATGATTTACATGGAATTGTAAATCAATTAAGTTCAGTCAATATAGTGTTTGATGATGAAATTAAAGTTCTTTTAATATTATGTTCTTTGCATGAAAGCTGGCATAGCTTAGTAATGGCAGTTAGTAATACTGCATCTGCTTCAAATATTTTAAAAGTAGAGGATGTTATTAGTGTTATCTTGAATGAGGAAATTCGTAGGAAAAGCACAAAGGAAACATCAAGGAACACTTAAATTTTTGAGAGTAGGGGAAGGCAAAAAGAGAAGAGCAAGAAAGGGAGATCAAGGTCTAAGTCAAAGGTGAGAGGTAGATCCAAATCCAAAAATGGCAGGAAGCCACAATGCTGGAATTGTGGAAAGATGGGGCACATAAGTAGAGATTACTGGTCAAAGTCTAAGGAGGACAATCAGCATGAAGGAAAAGAAGAAGCAAAGGTTGTAGGTATTGCACAAGATGCTTTAATATTCTCTTTGCATAATAATATAGAATCTTGGGTTTTAGATTTTGGTGCATCTTTTCATGCTACCCCTAATAGAGAATATTTTAGTGACTATGTCCATAGAGATTTTGGAATAGTGTACTTAGGGGATGATGAGCCTTGTAAAATTATTGGCAAAGGTAAAGTGCATCTAAAAATGTAGAATGGCAACGCATGGGTGTTGAGAGATGTTATGCATGTTCCTAGCTTGAAGAAGAATTTGATTTTTTCAAGAAAGTTAGGGGATGAAGGTTGTACAGTAACTCTCACAGCTGAATCTTGGAAGGTGACCAAGGGTGCACTTGTAATGGCTAGAGGTAAGAGAGTAGGTACTCTCTATTTATGTAATTGTGTTACTAACAATTCTCCTTCTGTATTATCTACTTCAGATGTGGATGCAAAATTGTGGCACTCAAGGCTTGGCCACATGAGTGAGAAGGGAATGTCAATTCTTAAGTCCAAAGGTAAGCTTTCAAATTTGAAAAGCATAGATCTAGATTTTTGTGAGCACTGTGTTTTTGGGAAACAAAAGAGAGTGAGTTTTCTCAAGACTGGGTCAACAAAGAAGAAGCATAAGTTGTAGCTTGTTCACACAGATGTGTGGGGACCGGCTCAGGTTGCTTCTATTAGAGTATCATAGTACTATGTTTCATTCATAGATGATGCTACAAGAAAGGTATGGGTCTATTGTATTAAGAAGAAATCTGATGTATTTGAGACTTTTAAGATTTGGAAAGCTATGGTTGAGAATGAAACAGGCAAAAGATTGAAGTGCCTGAGATCTGACAATGGTGGTGAGTTATGCAGCTATAAGTTCAATTGGTATTGTTATATGCATGGAATCCACAGGCAAAGGATGGTTCCAAGGACACCTCAGTAGAATGGAATTGCTGAAAGGATGAATAGAATAATCATGGAGCATGAAAGGTGTATGAGATTGCATGCTGGTTTGCCCTTAGAGTTTTGGGTAGATGTTGTTGACACTGCAGTGTACCTGATTAATAGAGGACCCTCTATAGCTCTAAATGGTGGAATTCCAGAAGAGGCATGGACAGGTAAAAAGGTAGATCTCTCTTTTCTCAAATTTTTTGGTTGTGAAGCCTTTGTGCACATTGATAAGGAGAATAGAAAGAAGCTAGATGCTAAGTCTATGAGGTGCACATTTATTGGCTATGGCTCTGATGATTTCAGTTTCAGATTTTGGAATCTAGGAACTAACAAGATAATTAGGAGCTGTGATGTTGTTTTCAATGAAAAAGTGATGTATAGTGATCAACTGAAGAAGCTGAATCAATTTGGGCAGAGCAATGGATAATTGGACAAGGTGATGGTCCAAAATGAGCTCTTGAGAAAATTTAATCATAGAAAGGAAAAAATAGAGACCGACGTCGGCCAAGCAGGAACCAACATCAGCAGGATAGAAACCAATGTCGATCATACAGAGATCGACATCGGTAGGACAAGAACTGATGTCGGTCAGGCATAACCGGTGTCGGCCAGTTACAGGCCTGGAGGTGACTGAGGTCGATCACTATCAGAGAATTTGGGTGGATAGCGTGCTGTGAATGAGTCTCAGACGCCCATCAGGAGGTCAAAAAAGGTAAGTAAACCTCTAATTCGATATTCCCCTTCATTATTCTATTTATTACTTACTGATGGTGGAGGACCAGAGAGTTTTCAAGAAAAAATATAGGTGGAGTCCAAGAATCAGTGGGAGCGTGGCATGGTTGAGGAAATGGAGTCCTTGAAAGAGAACCAAACATGGGATTTGGTTGAGTTTTCAACTGGTAAGAGGACACTGAAGAACAGATGGACCTACAGATTGAAGGAAGGTGAGAATGGACAGATGAGATATAAGGCTAGGTTGGTAGTGAAAGGATTTGCACAAAAGCCAGGTATTGATTTTGGTGAGATTTTTTCTCTTATTGTTAAAATGACTTCTATACAAGTTGTATTGTCTTTAGTTGCTATTAAGGATTTGCATCTTGTGCAGCTAGATGTTAAGACATCATTTTTTCATGGAGATTTGGATGAGGAAATATATATGGAACAGCCGAAAGGATTTGAGGTCAAAGGTAAGGAGAATTTAGTGTGCAAATTGAAGAAAAGCTTGTATGGCCTCAAGCAAGCTCCTAGACAGTGGTATTTGAGATTTGATAGGTTTATGACTAAGCATGGCTACAATAGGTGTCAATCTGACCATTGTGTGTATTTTAAGAGATTGGATAATGGTAGATATATTATTATGTTGTTGTATGTAGATGATATGTTGGTTGCAGGATCACACATGCAGGATATCTCTGAGCTTAAGGTGAAATTAGCTCAAACATTTGCCATGAAGGATTTGGGAGTAGCAAAGAAAATCCTTGACATGAGCATTAAGAGAGACAAGAAAAATCACAGGTTGATTTTGTCTCAAGAGGATTATGTGAACAAGGTGTTGAAATGGTTCAATATGCAAGATGCTAAACCGGTAAGCACACCTTTGGTTGGACATTTTAAGTTGAGTAAAGAACAATGTCCTAATTCACATGATGAGGTAGAGTACATGAGTAAAGTTCCATATTCTTCCGCAGTAGGGAGTTTGATGTATGCAATGGTGTGTACTAGACCGGATATTGCCCAAGTAGTGGGAGTTGTAAGTAAGTATATGGCCAATCCAGGAAAGGAACATTGGAAGTAGTTCAGTGGATCCTTAGATATCTGAGAGGAACCAATGGTAGGCATTTGTGCTATGGAGGCTCAGATACTTCTCTACATGGTTATGTAGATTCAGATATGGCAGGTGATTTGGATGGCAGAAGAAGCACTACAAGATATGTTTTCACTATTGGTGGAACGGCGGTTAGCTAGATGTCAAAGTTGCAGAAGGTTGTTGCCTTGTTAACTATAGAAGCAGAGTATATTGTAGTCACAGAGGCTAGCAAAGAGATGATATGGATGACACGGTTCATGGAAGAGCTTAGAAAGGAGCAAGAGAGTTGTAGATTATATAGTGATAGTCAAAGCGCAATTCATTTGGCTAAGAATTCAGCCTTTCATTAAAGAACAAAGCACATATAGCTTAGGTACCACTTCATAAGACATGTATTGGAGGATGGTGAGTTGAAGCTGGAGAAGATCCATACAAAGAAGAATCATGCTGATATGTTAACCAAGCTAGTTACTAAGGAGAAGTTGAATCTTCATTCAACTTCTGTTGGTCTTCATGATTGAGTTGAAGATGGAGGAGCTAGAAGATGTTGCTATACAGGTACTGGTGTAGCTGTTTATCTCCAAGTGGGAGATTGTTAAGGTGTGGAGCCTAAAAGCTTCACCAAGGAGTGCTTTGCAAGGTTGCAGTAGTTACACAGTCACCGACATTGGTCAGGAGCGATCGACGTCAGTCAAGAGTAGTTCAAAAGATGTCGGCGTCAGCAGGGATCGGCCGACATCGATCACAGGTAAGCAGGCAGGAACTGGCGTCGGTTACCTGTGCATCTAGAGAGCTATTTCTGAGGACAGAACCGAGTGTTTGCATGATGAGATTAAGTCATAGTCTTAAGTCCACATCTCTATTATTAGTAAGACTATTTTAGAGCCCTTGTTTAAGAGGCATAACTATTGGTTGTAAATGCATGCTCAAGTTTCCTAATTATTATAATAGGAAAGATCTTCTTAGCTTATTGTAGTACATGATTGGTATGTTGAAAGAACAGTACAGAATTGTATAGGTGAATCATTCCAGGTTGTTGGAGTTGATTGTACTTTAAAGAGAGAGATCTTGAGGAAAAGAGATCTAGAGAGAGATCTGTACATCTGAGAGAGGTGTGGAAGAAAGAAGTTTCTTCAATTGTATTCCTTCTGTAAATAGTTTAATACAAGTTTTCAGGGTGGTTTCTTGTATCTCTTGTTCTTTGCTATTTATCATTCTAGTTACTTATCATTCTGATTTAATTCTACGTTTATTGCTTTCATAAGTGTAATCAAATTGTTGGTTGATCCCCAACAGTAATAATTTCACTAAAATGTTCATTTGAATACATTTCGTAAGGCTAACTCATACATTTTATTTCTCTATTTATAAATTGTGGTAGGAAAAGAGAAAATACTATGAGTATTATTAGGTAAGTAAATTATTTTATTTGTCTATATTAGGTTAGTATAAGTACCTTTGATTCATGTATATTCACTATGAGGAGGTAGCTTGATTAAATTTAGACTAGGGATATCCTATAGAATGCCAAAATAAAGGTTATGTCAATAATAATTAGTGACATGAAAAAGTAATGAATAAAAAAAGGTGTCATGTCAACTTTAACCCCCATGCACCAACTACCTACCTACCCAATATGTAGCAACCCAAATCATAATAACATAGAAGTTAGTGAACATGATAATGCCATGCTTATATGGTCTAATCCATGTGTGAGAAAATCAAATCTTTTCCCAAGTTGGTTTCATGAAATTCTCACATGCCATGTTTCATTACTATAGATTATGTTAGTAGATACTAATAAAGTGTTAATAACCATACAATTTGAATCTTTCCATTTTTACTATGAGTTATATTTTCTTTTCCACTGTTGTTCTCATTTGCAAGACTAACCCTTGCCTTTAAAGCATTTATATAGCCACCATGGGATAGAAAAAGAGGTCTGAGCCAAACTCTGTAGAAGGGATAATGAAGGATGATATATCTATAGCTATTTTTGAGGAAGATGTATGGCTCCTTTTTCTACATAAATTCCAAGGATATGATAAATGTTTGGTCAAGGAATTCATAACACACCTAGAAGAAGACTCCACCATGGTTCAGGGCATCAAAATCATAGTTTCCAATAGATTAATAAGTAAAATCTCAAGAATCATTGAAGAAGGTAAGAGGTTATTGGGAAGAACCCCTTTTAATGTGTTGATTACATAATTTAATGATGAGTAACAATTATCTATATCATGTATAAAATATTACTGAGGAAAGGATAAAGGTATTAATAGGGAAACCCTACCAAGACCCTAAATTTCTAGTACCTTTTGGGCATGAAATAATTTGTGTGAAGGATACTATAGTGTTGTCCATTGTGGAGCCATGAGATTCATCTTTTATCTCAAATATGGAAGAAAATAGATCCAACATAGAGTCAACCTATTATTATACCTATATGGGGCCATTCAATATTTGGATACCAATAGGTCATCACAAATTTTCCACCATGGACTCATTCATTTGATCATACAACATGTTTTTATAAAACAAAGCTAAGCAACATGAGAGGCATTTTGGGGAGATAGAACCATCCAAACTTCAACACCTCCTCTAAAAGCCTCTAAATAAACACCAAGTGTATGCAATGGGAAATACAATAGATCTACAAATTAATCCTAGCTTAGAGAAGGTAGATCCTACTTACACTTCTGATTAGGGATACATTAGATAATCAAGCTCATGACCAATATGGATCTATTAGACCTAATCAAGGGATTTTTTACTATAATAATATCACTGGGGAGGGTTACAAAGCCTCCAATCAAGAAAAACTATGCAATAACCCTAACTAGGTCCTATGTTTTCGATTCATTATATTAATAATAAGTAAATCAAAATCTAATCTAATGTTCACCAAAGCTTATGGCACAAAGTGGGAGTAATAAATAATAAAGTAAACATGCATAGAAGATATATACCCATTTATATTCATAAGCAATCCTAATGCATGGAAGAGAAGTGAAAATTCATATCTATCTACTCTTACAAAGTAAAAACAAAGTTAGGAATACTTACCTTTAAAGATGGACCCATTGAGTCTCAATATCTCCCTTGTCCAAGGCAATTCACAAGAGGTTTTTTTGGTATATATGAATGATAAGGATAAATCAAATCTAGTATAAATAACCTATGAATGCATTCAAAATAATTATCCATGAGACAAGATTTGTATATCCAAATAAAGTATGAAACCCTAAGATTTCTCCTTAAGTAGAATGGTGGATAAGCAAATGCACAATATATCTTACTTCTTCTCTTCTCTTAGAAATGGTGAAATGATTATATGTATATAGGTATATATAACCCTAAAAGCTTCCAAAAGTTTCAGTCGACAAGGTCATCCCAATCAACCTAGTATTAAAATTGATAAAAAACATACTAGATAATGAACTATGTCGACCATGGCTGACTTAGTTCTTAGTAAGTTATTTTAAATAACAATACAATGTTGATATGGCTGACATAGTCATGTAAACTACCAAAAAGGGGTTTAGGTTAGGTAAAGGGATAATGAAGGTGGTAAATGATTAAAAGATTTTGAAAAATAGGAGGCAAATCTTAGGGGAATTATTTTTAGGAGACAAGTGTGTAGATAACAAGTGGTAAAAGGGACAACAATCTTATGAAGCACTAATTATATGCCCACCCCTTTCCCAGTACACCCCTTAAGGTGTGCACTCAGAGAGATTGAGATTCAAAGGGTTCTTACAAGATAGAGAGCATCAATATTTGATAAAAGTTTGGAAATATTATGTGTATACATATGCCCCACTCAAAGCTCATCATGTGTCATGTAGGTGTAACATGGGATGGTGTTTCAGGAAAAGAACATAGTGACACATAACATTAAATCTAACTAAAGTGCAGTAAGGAAAAAATAAGATAAATTAAAGGATATAATGAAAAACACATACCTTTAATTACCTTAGTGCTTAGATAAAGAAATAGACGTGATAAATGTGAAGGTGTTCAATGAGAGGAACATTAGGTGAACCTATAGAGATTAGCAACAAAGAATGAAAAATTGAATTTTTTGCAATATAGACATATAATAGTGGAAAATATTCTTTATGATGTCAGGATTCTAGAACATTTTACATTTTGGAAAAAGAGTTAGTGGAGTATAAGCAAAATAAGAAATCTGATGGTAAATATTTTGAAAGGGAAGTAATTTTTAAAATAGTGAATATAAATATACTGAAAAAGAATTCGTTTATCATCAGTTACTATTATTAGAATAATAGAGAGCTTTGATAGATCAAGTGAGATATCTAAAGAGTGAGGATGGTGGGAAGACAACAATTGAAATGGGGAGGATGTATAATGGTCACAACAGGTGCATTATAGGTAATAAATGTTGGATTTGTTAGTCTTTGAGATAAAATACTAATTGTATATGATTGTAGATAGATAAATTTTTAGATATACATGTGATCTAATATCTATCTAGGTTTCAATTTGTGTATAACCTATGATAGAGGAGACCAGATGGAGGTCCTTAGTCATGTTAGTGGTCCATGACATTTTGGATGGAGTACTAGCACCATATGACCTCACCATGTTGAATGATCTTATGGTACCATCTACCCGAGCTTAGGTGAGCTAGTTTAGATTTGTGGGGGAGGACATAAGGAAGCTACAAGCACATGGGGATGTATTAAATCATTGGTAGAGGGGGAATTAAGAGAGACATATGCTTGGTAGGCCTTGGCTTAGGAGAGAGCTACACATATAGCTACCATGATCCAGATGGGATAGGTACATACCCAAGTGGCCAACCTATAGGGAAAGGTAACAGGGTTGAGATATTGGATAGCCTCATTATAGTGTGCCATGTAGAGGGGATATCCCAAGGCATCTATGGGTAGTATGGCTAGGCCACGAGATAGGCATGATGGAGCCCAACCATAGAGTTGGTGGAGTGATGTATTTTTATATTTGGTATAAAAATACTTGATATATAGAGATAGATTGTTTTGACAGTTGGATGTTAATCTTATGAGTTATATTTTGGTTATGGTTGTTGATGCATGGATATATTTTTTTCTAGCACATGTATTTTGATTTTGTGGTATATGCTATAGGAAATATATGTGGGGTGTTTTCTTTTTTATCATTATGAAGTACATATGCATGGTTAAGAAGAAACATACGAAGAGGATATGGAAAAGTATAATTAATCAAAAACAAATGCACTACACACTATATCACAATGGGAAATGTGTAATAAAAAAATATGACTAAGCATAATAAACCAGAAAGTGGTAAACAAGAGGGAAAATATGCTTATAAACCATGAAAAAGATTGACACCAAATTAAAACAAGTAAAATCACACTAAATTATGTTGAGAAGTATGAAAATAATGTAATAAAATGGAAAGCACATGAAATACCAATGATAAATCAATTAATTCAATCAATCATACTAAATCACATTGGAAAGTATAAAAGAGAAACAAAATTGACAAAAATGGTGTTAAATTAATCACACTAATTCAAGTTGGGAAGTATGAAAAACTAAAAAAAATGGTTGGATTTATACATGAATTTGGAAAATAAGAAGATAAAAGTGAAATATTAATGAAATAAGCATAAAACATACTAAATCAAGATGGGAAGCATGCCAATGACATGTAACTCATAATCAATCACACCTTATCTCATTTTGACACATATAATTTCATTGTGACTTGGGTGTTGAAATTTTTTGTGAGGAAGGCCAAGTCTTATCCATGGTCTTACCCTTCAACTCACAAAGGGTGTAGACATCCAATTTCTAACACTATTTGTGTTAAAATTATCAATCTTACTTGATTTGCAATCAAATGCACATTTTAGGTCAAAGTCATTAAACCACCCTAAATGGTTCAAAATTTTCATTTACAAGTGTTGACTTAGGTCAAAGTATCCCTAAATGGGGTAATGAATTTTATAGGCCAACTAACTTTAATCAGATCATTTTGAGTCAAAATGTCAATTTTGCACCTAGGTGCCTTGGATTACTCTTCTCTATCAAATATCTTGCATGAGACATGTGCCTTTGTTATTTGGTGTTGACAACATAGTAAATGGGATAACGGCTCCAACATATCTAACATCACCTTCCAAATCTTCTCAAGTCAAATGACAACCCAGTGATATGAATTTTGACTATTTTGATTAATTGAGGGCCAATTTGTAAATAATTACACAAATGTTGATTAACCTTTTTAAGGCTAATTGATCCAAATCAAGAGCTTAAGTGGATTTTCCATGAGAGTTGTTGAATATTTATTTTTGGAAATTGATTTCTATTGATTACATCACCTAATGACATCATCATATGGGGTGGCATCCATCAGCCATAAATGCATAAAATATCAAGATATGGGTCTCCCATGCCTCATTAAGACCATCCATGCCTCTTAAATTCCCCTCTATCCAAAATATTTATATATTTATGGATTTAATTATATAATTAGACTAATTCATGGTCACACATCTCATATTGAGATGGATGATCATGGTTGATCCTGATCAATCCCCAAAATCTATAAATAGAGAGGCCATGAACATCAATTTTAATCTTGATTTGTGAAAAGTTGTAATGCTAAATTGTCTCCAAAATCCTTTGTATTGATTATTATTTTTAATTAGAAAGTTTCATTTGATAGGATAGATTGGAGATTTCATCTACTTTGAGCCTAGGTTATGCAAATAATTCTTGAGACATGGGAGGAACTACCATCATTGTTGATGAAGAAAAGAACTCTTGATAAAGGGAAAACATGATTTTGAGCCACACTTGTATGGTGAATCCACTTGGGAAGTTAATTGATGTTGCTTTCTTTCAATTGTTTATTGCTATCTTTTATAATTCTTGCATGAATAAATAGGCTAAGTTTTGTTATCTTTAATGCATTTTTTATGATTTCTTGAATAATACTTGACTAAATCTCTTTTTAATCCTCTCTACATTTTGGCATGATTGGTGGTACCCTAGCCCCAAAAATTTGGTCACAAGGCTCTTTCAAGCAATCTACTAACCAATTTTATGCAAAATCTTGAAGTGGAGTCAAAAGAGTGAAATTTTAAGTTAAAATTCTATTTTTATGATAATTGCATTTTTGTTCTTGGTAATGTCAGTTTTGCTCTCTATTGCAATATCACTACTATCACATTAGTGATATTGTAACAAAATCATTGTTTGATAAAAAACAATTTTGTAGCCCTGGGTAGTAATATCATGTACTAGAACAATGATTTCATTTGCATAAGAAGTGATTTCAATAATATAGTGATTTTTTCTCAAAATAATGATATTGTTTACCCAATGTAATGATTTCATATTCAACAACAATTTTTTTTTTAACAGAACAATGATTTTGTGTTTTCTATTTGGTAATAGTGATTTTGTAAGAAAATAGTGATATTGTGTTTTTCTAATGATCTAACCCATAACAATAATATTGTTGTCTAGTAATTGCAATTTTTGAGGGAAACAATGATATTGACTGTATAACAATTATTTTGAAACAAAGACTTGTTTTGAGAAGTTGCTTCACTCATTTGTAAATTATTTTCAAAGCTAAAGGACATACTAACTTTTTCATTGTAGGATCAAGCCTAAATTTTTTTAATACATGTTTTTTAGACCTTCTTTGAACGTTTAAAATGGACTAGGAACTTTGTTTTGATACTTAATGGAAAATTTAGATGCTTAGGTAGATGTTTTGAAAAATTGTGCTTTCAAAGTTACAATTGAAGACCAAAGGGTCAAAAGAACACCACCTATTCTTTCATTTAGTGCTTAAAATTGAACTCACTTGTCAAATTTTATCTTTAATAGTTGTTTAAATAGAATTTGATTGGAAAAAAGAGGGACGCTATATGTATGCTCTTCTATCCATCCCTTTTAAGGAAAATTTGGAATCAAAAGTGCCGTCCTTATTGAAAACATACCTAGTCTAAGTCATAGAAAGAATGTTGTCTAAAGTACTCCCCAAAAAACTTGTAATAGTTTGGCTGAGCTTGAAATGACCCTAAATTCTTTCTATTAGTCATTTATTTTATTGCATCTTGGCTTATGAGGGGGAATTCATTACCTCCCACAAGTTCTATAGGGAAGCTTTGACCCAGATTTGCATTTCTTATCACTGACTTAAACCACTCCCATTAGGATCAAAGGTTTGAGTAGTTAAACCACCTTTTGGTATCAAAGTTGCACATGGGACATATTTACACATTTGACATCACATAACACTGAGAAAGTGATGATGTAGTGGTTATAAAAAGGGTAAGACCTTTTTTCAACAAGCCAAGTGTCATAAACACCAAATTAAAGTACACTTCTTTTGCATCATTTGGCTTGAATCCATTGTGTAATTGATTCATCTAGAAACGTTTGAAAACTTGTTGTTTTTAGATAAATCCCCACTTGTTGTGGAAGTATTGTTTGTGCAAGGTGAACCTAAAGGTCCATGTTATCATATTGTCATTTTAGAGAAGGCAGAGTGTAAAAACCCTACTATATAATGCACATTTACTTTTAGATGAACACTTAGAAATCCTCTCAAATGATGTATATAGATGAACTCCAATAATATCATGCAACCTTGTTAGTGTAGACTTAAGATGATTATTTTTTGTCTTTATCTTACTTGGTCTTGATTTGTGTCTAAAATACTTGTTAACTCAATGAACTTAACCAAAACACATTGTCCTCAAATTCTTGAGCAAGGGAGGCATTATGCTGTCCAATTAGAATATTTATCTTTTCCTTGTTCAAAAGTGTTATAAAAAACTTTGTGTCATATCACCCACTTTGGCACAGTTATGTTACCAATTTTAGTCTAGATCATTTACCCAATTTGTTTAAGTCCCTCATTTATAATTCACATTAGAAATTTAACCTCTCTAAGTTTTGAGGGTTGGTGTGTTAAATTGGGTTCGCCATTTACACACTAAACTTGTTTAAACTTGGGTTCAATTTTCCATTTGGATTGAGGGTCATTTACTATATTCAAAATCACATTATCATCTTGGTGGACTCAAGTCATATTGTGTATCACTCATGCATTGAGTCTTAGAACATATTTTATCCTCCTAGAACTATGTGGTGACATTGTGCTACCCATTTGGTCCTAGCTTTGTACTTAGTGATTTGTGCATGTTTTTACATCTTGAGTTGCTTACTTCATATTGTCTTATTTGTAATTTAGAGAGATTTCCTCTAATTTTCTAGGATCAACTCATTGAAGTTGAAGCTAACTTTTGTGACATAGGCATATCACAAATATCTAGGCTTTGGTGTACTAGTTTTCACCTTGGATCTTTGAGTTACCTTACCCTTTTCCAATCTATACAATTTCAACTTTACCAAAAGTTGAGTAAATTAGTGAACCAAATATTCTAATTATGTGTGGTTCTAAGCCATGTTCATTTATAGTCTCTTTGGTACATTAGTAATTTATTTATAAAAGGATCAAAATTAATATCTTGTTTAAATGTTTGCAAAACATTAGCCAAATCTTGCCAAAACATTGATAACACTCTTTTTTTAACAATGACTCAAAGGTACAATTATAATAGGGTTCTTTATGGCCCTAGTTTCAAGGTAGAGAATTTTTATGATGGACCTAATAACTCCATCTTATTTGAGGATGTTTCCCTCTTTGGGCCTATCTATTGAAAACCAATCACATCTATACTAGTTATCATACATCATCCTCATCCTTCCCCTTTGATTTATGCTCCATGCTTGAAGGTCACTATTTTGGGGTATCCTTCTTCTCCTTTAGATTGTGAGAGAAATTAGGCTCCACAACATGCAAAGGTTACCATTTTATTACCTCCTCGTTTAGTTTACACAAGCAACCAAATTAAGAAGCATCTAGTTATTACCATTTTAGGATCCCCTCCTTTGGTTTACATAAGCAACAAAACTAAGAAGCGTCTAGTCATTACCATTTTAGGACCTCCTCATTTGGTTTGAACAAGTAACTAAACTAAGAAGCATCTAGTCATTACCATTTTAGGACCCCCTCCTTTGGTTTACATAAGAAACCAAATTAAGAAGCATCTAGTTGTTACCATTCTTGGCCCATCACCATTTTTTGATGAACCTATTGTCGAAGAAACTCCATTTGATGGACCAATTATTTTTGATCCCTTCTTAAATAGTCTTATATTTGGAGATTCCATTATTGAACCACAAACCATTATTCCCACTAAACCAAATTTCCCCAGTTAAAAAATTTTGTGCTGATATTCGAGCCAAAACAAGAACTATTACCTCTTTAAGAGCCATCTTACGAGGATCAAAAGGTGTTTCAAATTTGATATTTTGAAACCAATTGTGAACCAAAACCAAAATTTTATTATTGAAACATCCATTTGTGATAAGTCAGCCTATGATAAGTTACCTATTCATAGTTTACCTATTTTAAAAGAGCTTCATCTCCTTAACAAGCTAGTCTCTACAGAGTTATTTCTTGATCTTTTTCCACTCATTAAGGAGTTTCACTTTGATAGACATGATTTTGTCAAGATGTCCCTTAAGTTGTTCCCTCTCTTCGAGGGGCTTCACTGAGTCGAGCTAGTCTATGTTGAACCCTTCTAAGATGAATTAGTTTTTATTGAGCCCATTATGCCATCATAGGCCATTACTTGTCAAAAATTTAGCATTCAATAAAACATTAAAGAAACAACCACATTAGATGAAGAATCAATATTAGATTCAAGTTCAATTTTTGAGCTAACATTGAATGTAGCATAAAAAAGAAAATCAAAATCAGTTGTGACATCAAATTCAGAGTCCCTTACTTCAGAATTAGATTCAAAAATAGATTATAGTATTAGTTGTTACAACATTGGTTATAATTTCCTTGCAAATCAGTTTGAGTATATTTATGATCCTTCTATAATTTTTAAGGATGATTACTTCAGCATTGACACAAGTTATCCTATCATCTTCTATGAGGATTGTGTTGCCTTTCACCATCCCATTATTCCCACCCAACATAACCATTATATTGACATTTTACCTCTCTTGAATGTCGATTAGGATCGACAAAATCACACTTTGTTGAAATACATCCATGGTGACATACCATTTATAGAATATCAATGAGATGAAGACCCCATTCATTTAGAATAAGAACAATCTCTTAGTGAAACCTTTTTGGAGGTACTAGGGGATAAACACAGATCAAATTCAACATCTTTTAGTGAAACCTTTTCATAGGCACTAGAAGATAATCAAAGTCAAATGTTAATATCTCTTCATGAAACCTTCTCAGAGGCACTATGCGATAATCATAACAAATATAATGGTGAAAACCTCATCAAAGCACCAACAACTGATCATAAAATTTCTTCACTACATACTAAAGATATCATTCAAGATCAAATCAAAATAGCTTCTTATCTACAACATAATCAGATGGTAGTTACTCTAAAGATTAAACAATAGAACAATCTAGTGGTGCTATTAAGAGCATCTTTTGAGGTCTTTTATCCTATCACAACAAAAATTATGTCAAATTCAACATCAACAACATTACGTGTGATTGAAAGTCTTGATCTTCATTTATTTCCCATTCATTATACATTTCATTATTACCCACCTATTTATTACCCACTTATATCATTTATCACTGACATCACTTTCTATTATAAAGGCTACAAAGATATCTTATCTCAAGGTTTGAAGGAAACAAAATCAATGACCAACAAAGATCACAAACACATTATTGAGATCCCGATCTATAACCAGTTCTTGATAGAGCAACTTTTTTGAGAGGGTGTTGGATAGCAATTTTCATAATTGATCATTCTAGTTGTCTCTTATGTTGACTAAGATGAGCATTTCCATGTCAGCAAGAGCAACATATCCATTCTCATTAGCCATTAATCATTGAGAATTTTCATTGCCTAGTCTCTTGGGGGAAACCATTTAAACCATTTTATTATAGGCATTTTATACCACTGTGAACCACTTGTCTGTGTTGTTTGAACTACATTAACTTGAGCTCTTTTGGGACTATGTAGGTAGCAATCAATTTCTATCAAGGTTAGCTCAGTCAACTTCTTTATACTCTTACCATTTTGTGAGAAATTGTTAAGTTTGAATGCTCTCACTATTTTGAAAGCAATCTAAGAAATACTCTCACTATTTTGTGAGCAATTTAAGCCAATCATCACTTGGGGGAAACTTTGTTGCCACTATAGCCAATTTTTTTTGATTATTTCATTATAACATTTCTTTAATATTGGCCCAAGCTTGATTTTAGTTATCTTACCAATCCCATTTTGAACTTGATTCCTTTGGTTCATCTTACACTTTCTATGGGGGGATTCTGATCTAGTTTCAACAAGTTTAGAATTCTATGTTGAATGATAGTCTATGGCGGTAGTGTGACATTTGATCAGGCAAGTTATCTTTCATCTATCATCTTATTTGGTATCATTGATTATAGCCACCTATATGCAAATCAGTATTATTTTTGGTACCCTTGATTATAACCACCTTTGGGAAAATCAAAATTATGACATTATTTCCTAAATATAACTGCCTATGGGTAAATTAGGTACAATGCCTTTTTATCATGCATTGCCACATCATTTGGTCATTATTATTATTATCATTTATCTTGTCATTCACCTTTGTTTGTGAACTTGTTGTGACCTAGTTGGTTTTTATTCACCTTTTGTGTGGGCAAAATTACTATGACTTGGGATTATTTTGGGGTTATGTAGGGCATGATTGATTCATGTCGAGGTTAGCTCAATCCCTCTTTTCTATGATCTCACCATATTAAAATAATTTTAAGTTAGCACACTCACACTCTCACCATTTCATGAACTAGACCATTCTATATCTCTTAATCCTCAATTGAGTTGAGATACTTTGAAAATTCCAAAAACATTCGTAAATCATTCAAAGAACTCAAAAACATTTTTTGTGTGTCCATTTAATTGTAGTTTGTTATTTGGTTTTTTATTTTCCTATTTGGTGGTGCTTCTTTATTTTATTTTCCAAGTACATCTTGAAGGTCCACATATATATCGAATATTTTTATTTTTATCTCATGTTGTTAAGATGTCTTATTTTCTTTTTCTTTGTTCTTGCTTGTTTGTTTGAATGTAAATAGCTATAACTCTAGTTTTGGTTATTGTTTTACCATTATCCTTAGTTATAGGTATTCACATTTGAATTGGCTCATCACAATTGGAATATTATGTCATTCTAAGTTATTCATACTTATGATACCTAATTTATTTTACTATAACAAGCACTTTGTGCTCAGGTTTCAAAATCTTAATGTCAACATCACTCTGATGAATAGTTCTCAAGAACACTTTACATAATCTAGGCTCATAATATAAAAATAGGCATCTATGTATCATGTATTTTATCACTCAAATCTATGCTTAGATGTGCATCTCTTTGCATATATTATGAATATGATCAATTCTTATTCAGTTTTCATCATTCCTCATTCCATTCTCTCCCAAACTTGGGTGAACTACATTGGCCTAAAGTTCATGTTGGAACATGAGTCCATGTAACTATGTAGGTATCATCCACTTGTCTTATACATCTAGAGTTATCTCGGCCATCTCCATTCTTATTTTCATCTCTCTCATCACTTTATACATTCTCATATGTTGGGTTTTATGTGGCTTTCTAAGCCATTACACCATCACATGTATGTTTGCACTCACTCACTTTAACCTATATTTTGGGTTATATCCTTGATTTATTTAGATTTCTAATTGTCCATGTTAGGGCACAACATTTGAATAAAATCAACTCTATAGGGGAAAACCATTATTTATTCTTTATCAAATGATCGAAATTCACCTTACTGGGACAAAATTATTTTATCATGATCATATTTAATCTACTGGAGTACCTATTATCTTGTATTTGGAGATCACATTCTATTTTCATCTAATTTTAGGCTCTCCACACTAATGCCCATGATGGAAATATTTTATTCTGTAACCTATCTCAAGATTGATCAATGTTGTAAGTGTACAACTTATACTCTCAAATTGGGTATGTTTAGAGTGTGTCCCTTACATTTATGGATTGTATATTTACCATTCCCCCATCTATTGGGGCCTATTATACCTCTGAATTATATTTTGATCATTTATAATAATCACATGTATAAGTTTTATCTCATATGGATGTGATCTATTCCATGGGTTAATTGATTTATCTCTCTCTCTTTTTGAGAGTCCTTTCTACTCTTTCATCTTAGTCTGTCATCTCAAGGGGACATCCTGGGTCATTTCCAATTTATTATTGATAACTCTTTTCTTTGAAAATATTTTAATTCATTTGAATGTCTCACTATGCCTTCTCTAATAGGGGCAAAATGTAGACATTTAATTCCTAACACTATTTGTGTTGAAATTGTCAATCTTACTCAAATTGCACTCAAATGCATATTTTAGGTCAAAATAATTAAAAAGCACTAAATGGTTTGAAATTTTCATTTATAAGTGCTAATTTAGGCCAAAGTATCTATAAATGGGGTAATGCATTTTATGGGCTAGCTAACTTTGATCAGATCATTTCGAGCCAAAATGCAAATTCTACACCTGGGCACCCTGGATTATTATTTTCTATCAAATATATTATATGAGACATGTGCCATTATTATTTGGTGTTGAACAAATCACAAATGGGATAATGGATCCAATGAATATAACATCAGCTTCCAAATCTTCTCGAGTCAAATGATGACACAATAATATGACTTTTGACCATTTTGATTAATTGAGGGCTAATTTCCAAATAATTGCACAAATGTTAATTAACCTTATTTAAGGATAATTGATCCAAATAAAGAGATTAAGTGGATTTTACATGAGAGTTTTTGAATATTTATTTTTGGAAATTGATTTCTATTAACTACATCACCTAATGACATCATCATAATAGGTGACATCTATAAGCCATAAATGCATAAAATATTAGGATTATGGGTCTCCCATACCTCATTAAGACCCTCCATGCCTATTAAATTCCCATATATCATAAATATTTATATATTTAATTATATAATTGGATTAATTTTTGGCCACACATCTCAATCTTGAGATGGATGGTCATGGTTGATCCTGATCAATCTCAAAAATCTATGAATAGAGAGGCCATGAACATCATTTTTAAGATTGATTTCTGAAAAGTTATAATTCTAAACTGTCTCCAAAATCCTTTATATTGATAATTTTTTTTCATTATGAAGCTTCATTTGAGAGGCTAGATTAGATATTTCATCTACTTTGAGCCTAGGTTACGCAAAGAATTCTTGAGACATGAGAGGAGCTACCACTATTGTTAACGAAGATAAGAACTCTTGATCAAGGGAGAACATGATTTTGAGCCACACTTGTATGTTTAATCAACTTGGGAAGGTAATCGATGTTTCTTTCTTTCAATTCTTTATTGTTATCTTTTGTAATTCTTGCATGAATAGATAAGCTAAGTTTGTTTAGTCTTTAATGTATTTTTCATGATTTCTTGACTAATGCTTGACTAATTCTCTTTGTAATCCTCTCTAAAAAGGGAACACCAATGAGGTGGAAATAATGTGAAAATATGGTAAAATTGGAATTATTGGAATGGTAATGTGAAAATTTGGTAATTTTTAAGGAAGGCTTGGTCCTTTCCAAGGTCTTACACTAAAACTCACAAATGGAATCCCGAGGGGGAGTGATAAGTGAACAAAAAAAATTTATTAAGGGGGAATATTAGGATTATATGGAGTGAAATAAGTTATTTAAGAATCATAACATAGGAATCTTGTGAGAAGACCTTAGGAGACATGAGGCATACCAAGGACATGAGAAGATACTAAGTGACTAGTGACCATCAATATACAAATGATACATATTCACTATAGGCACGAAGCTATGTAGAAAAATAAGTGTGGTACTAAGATCAAATCATATTTTTAGTTTTGAACAAGAAAATTAAAATGGACTTACCATTCAATGATGTGTTCCCTATTCTTTAGGACCCCTTATAGAGCCATCGACCTACTACAAAGATTGGGTACTTACATGAGAAAGTAGGTAGTACTAAAATATTCTTTTATTCTCATTTTTTAATCTACTGGCCTACCTCAACCCAACAGACATTGGATTTATCATGAGGCCAATTATGGAGTTTGAGATTTGATTAGAAAAAGGATATGTCCTTAGAATCTCATCTTCTAGTGTGATTTGACTTTTGAAAATTTTAAATGTTGCCTTTTAGATCATTGTCTTTTGTTAAATTATTTGGCTTTTGAATGTTTATGGATTTTAGGATTCCTCCTCCATATGGAATTGAAATAATTAATAATGAGAGATAAAGTTATACACATTAATTATTTTTAAGCTTAGGCTAAAGGAAGCTAAGTATCCAAAGATATGTCTGAGTAGAACACTTAGGTTTAACTATGAACCAACATGTTATCTCAAGTCTCAACTATGTGTATGATTAGTTTGTGAAAGGGAATAAAGGGAAATAATGGGAGATATAAAGTGGACTAGTAAAAGGATATTATATTGATTAGAACTATTTGCTAACTGATCACATGGTAAATGAGGAATGACTAAAGGGAGAAAGCTTTATATTACCAAGTCATAATAATAATTATCCATGTTTATAGAGATAAGATAGAAAATAATCATGAAAAAGAACAAGGGAACCATAGAAAATAAACTCATGAATAAGCAATATGTAATCATGAAAAATCATTGATAAAATAATATAAGAAGAATAATGACATCATAAGCAACATGTAATGTAAAACAAAAGTCACCATGTAAGATATATAAGAATTTGACATAATGCCAAATGATGTAAAATAGATAAATGCAAAGTTGGAGAACACGTCCAATCCAAATGAAGAAAGAAATGAAAGAACACCATGATTATGCTCATAAATACAGAGACATTTGTCTACACACATTATACATAACATTTGATAAGTCTCTATGAATTTGAATGTGAACTATGGCCAAAGTCTCATTGATCTTTAGGGAAAGTTGAGAAAATACTTTGCATCAAATCTCTTCAATAGAAAATGTATGAATGATAGATTGATCATGCTAATGAGGGATATCATGTAGGTGATGATTAGTAAAGGAATATAATTAGAATCTATGGGGGATTAAGGGGTCATCGATGGGAAAGGATATACGAGTGAGGGAAGATACATGGGTGAGGGAATAGTAGGTGGAGAAGGAGCCATAGGTGGTGGAGCCATGGGGGAAGAAGGGGGAGCCTTTTTTCCAAAGTGACATATGGGAGGAAGGGTAGTAGGTGCATGAATTTTCATGAGGTTATTCTTGATATACTGTTGAAAGATGCAACAATGATCAATATGATGAGTAGTGCATTGGTGCTAGAGACAATATAATAATTATCTATGGGTTGAATATTGGTGAGATTCAAGGTGTTTACATATTTCCATAACTTATGATAATGTGTGGATGAATGATTATCTATTCTATGGAAGTAATAGATATACTTGTGAGTAGACTTGGTAGGTGTACTCATAGGAGGAGTAGAAAAAGAATATGAGGGAAGTTGGTATAATGAATAATCTCTAGTCCAATGATTGAGAACTTTATGAATATCATAATATGGTTGATTGGACCATTTAGTACACAAAAGAGAAAACTATGATAAATGGATCAAACCATCACTAAGGGAAGGTGGGGTTAGTGGAAAGACTAGTCAAGGATTGACTAAAGGAGTAGTATGATCTAAAATAGGAAGAGAATCAACTAGAGAGGGAGTGGGAATAGGATATAAACTAGGCTCTACTAAGGGAGGGGTAGGATGTACTAAAGGCTGAAGGATAGTTGCAATCATCTTAGGGATAAAGTAGCTAGAGGGATCCTGGTATTTAACAAAGTGATAGGGACCAGTCATAACATAATCCATAAATATACTCATATGAGGATCTTCAAAAATTAGAGGTGTGTGCACCATATCTACCCTAAAATCAAGAGAAAAAATTCTAAAATTAGGAATGATATAAGATGGAATGATATAAAAAATATTGAAAGATTGAATCAAAGAAGAATGATAATAAAAAAGATTTGGCATCTTGGGCCTGAATAAGGCCTCCTAATAATGGATCATCTAAGGTATATTCATCATCATAATCAGGTGTATGAAGATAAAATGCATAGTTAAAGATGGCCATATCATCCAATGTGGTGTGATAAATGGAATGCCAAGTTTTAGTTAAGACAATGGTTATGTCACCACTAGGTGGTTGATGGGAATGAGGACGAAAAGAAGGGGGAAATTGAGAAATGAGATGATATGAGAGATCTAACGTTTTAATATTTAGATTTATATTATTATTATCATCATCATCAGAATCTAAGAGGTTATGGGGTATAATCCTGATGAGTTTGGGGTGACCATTGTAACCTTAGGTAGAATTGACAAAAAAGTTAAACTGTTTTGATTTATGAAATAGAACGCTTGGCAAGGGTTCAAGGGTGGGAATTTTGAATACACCATGGTCTTGGAATTGTTTGAAATTCTAAGGTTTAGTGTGACCTTGAATCCTATAGATGGATCCATTGTTAGGAAACTTGACACATTAGCAAGTGAAAGAGGCAAATGCTCTCATGCAATGAGTTCATCGCCTACCAAGAAAAATGTTATAGGATAGAAGAAAGTTAAAAATCATCACCTTCACATGAATGGTGATAAGTGGGATGGTGATATGGATTCACACATAACCTAAGGGAGTCATTCACCTTTGGTCATAGCCTTGAAATGTGTTGCATGTGGACTTAAGATTACATTTAAAATATCCAAAGGTTTTGATAAAATCAAGATTGGCAACACAAGTTCCTAAACCCTCATCAATCAAGGTAAGCTTGAATTGTATATCACCAATTTAGACACTTATAAAGATACGAGTATCATCCATACAAACTATAATCTCATCACGGATCATAGAAGCAATGGGGAATTTGAGGGACAAAGAAGTTTCTATTGTTTCATCAATGTGTATAGACATCTCTTTTCATTGTTGTAAAAAGCTATCTTATGATCAAAATAAGGTGTATTTTCATCTTTATAAAGGAGGATGAGGGATGTTCATTTTTAATAAAATATGCATAAGATGATTATGATGATGAATAGAGGTCTATATAAGTTCAATAAATGGGATTTTAGATGGGAGATTAGTAAGCTCTATGATAGGATCCCATTTATCATAACCCATAAGAGGACTACTAGAAATAGGTGTATAATTTTGAAGGAGGTCATAAGAAGGAGTCAAAGTGCATGTGAATTTATGTTGATAAGATGTGGAAGGTTTAATTGGAGGGTAAGTTTGTTGATTGTCTTAAAAAGGTGGGGTGGTTGATGCATGTTTCATTTGAGTTAGATTAGAATAAGTGTTGATAGAAGTTTGAGTATCATTGGTGATGGGCAAAGAGGTTGGAATAATGCTAGAAATGGTATGAGATGTTTTATCCAAGGGAGGTGTTGGAATTGGTTCATTAAAAGATATAAGGTCTTATTGAACCAACTCTATTAAGTTAGTTGGGGAAGAGTCTTGGATAACACAAAATGTGCAAGAAAATTAAGGAGTATGGATGGGATGAAGATCAATGAAGGAAACTACCATTTATATATTATTAATATTGACCACATTATCTTTAAGATTTGGGTAAAAAAGACTATACACATTATTGGTAAAATGGGTAGGTTTATCTTAGTGATTCAAAAGATGATCTTTCTCTATGGCCAAATTATCATTAGCTTGGTTCAAAGCTTGAGATTTAGTTTGTGTTTTATGGGATTTGAAGGCAATTTCATAGGATTTATAACATTTATAAATGATATAATCATGGTCAAAATTGGGATCAAGAAGGAAATCCATAACAAAATTATGAAGTTTCCTATAAGTCTCATGAGAATGATCCCCACTAGCATGAAACAAATAAAATTTATTGGGATCATACTAAGATTTCATGGGATGAGTGGGATCAAGATCTCATGGAAGAGGCCTTTTTAGACATTTTTAAAATTATACTAATGATAAAGTTTTATGAACATTGATGTTATTTTTTGAATATAAATGAGGATTAGTGATGTGGTTGGGAGGGGAAGCTTGTTATGGAGCCTAGTTGGGAATAATAGCTGGAATATTATGAATGATATCATCAGATTTAGTGACACCATCATTTGTAGCATGAAAAATATTATTTTTTATTAACATGAAAATACGCATAGAAGGTCAAGATGGCTCAAATTGATGCATGAGGAAATATTTACACTTGGCTTGGTTAATGGCATCTTCCAAAGTGCATGGAGAGAGAGAGAGTCTAAAAGCAATATTACAACTTGGGAAAAAGAGATTTGGTAAATATATGAAAGAGGTTATCATATTACATATAATTTTCACATTTTTAGATAAGGTCTTCCATCATTTAATGAAAGCTTGTGCAGTTTTGGTCTCAATTTGCTTACAATTGATAAAATGGGCCAAGGTATTATCTAAGAGATCACTAGTTTGGAAATCTTAGACTAGAGCATTGACTAAGTCTTCCAAACTAGTGATGAAATTTGGAAATATTAGACTAGAGCATTGACTAAGTCTTCCAAACTAGTGATGAAATGAGATTTGAGTTGGTTTTACTAATATAAATCATCACCTATGAGAGTATTTGATAATAGCTTGGTAATGAAAAAAGTATTTAACTTGACCTAGTCTTTATATAGATTTCTAAATGTTTTTAAGTGGAGAATATGATCAGTTGACCCATTGTAAGTGATATTAGGGGTAACACATACTATATTGATAATATAAATTTTAGGTGTAATAGGATAATTTTGAAGGTGATTAATTATTTTTTTAACAAGGGGAGGTTGAGGGATAATATTACCATGGGAATCTCAAAGAGGAGGTGTGGGAACTTTTTATTTATGCATTCCCCATGGAACATGTTGAGGGTGGGTTTGAAGATGGATAGCTTGATTTTTAATTTTCATCATTTGGTTTGAATTGTTACCTTAGAAATAATTCATTTGATTAAGAGTTTGTAATATAATTTGATTGGCTTGAGTGGTATTATTGGCATTATGTGAAGCATTGGAATTGGTAGTAGTGTCTTGGGTACCACTACGGGTGTTAGTAGTAGCCTGAGAAGAATTGTTGGTAAATGAGGCATTGATATCATGATTTTCTTGTGTGTAAAAATATGTACTAATAGAGGAATGAGAAGAAGTGACACTAGAGGCATGATTACCATGGGTATAAAATGATGTAATAGAGGAAAAATTGAGAAGAATGGGTCTTGGAAGAGGCCCATTAGATGTAGAACCTACCATGTTAGTAAATATACTTAGCATGGAGGTTGAGGAAATCAAAGAGGAATATGTCATGGTATGATAAGGGGTAACAATAGAGGGAAGAGGCTAAGAAGAAAAGAATCTAGTGTCTCCAAATCTATGTGAGAATGTGGGAGAAGGGGAATGGGGCTCCTCAACTTGAACACTTATCATGAGATGGTAAATAGTAAAAGGATCTTTTCCTCAATGTTGAGGAAATTCATTGATGAAGAATAAATTTTTTATGGTATACTCTAATTCATGTTGATATCAAAATGAAAAGAGAGGAGTTTAAAGTGAAGAGGAATGAGGAGGGGTCCCATAGTTCATAGTATGAGTGGCTACATGCACATTAATTTCATTTAGGGTAGGATCAAAAAGTTGCTTATGGGAGAACCATTAGTACTGGTAAAACTCATCATTTTTTTGAATTAAACTTAGTGTTGTATTAAAACATGAAGTTCATGATGAAGGATAAAGATTAGGGAAGATATAGTTGATGCAAAAGTAAAGAGATAGGAAGGATACATAGTCGACTAGGTTGACTATGTTCTACAATCTAAGAGATAAACAAGAGTATAGGGTTGACCAAGTTGAATTAATACTAAAAATAGGGGGAAATATAGTTTGATAAGAATATAGAGTCAACTAGGTTGACTTAGTATTGTAGATAGAGAAAAATATAGTCTGATAAGGATATAAAGTCAACCAATTTGACTTAGTACCATAACCTAAATGATTAAAAAGAGTACTAGGTCAACCAAGTCAAATTAGTACTATAGGTAGGGAGAAATATAGTTTGTAATAGATTGTGTTGACTATAATGACAATGTGGTAAAATAGGGAAGGATTTTGCAATGTAAGTGAAGAAATTAATGGAATAAAATACACAAATAATTAGATAAATGAGAATGATCTAATTGGGGCACACAACATAAAACCTTACACCAATGTTAGCCAATGTAAGATTTTACAGTACAACACACAATGATCAGAGAGAAAATAATCAACTAAAAAGTAAATGCTAACTAAGTGGTCATCCTGAGTGTTTTTAGATTATAATAAAGTGTTATTTTAAGTGTGATAGGGAAGTTGGCTGAAAGTAGGGAACTAAAAATAAATCTATGGATGGTTTTAGGATGTTTAGGTTGAAATAGATCTATGTTGGCAATGGTACTAGCTTGGTATTGGGACCTACCTCTTCTCTTCACAATCTCATAATATTTATGGTATCGGGTGCTTTTCACATATATACCATTAACCATGTGTTTATACTTGGCCAAAAAATCAAGTCAGTGCCCCCCCTTGGTGATTAAATCCAAGTAGGTAGGCCTTGGTAAGACAAATGTTAAATGCATTTTGAATATTGTGTGATTTAATCATGTGTGTAAAAAAATAAAAATAGTACAATTAAATGGTAATTTAGAAAACCACCTAATTATATTATGTGAGCTACTGTAAGCATGCAAATAATTGAAAATGAAAGTGTGAATTAATTACTAGCATATAATTTTTAATTCCCAAATTAATAATGGTACAAAGTCAGTTCAGATGACATTATATGTAAATAATACATAACATAGTTGATTGGGTCACTACTATTTTGTAGAAATAAGAGTCTTTAAGAACTAAGTTGACCTAATATTTTAGATATAAGATATGCTACAAAACTAAGTTGACCAAGTCAACTTAGTTTGATGGAGTATTGCATTTTTGAAGACTATAAAATTGCATAAAATAGAAATATAATGAATTATTGAATTGATAGAGAAAGTAAGAGAAGAACCTTGGTGGTTTGGAAGATGATTAAGATTACAATTTTTTTGTTGTAGTGCCTTAAATGTTGCTTATAAGCTCTACAAACTAAGTTGAATGTTCAGAGCGCGATGGAGAATTTGAATGCCGAGCGCGCACGTGCGCAAGTGCAAACCCAAATCCTGAACCAGGTAGCTATTGATCCAGTGGCTGGTGTGGCTATGACTTATGCTACGAAAGGGACTCCACCTGTGAATGGGGAAAGGATCCTGATTGCCCATTCTTCTGCGAAAGGGGGTTCTTTTCCAGTTATGAATACAGTAAAAGGATCCCCTGTTATTGGTTCTGTCCCTGGTTCAAAGGGAAGAACTTATGCGGATGTGGCCACTTTTGAAGCTGAAATACATGATGCAAAACATCAAGCTTCTACTGGGAGGTTGTGTGTTTCACCAGTAAGTGCTTTAAATCCTGTTAGGGTAAACCTAGATCCTGATACAGTTGAAGCAATCTTTATTCAAGTAGAATATTTTTCAGAGTATGGGGCTATTTTTCAATTTCATGGCTACTGGCCCTCTCTTGTAGATCTACATGGCTGGATCTCCAATACCTGGCTGCCACTGATTGATGGAAATGTTGAAATATACCCATGTGTTAAAGGTTTTTTTTAGCTTTATTCCAAAACTCTAAGGACAGGGGGACTATTCTGTCTAATAGTAATTTTTTATGGTAGGGTAAATACCCTCTTATGGCCAAATGGTGGCATATGGATTTCAATCCTCTCATGAAAACCTTCAACAAGATCCCTGTCTGGGTTCGGCTCCCTAATTTACCAATACATCTATGGCATGAAAAGGTGTTTAAAACCATCATAAATGCTATAGGGGAGTTTTTATTTGAGGATGAAGAAAAAAAAGAAGTTTTACCATTCGACCTGTGCATGCCTAATGGTTGAGGTGGATGTTTCTAAGGGCCTCCCTGAGGCAATTTGTCTGGACTCCCCTAGGGGTTCTTGGATGCAAATGTTAGATTTTGAAGGTTTACCTTTTCGATGTAGAAAATGTCACCTGATGGGGCACGTTGTAGCCCGGTGTACTACAAGGAAATCCAAATCCAGAAGATCACCTTCTTGGTGGTCTGAAGCTGATCATGAACATTATTTTGCTAAACAACTCGAGGAAGATTTGACGGATTTAGAGAATGAGAATGAAAAGAGTATCCATTCTAAATCGATAGATCAGGAGACTCTGCTGGAGACAGATCTTGTTGAAGGTACTATGGAGATTGGATTATGTGATCTCTCTAAATCAATTACTGAGGAGGTGGTGGTCCCTCCACCTATTTTAAAGGATTCTCTTAGGAGCCAGAAGTTGGCTGGTTCTTGAAAGGATTTTGCTGAGGCATCGATGCCCCCTGGACTTCATGGATCATGGCCTTTTGAGGACTGGGTTGCTAAGGTAGCTAAGGTAGAGGATGGTTGGACAGCAGTTAAGAGGAAGAAGTCTAAGCCTTTGGTCCCCCCTCTAGATATGAAACTTTGGTCTTGTAAAAACAAATATTAATAGTTTGTCCAACTCTTGACTGTTGTTTTCAGATTCTTGGTTAATCTGGTCTTGCTTTTGCTGATTCTAGGCTATTTTGTTACCTGGTTGTGCTTAAGGTTTATCTCTCTTCTGATGTTTAGGGTTTTGGGGCCCCTTTAAAACCTATTTTTACCTTAATCTAAAACTAAGTTGACTGGTTTGACCTAATTTTATGAAACCCTATTTTTTAAACCTTAATAAGATGAATAAGTTAACCTACACAACTTATTTTGTTATTAAATATGATGGATGGAAGATGAATTTGACATGTTCAACATAGTTTGTTATTTGGATGATGATTAGAAGACGAAGTCAACCTATTCAACTTAGTTTGTTATCTGGATCCTGACAAGAAGACTAAGTCGACATATTTAAATTAGTTTTATTTATCTAGAAATAAAAAAAATACCATGTCAACCTATCCAATCTAGTAACTTGTATTTAATGAAAACTTGCATAGAAAGAACATATTCATTTTAATATTACTATGTGTTAAACATGCGCACAAAAGTTAGAACTATACCAGCTTGGTCAACATAGTATTGCAAATATAGAAAAATAATGAATGATAGAAATTTAAAGTATGAAAGAAAACATAAAAGGGTTATGTTCATGTTAGGTTCACTTTAATGTATGCAATGAGAGATGACATAGATCTAAAAATCAATCCTAGATTAGAGAAGATAGATCCTACTTATACTTTCGATTGGGTATACATTAGATAATCAGGGTTATGACCAATATGGATCCACTAGACCTAATCAAGGGATATCTTACCATAATAATATCACTAGTGAGGGTTATAAAGCTTTCAGTCAAGTAAAACTATGCAATAACCCTAACTAGGTCCTATATTTTCATATTCACTATACTAATAACAAGTAAACCAAAATCTAATCTAGTGCTCGCCAAAGTTTGTGGCACAAAGTGGGTGTAATAAAAACTAAAATTAAACATGCATAGAATAAATTTAATCATTTCAATGTATATGGAATCCTAATGCATGTAAGATAAGTACAAATGTATATCTATCAAATTTTATAAAGGAAGTACAAAGTTAGGAATACTTACCTTTAAATATGTACCCATCGAGCCTCAATCTCTCCCTTGGCCAAGGTGCTTCACAAGAGGTTTTTGTGGTATGTAAGGATGACAAGGATAAATTAACTATAGGCTACACAAAATATCAATGCATCCAAAAAAATTCTCCATAAGATAAGATCTATATCTCAAAAGAAAGTATGAAACCCTATGCTTGCTCCTCAAGTAGAATGGTGGATAAGTAGATGCCCCATATATCTTGATTTTTATTCTCTTATTTTATAAATGGTGAAATTATTGTGTTTATATAGGTGGATATAACTCTAAACCTTTCCAAAAAATTTGGCCGACAAGGTCGACCTAGTCAACCTAGTATTGAAATTGGCAAAAAACATACTAGATAATGAACTATGTTGGCCATGGTTGACTTAGTTCTTAGTAAGCTATTATAAATAAAAATATAGGGTTCATGTGGCTAACATAGTCATGTAAACTACCAAAAATGGGTTTAGGTTAGGGAAAGGGATAATGAAGGTGGTAAATGACTATAGGAGGGTGTAAAATAGGAGGCAAAGATTAGGGGAATGGTTTTTAGGAGATAAGTGTGCAAATAGAATGTGGTAAAAGGGACAAAAATATTGAAAAGCACAAATGGTTTTCCCACCCCTTTTTCAATGTACCCCTTAAGGAATGCACTTAGAGAGATTGAGATTTGATGATTTACTACAAGATATAAAGCATTAGTATTTGATAAAGGTTTGAAAAATATTATGTGTAAACACCAAGTTCAAAAATAAAAGTAGAGGCTTCCTCTTCTAGGGTTAGGGTTTCATCCACTAAAAGGAGACAAACTAGGTCATAGGCCACACTTATGGCTGAGTAGAGATCTTATATGACACCTCATGCCCAAAATGAAAATTTATCTAAGAGAAAATTGAGAAACAAAGCTTCACAATCTTGCTTGACTCCTATGGCTATAAACATACTTTTAAAAAGTGTAACATAAGCACCTAAAGTATTTGGTGATGCACAATCATAGGTTATCATTTAAACAAAGAAGGGCACTCCTTTGGAGGAACCTAGTTCTCATGTGAAGACCACAAAGAGGAGAATATAGTTCATAATAACATATGATGATGAAGAAAAATAGGTCATTATAGCCCTTGATATCCTACATCAAAACCCACCTTTTCCTTTATTATCAATAGTGGACACATCAACATTGTAGGAAGATATAGTCACAACAACAATCTATAAACTAATAAAATAAGTTCCTATTGTAAGAGACATTGAGAAAGAAAACATGCTAATAGAAGAGATTTCAGTATAGGAAGCAACAACCTCTCCCTCATCTCCAACTAGTGACATCATATCTATAACAGATAAAGAAAATGCCCCTATGGTATCTTAATAAAAAAAACCTTCCATTTTTATAGAAGCATAATTGTAACTTACTCTTGCACTATTTAGAGCTAAGGCCATCATAAAACAACAAGCTGTAGATGTTGTTAACCTCCTAGCCTAATTGTAATGCAAGGAGCTTCTTAATTATTCCTTAAGTGAAGGTTTAGATAGTTTTAAGGAAATGGATTAATAATATATAAATTGAATCATTATACTTGAATACAAATTCACTCAGTCTAATGAGGAGATTATAGACACTTGGATACATCACTGAGTTGGAAGAAGAAAATTTGTTGCTAAAAAATCAACTTCAAGACTATCAATAGAAAACCTTCATCCTCCATTAGATTTTTTTTGAAAAAACCTCATCCTCCTCCAAACCTTTATCTGATTATGCTTTCCAAATCATTATCTCCCATTTTGATTATTTAGATAAATGGAATCAAGTTTGTTTGGAGTCCAAGGAACTCAAGAAACAAAATAAGACTTTATGAAAAGAAAATCAGATATTAAGGGAGGAATTAAAGAAGGAAAATCATCAAATCTAAAAAGTTGAAGTCAATATCTAGGTTACCTATCAAATAAGAGAACATTTTCTTATTTATAGAGATCTTTCCCCTTCCTATAGTTTGTATCTATGTGAACAATTCTATAGGTGTCAATTTCTTAGAATATCATGTGATCTTTCCTACAATATTGAGGCCCCTTATGTTTTTTCATCTCTTTTAAGCTTCTACCCCAAAACATTGGGATCTATTATGTGAAGTCTATTTGTGCAACATGATATTAGGGGAATATAATAAATTCATGATTAATTTATATGTGGGAGAAGTACAATTGAGATACCTTATCTCTACCTATAAGAATCAATTGGCATGGAAAGCTAGGCATGATGAATATGTAGAGAAATTGAAGACCACATGATTGTGCATTAGAACTACTTTTAATAGTGCTAGAATGCTACTAGTTAAATTCACAACTACTTATTTTCTGCATCATAATATCATGATCATTATCTTTAAGATTTGTATAATTGAAAGATTTGTTTTTATTTATTTACCAAAGTACATTTTGATGCAATATTTATAACCAGTATAAGACATTGAGATATAATAATAGTTCCTCTAAAAATAAGGGAGGCCTATCCCCAACTAATCTAAGATGGAGCCTCTGGAGAGAAAATAAATAATAGACATGATTGTTTATGTCCTCAACTTAGCATGAGAATAAATCTGGATAAGTATGATATTCATAACACCATTCCTTATTCCTATTCCATACTAACAAAATTGGGCTCCTCAAGTAGATGATCAATTTCAAATTCAAAAATAGATGGTGCAAACCTATAATAGTTTCACCAGTACATAGGATAACCATTAGGTTGATGAATTCCATGTGTATGACCTCAACCAATGCCTATAAACTATAAGTCATAGTTATGAGAGGATAAGAAGATGAATTTAAAAAGGGAGTTATAAAAGGTAAAGTGTGGGGGAAATGATGAGTCTAAAATATGACTCATTTTTGCCATCAGTTTCCTTCATCTTTCCTCATTTACCTCTCCTCTGGACTGAACATTGTAAGGATATTTGGATTATATTTAATCTTAATTTAGTAAATATATGATCTATCTTACTTAGTGTAATTAAATTCTATGTTACTGATCCTATCACTTTATTCTAACTCTTTGCATGTTTAGTTTCCCAAATTTGTGTAAATATAGACAATACAAAAATACATAAAGACCTTTTGGATGATATTACACTTTTAATGAGGTAATCCACATGGAGGATTTAAATTCACCTAGTCCATTATAGACCCAACTACAGACTCAACCAGTAGCTATGGACTCACCCAGTCTGTAGCTACAAACTCACCCATTATCTATGGACTCACTCAGATGTAGCTATGGACTCATTTAGATAACCTTCCAACTTCCAATAAAACATTGCATCATTTATACTAGCATGATGGCCTTGATATGGAATCCCTTAGTGTTGAAGACCCCTAAAAGCATGCCATGATGGATTTTACTAGAATTACATAGATAGAGCTACAAACTCTACCACAGTTTTGATAGACTCTCTTAGTCCAAATTCTAAACCTACATCATTAAAGATAGATACTTTCTTCTTTTGTCAAAATACTTGAAGAACATTTTAGTAAATATATTTTTATAGTATTACTATAAATATAAATCTATAAATAAATTTCTTATATTTTAGTTATTGTATATATATCATCAATATTTTATAGAAAATAGATCCAATAAATCTAAGATGGTATTCTTAGTGGATATTATGATTCACACCTTTATTTAGCAACATGTGGTTCTTTCTATTGCAACCATCAATTGCCTATCTTAATATCCATTGCAATTAAGAGGATTTCTCTTGTTATAAGAATATTAGTTACTAAGATCTAGGGAACTATAGTTGTAACATTGTATATAGGTAGATCTCTATGTCTTATAACATAGTTGTTATGTTGTTGAATTATTTAGTTGATAATTTGATATAGTAATAAAAGTTGTAACATTCCAATCCACATTAATATATTTTACTTTGATTAATTAATGAATATGTCTACAGTTTGAAAGTACTGATTTTATTTACAGTCTTATTCCCAAGATGAGCAAGGGTCCACTCTCCTTAGAAATTAGGAATGTGTTTGTACAATATTTTATGTTTTTAGTGTGTTTATAGTTTTATCAATTATAAGTGTGTTCAGTCTTAGAACCTATAGGGAATTACTTTTAGTTTTTAGATTAAATTCAATTGTATCAATAGTGTGTTTACTTTTTAGCAGTGTGTTTTCCTTTCAACAACATGCTTACCTTTCAGTAGTGTGTTTTCCTTTCAATAGTGTGTTTACTTTTCAACAATGTGTTTTCATTTCAATAAAATTCTTACCTTTTAGTAGTATGTTTTATTTCATCAAGTTAGATTATTTTCATTTCCAACACAGAGTTTTTTAATTTTGTATGTGTGTTTCCTTATTGCATAATCAATTCTTTTCTAAATTAGATTAGAATAGGATAAGACATTCATAACATCAACACCCCAAACCATTTTTATAATCCTACAACCATAAACCTTACTTTAGATATCTTTGGACATTGCCCTTGGTTTGAATTACATCAACATAAAATTTGGTTAAATGAAGGGTTAAAAGACAGCCATTAGATCCTTATAAGCATGATGTTATTTTTTAAGCTTATGGGTGGGTTCATTTTTAAGCTACATTAAAAAATATGATTCACCTTGTTTAGAGAACACCACTTTGGGAACCAAAAGCTCTTCAATGCTAGTGATTACATCTTTCATTTATTCTTAAGGTAACCTCTTGGCTTTGATTGGAGATGAGTCTTGAGTTTGTCATTTGGTGTCAACCCTGGGTTGTTCCTCCTACACCCTACTAGAACTAGTGGCCTCAAGTCTTAGCATTTTTCCTTCTTCCATGCCCCTTTTTTTGTTAGTGTTTCTATTTGAAGAGGGAGGGTTTTTTTATCGATCTCCCAACTTTTTGACATTTTCTTCCTAAGCTTGAGCATAAATTAAACCAAAAATATTTTCCCTTACATGAATATATTAAAGGATTAATATCATTTTTACCTAATTTGTGTCACTCCATGTATGCCTACTTTCCCAGATAAACATATAAATTGTGAAGAGTGTGAACTTAGACATTAATCTTGTCAGCATCAATGTTTACTAGGTGTGCATAAAAAATGTGATTAATGGAAGCCATGAAATATTTTTTAGTGAAGGCATAGGGAAAATTGATCCATATTGACAAGTTATTAGTGATCTCCATTAATATATTCACGAGCGAATAATGTTTCTTAAAAAAATAATAATCCTAGATCCCCATATGTGTCAAAAAATATTTTGGTATGTGCCACTCATGACCAAATTATTCCTTCATCCCTTCGAACTAACCCTTCATCTTTATTTTTTAAGAGGGTGTGATGGTGCCTAGATAGGTAAACTATTTGAACCTTTTATTAAGGGAATTGTGTTATAGTGGGTAGACACACTTAATTTATTTGAAGAAATACTCTGGGATACTAATTTCATCAAAAATTAAAAAAGTAAAATTATGCCCAAGGGAAACTTTTGGTTGGGTAGTTAATGCGCCTTCTCCACATCTTCAATTTTATCAAAAAATATTGGGAGTAATTATATTTAGTCCTCTTTTCCATTTGAATTTTGAAATATAGGTGGGTTGTATTCACCTCCTTCCATCTATCCATGCCCCATAACTTTGCCATAGTTAAGCATGCAGCTGCTCAAATGGTGGGATCTCAAAGACTTTTAATGTAAATGGCATGACCTTCCTTTTTATACTTCAGTGCCATCCTCATTTTATCAATCACATCTTGATCTTTAAGATCCACACTAATATCAACTATTACACATAGTAACCTTATTGCATTGATAATCTATTGGGGGTAATCATCATTCTTCACCCTAAAAAGTAAATGTAGTCCATATAGATGCATGAACTTAGAAATTGAACCAACTCTTGAGGTTTACCAAAGTATGGAAATTAGAAAAGTTGAAGAAAATTTTGAACTATGAGATCATAGGTGACCTCATTACTTGTGTTTTGGTACTTGATTTGGTATTCTCATTTCAAGTCACCTTCATTATTGAATTGGTGATGATTATAGTCAAGTATTTGATAAGTGAAAAACTTATATTACTAATTATCCATCCATAAGACCATCTCAGGGTACTACTTTTCTTCTATAAAAATTAGAGGTGGAGGTGGTGTCATGGAAATCTTCTTCCCTACGTGCACCATCTCTAGTGCCTGCCTAATAGATGTCTCTTTTGCTAATTCTACCAGGTTCTTGCCTTGCATGTCATGTACACCATAACATTATTCATAGATGAAAATATGATTACCTTCCTTTTTCACCATCACACTCTTCTACTTTTTGGATTATTTATAATGGGTATCTTCTCCTACTTGACTTTTAATTTGGATACATCACCAATCAGGGTGCCAAAAGTTAACATGTGGCTGACCAATTTTTCTAAATGAATATGTTTTATTTCCTTTTAAAAACTCAATATACTTTATCCTTCTTGATTTAACCTCCTTAAATGGTATACATAGCATATGTAACCTTAAAATCACTCACACATACTATCATGGTTACATTTTCACTCCTCTTTCTTTGAATTCCCTTCACCTCAACCTCTACTTCATTTTTTCCACTAAAATTTTGTGAAGAAACCTTATCTATTGATTTTAAACACTTGTTTGAGCTCTATAATATTTTAAAGTTTTTAATATTAAAAATGAGAATGAGAAACCTCTAGGCCTTTTATAGATAGGAAAAAATTTACATTAAGTAACCCTCCACATTGCCATCCATCATTTCTACAATTAATAATTTAAATGGCATGCCATGAAGTCTATTTGATATGCTTTCCATTTATGCCAATACTTAGTTAATAAGTGAAGCTATCCCATCCTTCAAAAGTTGTTGTGCATTTACATTAATACATGATAGCTATATAAATAATTTAAATTTCCATTTTTATTTACAAGAACTACCTTTTCCATTTTAACCATTTCATAATGGCATTTCCTTTGTCATCTTTATCCCACATTATTGGGTCACACACCACCTCTTGTATACCTTCATTATGTGCCACCTCTTGTGCACCTCCTTATCATATAAAATTTTATTTTATCACACATGATTCCTCCCAACCTTTTATTTACATGCTTTAGCTTAATTATTTTATCCATATTCAAACTTACCCCACACTAAAAGATACATGGTCCTCTATGGCATAACCTAGTGATATTCATGTGTTAAGAAGGTAATAGTGATAAATGGTAGAGTTATGAATATAAGAAATAACCAAATGTGCTAAATTCAACCTATAAAAAGGCATGTAACTAATGCAACACTTATTTAAAAACAAAACTAAGTCCTAAGCTTAAAATATTGGCATATTCCTTATTTATCAAGCATAAAAGTATTACATAGAGTGGTAGGACTAGAGCTAACTACCATTAAAATGGCCCGAAAGGAATTGGGCATCTAACCTTTTTAATTTATAATTACCTATTGGGAAGATATCATGAATAATAAATAAACCATTCCACTAGATCTATAGTTTGCCTTAATGGAATACAAACATAGAATCATAGACCAATACGTGCATACCAAGGTGAGAAACATTTGTTTTAATATGTCGATCATGCCAAGATTTTTGGTTTTACTTTTAAACCCCTTGAATCTAGTGTACAAGAATGCATGTTTCATCTAACTAAAGTAAAGCATGTAGTCGAGCCTTTATGGATTCTTCTTTGTTTAATCTACCAACATGCATAATACATAAGGTACAAGGAATTACATTTATAAGACTACTTTGGTACCAAAGATAAGGTTAAAATGAGTAATTTTGTTCAACCTTTTATATGTAGTTCAATAACCCCATAAGACTGTTGAAATATGATCATCCCAATTAGTGTGACCAATATTAAAAATATTAGTCAGTTTATTACCAAGTACCTTATTAAATGATTCAATTATACCATTGGATTGAGGATGATATGGTGTGGTCTTATGGTGTGAAATCATGAATTCAACTAAAAGGATGCCCACTGTTGCATTGATAAAGTGAGTGAAATGATCATTGGTTATATTTAATGGGCACACATGTCATGTGATGATATGTTACCATAGAAATATAGTAGTAGTAGTAGTAGTAGTATAAATAAAATCATGTGTGGGCATTGTTTCATCCCATCATGTGAGATAATCTATGGTAATAATTATATAGTGCACATTATTATATCTCATAATGGGTTGAATAGGGCTAACAAAATCAATAGGCCATTTCTTAAAATGGTTCATGATCAAACAAAAAATGAAGGGGCATGACATCCTAAAAATTTGTTTTACCTTTGTATTGAGAGATATCACATTGGAAAGCATAAGCTTTGGCATCCTTGAATAATGTGGGCCACTATAACCCAATTAGTAGAACCTTTCTTGTCATTGTGTTAACATAATGTCATCCTAAAACACCCTCATGAACTTCCTAAAGTATGTCAGTGCACTTGTGATACATCACACACATTTAAATTACCTCATCATGTCCCAATTTGTACAGGTCTCCTCCAATAATATGGAAGGGGGTAGCATGAATAGCCAATTACTTCTTCTCCTAGGTGCTGAGGTGGTCTATTGTTTAGCTTGTTGTGAGAAAACTATCACCTTATTCCAATTCTTTGGTTATGCACATAAATTAGAAGAGTTTAACATCAATTAAATAATCTTGTATTACATATGATGGCTCTTTAGATTGAATTCATGAGAGGTGTTCTAGGCTGAAAATAGTTTTTCCTAGCTTCATGACCATGAAGAATTATAACTCTTGAAATAGGAAAATCAATTGCCAAATACATGTGTAACATTGGATTATTAAATAAATAATTGAGTGATTCATGATCTATATAAAATATAAATGGAGTGGCCAAAAAGTGTTGAAAAAAATTATGGAGAACATAAACCATGGATAGGGCCTCACGATTTATAATAGAGTAGTTTATTTCAACTAATGTGAGATTTGAACTAGAAAAGTAAATGGGATGATCAAGGTTTCCTTCACTAGGTTATGCAAGTATGGCACCTAATACCATGCCTAAAGTGTTGACATGAACATAAGATATATGCATCTAGTTTGGGAACTAGAGAATGGGTGTAGTCACCAATTTTTCCTTTAGATCCTTAAATTCTTACTAGTGTATAGTCATCCATAGAAATAGGTCATTTTGATTAAGTAATTATTCAAAAATATCTATTATGTTAGCATAAACCTGTATGAACTTACAATAGTATCTAATGTGACATAAGAATGCATAAACCTCACATCGAGTGGTTAGATTTGGGAGTTGGATAACAACCACAATTTTGGCTGGATCCACCAGTAATCCATCCTAGTAAATTATGTGTCCCAATATGATTTCAAAAGGTGTGTAAAATACACACTTTTTAAAATTTTAATAAATTTAAAGTTGATGGTATCACTCGAGCATGAGGTGAAAATTATCACAGTGGTCATGCACTAAACCATACCTAGTCCAGTCATCAAGGTACACCTAATGGAAATTATGGATGAATTCCTTGAAGGCTTCCACTACAATGTGTTAGAAAACTATAGATGAATTATTTTATCCAAATGGCATAACATTATATGAAAAAATCCCCATTCAATTTTAAAGTTTATTTTTTCCTTGTCTTCTTTAGTAATTTACACTTAGTGATAACCAAAAAATTTATTAGTGAAAGTGTAGATCTCACATCCAAAAACACCCTCCAAAATATCCTCTATGAATGGCATTGGGAAAGGGTCAATGATACACAAAACATTGAGTTTCATATAATCCACAAAAATTTGTATTATACCATCTTTATTTATGTTGATTACCATAGGACTAACCCATTCAGATTCATCTATGCAGATAACAATTCCAACACACAACATACTATCAATTTATTCTTTAACTCTAGTGCATAGATTAGGGTTCATTTGATAAAGTAATTTCCTCATAATTCAATCACCTTCAACAAATTTATATGCATATTTCCTAATGATGGGTGAAATTCCTTCATTTATATGTAGTTACATAGGAAAATGTCTTGATATTCTTATAATAGTTCTAAAAATTTGGTTAACTTAATATCAAACCAATAATTACCCATAGTGGTTATTTTAGGTGCATCCTCCATCTCAATATTATGTTGAACCATTTGGATTGGTGTAAAATATGGTTTATACTTAGACTGCATAGTATCTCTAATTTCACATGCCCCAAAATCTATTGTAGATGTAAATGGTTGAATGTTGGTTCTGACTTATTAGAACTAATACCCTTATCAACTTGATATATGGAATTTTACTTTCCCTTCCATATATATTCACAATATTCATATTAATATTGAGAGTAAAACTCCAATAGAGCCAAGGTAGGAGTATTGGGTTAATGAAATATGACCATGTTGTCCTCAGGGATGCCATGCATGTTGAATAGGTGGTTAAATTTTTTCCTACTACTACCTAATGGATTGCTTACAAGGATAAAAATAAAATAGCCCTTGGAGAAGAAAATGAAAATGTTAAAATCAAACCATGTGTGATATGCCACTAAGTATCTATTCCCCTACGATTTTATTGATGGATGTACCACACCCTATCTTAGGCACATAAAATAACATAAAATGCATGAATCCATAAGGATTATAGTAAAAATGTTTCCTTGACACTCTAAAGGCATTCATAATTTTTTAGATGGTCTTTTAAAAAGTGACACCATCATAAATTAGGGTGGCACAAACATGGTTGTCATGGTAAAAATGATAGTGCATAGTGACATGTACTTATTCCCATGTCTACAATTGGTATCGATGAGTAGACCACCATCAATTAGATTTTCCTTGAAAGATAAATTTTATTATGCATAAATGTTCACCTTCATTAACATAACAGTCTTTTAATTTTTAAAAGTACTCCTTGACCTGAATTTGACCATGAAACTAAGGTTCATGTTTCAACCTCAAGTGTGTTAAACAAATGATGCAAACATTTTTATGGCACTGAGCTAACTTGGGAAAGGAACTTAAGAAAATATCAAGGACACAAAATACATTAATTGTAAGATAATATGATCATTGAGCCCATTGGTCACAAAAAATACTCGTATTTGAACTGGACTATGTGTCTTCTTATTACAATATGCCATCAATATTAGGATCCACATGTTCATTTGCCTAGGTAATTATGTTATAAATAGTATTTATATCCTCATCAACATCATTGGTTTCCACAAAGGGAGGCTCTTGGTCATTATTTAGAGGGATGACCATTCACTAAGTGTCATTATCAAAGTTGTTATAATGTTTCTTAAAATTTTATGTCAACATTATTAGCATAGAAACAAGGTCAACCTAAGAGAATAAGAAAGTCATCATATTCAACAAACTTGATCACTTCAAAGTCGTCATTAAATGTGACACCCAAGATGTTAATTGTGGCATATTTAAGAATTACTATAGGTAGGGTGTGAGTCTTATTGGCCATAAATAAAACATGTGGGGAAGGTTTCAAAGTGGGGATCCCAATTTTTTCTAAGCATCCTTTGTTATAACATTAACCTCCATGCCATATCCACTAGTATATCAAAAATCATATAGACATCAATGGATGCATTTACAAGGACCTATTTATCACATTGTATATTTGGTTATACATGAGTCTCTTGTCTACATGCATGGTTAAAATGATGATCCTATAAATAATTTTTTGTTTGTTGTCCCAACCAATTATTTAGGAGGGTGATGATATCTTCACTAAATAATAAATTGCATAGCTCATGAATCCATCATACCTTGAGTCTATAGGTGCCATAACTTATTGCATTTTGGTATGCATGGTAGCATCCTTATATTTCAATAACTCAATTTCTCCTTGTAGCTCCCATACCAAGGCCATTATGTTAGTTAACACCTCTTTTTAATGTTGGGCATTTGGATAGTGTTATGCATGAGGTTCTTCATGATGAACATTTTAGGCATGTGGATTTAAAAAAATAAGTTGAGAATAAGAGCCACTCTAAGTAGTGATATTGACCTTGGGTTCAATTGGTGGAGTGGTAGGGCATATTTTCCATTGAACAGCTAGAATTTTAACAACATGTATCATTATAACACCCTTCTCATTTTGTTCTTTGGTAATAGCCACATACAAGTCTGGGCAATCTTCTATTCGATGTTCATTTTAAAAAATGCAAAAATAGGGTAGACCATATAATCTTATTGATATTAGTTCAGAGATCTATATTTGTAACATGCCTTAGGTGGAAATAAACCACCTCCTCATCTATTTCCATGCTCTCAACCTCTAAAAGATCAACTCCCACTAGTTTATTATGTGTTAGCTATAAAAGCTTAACGAGTACCCTGTGTGTATTCTTTATAAATTTCATTAACGAGTACCCTATGTGTATTCTTTATAAATCTCATTTATGACTCTATAGTCACTAGTATCATGGGTATATGCATCATATATCTTAAAATATAGTTACACTTTGGCTTGGTGGCATGTTGAAGAAAAGGAAAACTCTATACATCATGGTCTTAATTTTAGATTTCATAAGAATATTTTAACATGACACAAACATTCATTCATGGATAATTATTCATGTTATGACCTTCTAATTCATAGTCAACACATCATAGGCTGCTATGATTGTCATGGGCATTATTGGATGTAAGCTTCTATAGTTGAGAATCGATAGTAATATTTTGGGTCTATGTAAAAAGGTTGATTCCCATCTATATACTTCCCACAATTTCAGCATGGAGGGTAGCTTCTAGTGCCTCACACAAATCAATAAAAGTCTTGTGGGATAAGGCTCATTGAAAAGGAAGTAATAACTCGCTAAAAACCATTGAGCATGATGCATTGAATTTATTTCAAATGATATCTTGAAGATAAGGGTTTTGAAGTGAGAATAATATGTTCACACACTCTAAGTGAACTCTTGCTTAATATATTTTAAAGTAACAATAATTTGTTTCTCAAACTTGAGAATGTCAAATTACTTAATAAAAGTAGTTTTTAATAGCTCATATTTTACAATAGCTTGTTAAAAATCAAACTTTCTATACCATTTGTGCACATGATATAATATGGTAGTGGTAAACTAAGTTGCCTTTTAATCATTATAAATTATGCCATGCACCTTAAAAATTACTTCACACTTGTGAACATGTTCACCTTCATTCTCAACACCTAGATACTCAAGAAGATGAAATATTATCTCATAGTAAATTGTAGGCACACTGGGTGGTTGGAGTCAACCCTAGGGTGGTAGTCCTCCAATTATTCCCAATTCACCTCCTAATCCTCATGCACCTCCAATATAATCACCACCAATACTACCTCCCATGCCGTTTAAAGTAATATGATCACCTAAAACATTGGTGCTAAAGAGAAGTTGATTAGTTAGAGTTGGACCTATATTTTTCCCACTACTTATGTTCAGTCCACATGATATTCTAAGGTTAATCATGTCTTAAATACAATAGAAAGGTAAAGGCTAATGATAAATTTATTTGCCATAAATGTAAAAAGCTACTTTGAACTTGTACTCCCAAAGTACCTTCTATAGATTTGGCTTTAGACTTATCTTCAAACTCTACACTATTAGTATCCAAATATCTTAAAATAATTTTGTTAAACTTAGATGCATGAGTGTACACAATAGTGGGAGGATTGGGCCTAATTAGATTGGGTTCTGTTATCACTAGTGATTTTCCTATGTCTTCCATACATACTTATGCTAGTGAAGGGCATGGATCCATTGTTAGGAAGTACTCACTATGCCTTTATACCTTTGAATTCTCATAGATCTTATATTATCCTCATGTTTCCCTTTGGGATCACTGCCTATCATAATCTTATGCCTGACCTTATCATACTTATTCTTCCATAATTCTCATTGACTAATTTCCATGCTAAACTACTAATCCTATACCAATGTATACCCCTTCATTTCCACACTAGCTATACTACTCACAAGTGAGAGAGTTTTATCCATCCATGGGGAAGTTTTCAAGTCTAAATTTAACCATAAATTTCTTAATTTTTAAGGAAAACTATCTTAGATACCTTCCATGTAGTTCCCTTAGGAAATTGAATTGTGATTATGATAGATAAGAATATGTAGACATAGTGTATTCCAATATGTAGTTATTTAGTGTTTCTTTCCATTAGATGTCCACCATATGTGTCCAAGTATTTTTAAACTTTGCCAAGTTTGATCCTCTACTAACTAGGGAGATTTATGTCTTTAATTTATTGAGTGGTCTTATGTGTATGTCAAAATCCAAGCATATAAATGAATATGTATTTTTACAAATAAGGTTTCATACAAATAATCATATAGATGCTGCTCTACCCATTATCATGTATAAACTCTTGATCTAATATATTGAAGTCCAAATTTATCTTCTACTATGTCAATCCAAAACTCAATGTTTTCTAAAGAAAGCCGCTCAAGCATATTTTTACCATCATGCTAATAATTACAAAGAGTCCCATAAATAGAACCAAAATGTTGGGTTCTTTTATCATTAGTTTTTATTAACTAAATAATAGTCATGCACATAAAGCAAATGTGGAATCTAATGAGCAAGCATGATGACATATCATGCGAGTATTGACCTTTCACTCTCACCTAAAGCATGCAACCAAGACAAATTCCTATTAAATCTGCCACACGGTGATGGATAAACTTGTCTATAGCTAGGCACTTGGGTTAGTTACATTAAGTTATTTATTACTAAAAACATCATATTAGATTTAACCATGTTATTCATTCCATACATTCCACATACTTCTAATTATCACCATAGCAACAAATTAACACATATTTTAAAATTTGTAGATACAACTAATAATTTAATTGATTTCATTTTAATAAGATTACAAACATAATTCAAAAACATTTTGTCTCTAGTATTCTCTCTCTATCCATCCCTTTTTAAAAAAATCTAAGGGGTATTTATATATAATCCAACCCTTTCCTTAGGTTACATCATTAATACAATAGTGATTATTAGCCAATGATTGTTAAAGAAAAAGAATTCATGGTGAACCATTACAATAAAATTCTTTTGAATTGGGCCTAATGACACCTATATATTCACTATATGCTATAGATATATGCTCATGATCCTATTATCTCATAATAGGTGCTAGATTCATGTTTGACTAATGTCCTCATATGCTTTCACAAATTGCTTATGGCCATCTCTACTTTGTGTAATCTTGTCCAAGTCTTGTACTTCTGTTTAAATCTTGCATCTTGTTTCTCATTATTTTTTATATTCTTGTCTCTTGAAAATCACTCTTACCTGCCAAGGTATTTTGTGCCTTTTTCTTCCATGCCTCTCTTCCATACCAAGATCTTCCATGTCATAGATCCAAAACTCTTAGAATATATAAATACAAAATTTAGAGTCCAACACATTATCTCATTTGAATTTGTAAAATATAACTAGTAAATATTAATGGATTTTTAAGGGATAAATCTTGTATATTTTTGGAATGGCATGTAATTTTAGGAAATAGGGACTGAACTCAACCTATAAATTAGGCATGCAATTACCATTTTGAGTTATCATTTGGAATGTGAGGGAACAACAGTAATAATGTTATCATGTAATGTTTCAATGATAAATTTTTGGGATAAAAAGAATATAAATAAAGGAAAAAAGATAAAACATTGGGAGGAAGAGACGAGAACATTGAAAATAAAAGATGAGAAGAGAGAATGGGATGCGGAGATAAAAACATGCAAGGTAAAGTAGGTTGTTATTTTATGTTATCTTGTGAAAGAAAATTAATATTATAAGTTAGGGGTATGGATTATATGGGGGTTTCTCTTGCTTAATATGGGTTTTTATTTAATTTTTTATAGATCTTATATCTATCATATTTATATTGACATTAAACAAAAAGCTAACCCTAGTTTTCAATTATGAACTTAGGATTATATAAAATAACAGTAAGTTTTCTCTTATGCCTTTATTTATCTAGAGGACTATGTGTTATGTTTAATACTAAGTTTAAGTGCATGTTTTATCATAAAATATATTTGGAATAAATTGGGTTATTTATTGCAACATTTTTATGTGATTATATTTTAACTGATAGTAGGGTTTTTGTAAAATAAAAAAAAAGATGAGTTATCTTAGGTGAAATACCCCTATGAATTAGAGGGTGAGAGTTTGCTCTCACCCACAAATTCAGAACAAAAAAATATCTCATAAAACCCCTTGATTAGTGTGGACTCATTCCCTTGATAACACCATGATGAAGTGGTTAATAAGCATAAATTTTAGGTTATGATTTAATTATTTCCAAAAGGTCTATAAAAAATATTCTATATTTAGACTTGTAGATGGTTATAATAACCACCTATATGCCTAAATATTGACTAAGACAACTTAGAATGTTAAATATTAAACATGTTTTAAAATATAGTCTCAAAAATAATATTTTAATGATAAATATTATCCTATTAGTATATGATAATATAAGGTTTTAACATGTATGTCAACATATTTAGTGTCGCTTAGGAAAATGTGCTTTTTATGAGACTCAGTAGTTTTGATTAAAACATTTATTTTTAACACACATTCATGTACCTTATAACTATTAAAAGTGGATAAATAATATATTTAGTGTTCACATTTAATCTCATCATAATTAGAATAATATTAAATGTAAATGAATAAACAATAACCTATCAATGAAAAGTTGTAGGTGTTAGTAATTAAGATGAATGATCATCTAGTTTGGAATGTAGAGTAACATGGTAAAATTTTATTTAAGCGAAGAATGAAATATCAAAATGTAAGAAATAATATCATTATGATCATAACCTACCTTGACCATTTACTAATAACTTGTAATCTATTAAAATGTATTAGCAATGTTTGTTAATGGATGTCATATGGACATTAAAGAAGTAGCATCTAGTTTTAATTGTCTATTTATGTTTTTATGGATATTCATATTTTATACCTCTAAACATTGTATGGTATTTGGAGGGATTTATATTATGTGATGAATCAAGTTCATTTATTATATATATATATATATATATATATATATATATATATATATATATATATATATATATATATATATATATATATATATATGTAATTACATGAAACCAGATAACACTATGCCCTTAGTTGAACATATGAGGGTTTATTTGATTGACATAGAACTATCCTAGTACTACTAGATATCACAGTTTTACAATATTTATGTTTTTGTACTTTTAATTGATGTATCATGCATAGTAAACATGTATATAATAATAGTGAGATGGTAGTTTTGCTTCCACTAATTTATAATTCATGCATGATGAACTTTGAAACCAACATTATACTGACTTTGGTCATTTATATTATTATGATGATTTTTTTATGATTTTTGATGTGAAAATAGATGTATCTCATGTTGAGAGATTATGAGTGATAGGTGGGGATAATTTCTAAAGGGAAACCATCATCGATTAATGTGAAAGATATTGGTTTACATGTATTATAACAAAGAGTCTGGTTGTAGTGGATTAATACCCATCTTTGTTCAAATCCTAAAACTAAAATAAAAGATTAGTCCAAAGTAATGTTATATTTGTATACATTTTATATCCATTGTACTATCTAGTTTGCATGCATGTGTGATGTCATATTAGATAGAGGATGTATTACATGGTCTAGATAACTATTGTATATGATAGTGATTATACAAAAAATTATTTTTGATGACTTATTGATGTCTACATCACCATTATCTACCCATTCTTGAAGGGAAGTGCCACTCCCAATAAAGAGGTGTGTAGGAGACCATTGGTCTATGGTTGGAGGTAAAACACCCAAATGATTCTCTCCCTCTCTACAAATGAATTTGAACCTTTTCTAAGATATGCTCATGGATATTGTTTAATTTGATGAGCTCTATTTTATTATTGTATTAGTGTAATTTGACATTATTTTATTAATATAATAAATGTAGTAGTGGTTGTAACATAGATGAGCATTCATTATTCATTGTATTGTATTACAATAGTTTTTGTATTTATTATTTATGGATGTCTTAATGTACACCATTGTGTTTTGAAGATGAAATAATGTACTAGTATGCCTTTAAAACTAAATTTATGTATTTTTTTATAATCTCATTGTATCTACAAAATTGAGTACCATTTATGGCTAAATTAGTAAATGCTTATATGCTTTGACTAGTGCTATATTTTTAATGATGTGATTGTTATATATAGATGATTTTAAGTATAAAAATTAGTAGATTATTATAAATGAATGATATATATAATAATAATATAATTTTGGTACAAATATATATTTTTAAGAACATTAATTAATCTTGATTAATAGTAGATAGTTAATATTTTTAGTTGTCAATTTTTTTTGTAGTTTTCATAGTGGAACCTTGAGGGGTTCTTAAATTTCATGCTTATTCACCTATTATGGATTCCTTTATCACTCGGTCTCACATATCTTCACCTCATATCTACCTCAAAATGAATATATTCTCAAAATGTCCAAATATTTTCTTAGTCAGACTGATTGGATAAAAAACATGTTTTTTTTCCAAAATTTTATATGGATTTTATAGAATTAAGTTTGTATTGTTTTTAGTAAATTTGGATTACAAGGAAAATGGAAAATCTATTTTTCAAAAAAAAGTATGGGTTTCATTTACCTAATAATATTTTACAAAAAATATATTTTTGTTTCTTAAAATTCCTTTAGTTTTATTGGGATGTTTTTTAATTTATTTTAAGAATTATATCATGGCTATAATGAATATGCATAGTATATATTTTCTAATTCATTCTATGATAGTAATAGTGATATGTTGTTTTCCTAACATATGTAACATATTTAAAAATAATGTAGCAATACTTATTCAAATTATGGTAAATAATACTAAGTTTTAAATTAATAACACAAATTTCTTAAACACCTTAGTAATACACATTATTCAAATATTCAATCTAAGATGCTTTCAGTAACTACTAGATGACATAGAGCATGTAAAAATTATTTAATTCCTCACCCTATACCTTAATGTAATGATGGATAATGTCCCCCCTTATTATTTATCCCAAACTTATATTAGGTTTTAAGTTCCATGCTATAACAACATTAAGATGTAGGGTGAAAAGTGGAGGTAGTCAAACTATTCCTCATCATCCCCCTCGACCTCCCATGAGGCTAGATAATCCAAGAAAAGAATATGATATTATTGATAAACTTAAAAATTCTCTAGCTTAAATATATATGTTTTAATTGCTCCGCAAGTCACCTATTTATAATGATATTCTTCATGAAACATTGTGTGAGACAACTTTACCAAGTGATGTAGAACTACCCTATGTATCTTCTATCATCAATATATTATGATGGACAAAGGAAATTATCTCTTCTTGGAAAACATAATTACTCCCATTCACATTATTATTCATCATCTCTCAATTTATATTCAAGTATGTATCAAAAAAATTGGAGTTAAGTGGGTTTTGGTAGTCAACTGATCTAGGCTTAATTTTTGTAATATATCTTTCCCTAATTTACTTAGTATAAAATATAAGGATCTTGATTAATTTGATAATATACATTAGGTTTTGATAGGATAGGTTACATTGAATATCATTATGGGTCCTACAATAATAGCTACATGTAGACAGTGAAATTAAATTAATAAATTCTTGACAATATTGGTCCTTGACATTTTTACCTTGCTTGGCCAACTTTCCATTCTGATAAACATTTATCTATATGAGAGCCTTACAAGTCTTAAAATTTCTATGAAAATATTATATAAGTCCCTAATTTGTTCCAAAACATAGCTAAATAGTGGACACTTCATCACCAGTTCAATTTCATAAGCCTATGTCCAATATAGACAATTGATCACAAGGCTTACAAGGGTGAATTTCACACCTATCCACTAGTGCAAACTTATCTCCCCTACTCCAATAACTAGTTTTTAAAAATGGTACTCTTCCTAACGACTCTCTTGCATGATCCATAAGGTTGATTATCAAAAATAATTCAAAGATTATCATATAAGATCACATTAGGTGTCTCACTTCAAACCCCTTGGTTACTCTAGCACTCACTTTCAAAGGCAATTTTAAAAGCACTTATCTATTCAACAAAGATCCCTATTATAATTTTACTGTAGTAATATTTTTCTTACAAGTTGATGCCATAGTTTGTAAAGAATTATAATAAAATTTTATAGTTATATTCATTATATTTACATGAACTTTCCCCAATGGATAACTACATCAGCATAAGTTCCACAAATAATATATAAGAAACACTCAGTCAACAAGGGATTTTTTTAGGATAGCTCGGCCATATCCCACTTCCCCACTTTTTTCCCTCTTTGCATTTGATCTTGTTTATTCCTTGTGTAGGCTAGGGTTTTATCTCTTGTATATTATCTACATGTCAAATAAGAGATTGCATAGAAATAGTTGACCTATAGACATAGGTGAACAACCTCAAACTTTAATATTTAACCCACAATCAACATAGAAAGAGTCATAATAGAGGATAATAACACATTACAACCCTGTTTGAATACTATCTACTTACCCAATTTATAGTGAAATAATTTTATTAATTAAAATTGTGTTTGTAAGTCTTGTTAATCAGTTTTACATAGTCACAATTAGCATATTCATAATATAATTTGCATAAATTATTTTTCAATGACATTTATCTAACCCTAACTCTAGTTTCTATATTTAGCAATTTACAACTTCTGTAAATTCTTTAAATCACCTTATTTTACATTATGTTTCCTTATTTATATCTCTTAGATCAAATTTCAAGCCTTAAATACCTTGGATTTAATTAAATCACACTACTTAAGTATAAAGGTAAACATTATAGTGGACCTACTTATAAAATAAAACATTGCTTGTATTACTTGTTGATTTTTGGCTTAGGGTTTTAGCTAAATTCTATAAATTCCTAACACTAAAATAATATAGTCCTCAACCTTGTATATTATTCATAAAATAATGATTCATATTTTTTGACTTTAGAGTAATGTGACCCTAAAAAATTGTCTTGTTACCTAACATAAATTCCAACATATAGGCTCTTTCTTTCGACTTTGGGTGGAATTTTTTTGTTTTCCTTTCCAAAAATATTTCACCTTTTTTTTCATTTTTTTTCATTTTAATCATTTTAAAGATTATATTTTGGTAGTATATAATATCCTAGATATTATCATTATGGAATATGTGATGTTCTATTTATAGACATCATGGTGTGAAGAGCATGCTCCAATACTCATAGCCATTTTATAGAGATAGTTGTAGATTTTAGAATCTCCTTGTTTATACCAACTAGGAAGCTATACCATTCATTTGATTCTATAGTGCATTATTAAGTGGTTAGCTTTGGGAAGTTAATCTTAGCTTACCCTCAAAACTGGGTTTAGTGGGATATGGATATGGTTCTACTTCTGTAGTTAGTACTCTAAAATATTGGACCGAGACCTTTGAATGAATGAGAAAGTATATTTGAGAGCCTACACATAATTCAAAACCTTCTAGATCACCCTTTCATCCTTTATTTTTACTTGTAATATCTTACTAGATCATATATTTGCTTGCTTTCTCTTATAAATATAGTCACAATTTTATTATTTAGCATTAGCATAAATTGTCTTATTTTTGGGCACAAACATTTATTTATTTTATATAAAAATCACATGTATACCTTTTTTTGGTGATATTATCAAACATTGTTGAAAACCCTAACTCCTCACTAGGGTTTTTTCAAAAAATTATAGGTCAAATTAGATTTATTTGTAACATTAAAATAGGTTTTTATTACTCATAGTTAAATATGTTAAAACCTATTTTTTAAAATCTAAATATTACCTTATCTTTTTTAGAAATAACAATTTATTATTTTTAGTAAAAACTAGCATAACTAGAAATTCATAAATTTATTATAAAATTAATTTTTGGATTTTTTTTATTTTTTATTTTTAGTAAAAACATATCTCAATATTTAGAAACAGTCAATATTTTTCTTGTAAATTTAGATTTTTTACTTTGCACTATATATGGTTTTGTTGCAATTCATTAGAAACCAATGCAATTTATTCTGCTCACAACTGCTTCAAAATAGATTAATTTTAAACGATATTAGAGTTTTTTTCTTTTTATGTATATTTAAATAATAATCTCTTTCTGGTTTACAAAATTTTGCATATTTTCCCTTAGAAATAACAATTTTCTACTTTTAGTAAACACTAGCATAAATGAAAATTTGTATATCTATGTTGAAATTAATTTATTGGATTTATTTATTTCCCATTTTTATGTAAAAACCTCTCTCAAATTATTAAAATACTTTGAATATCTAAATTCATAATCCTTTGCTAGGTAATAGAATGGGTTCACTAGAAAAATGCTTCCCTCACATTCTACATATCGTTCTTTGCTTTTTTTTTAATAGAAATAGCTTTTACTTTTTAGTATGTATTTTATTTATTTTCATATAGTCATGTTTCTAAGGTTACCTTAGAGAATTTTACAGCCCAAGTTAGTCTTAATTGTTACAATATCCAAGGTAATGGTCTTCCTTTTAATATAAATACAACACATAATGTCCATGTTGTTAATCCTCAATGAGGTAGAGGTCTTCTTGTACCTCCTCCTCCACTAGAGAATGTTAGTCAACCTAAATGCTTTGATATCCTAAATAAATTAAATACTACTAATGCAAAAAATTTACCTCTTTGAACTTTTGCAAACAACTGCAATGCACAAGGATATATTCTATGAGGTTTTACACACTACTTTTTTGCCATATAATGTTGAGCCTCCTTATGTAGCTTCTATCATTAATATTATTAGATGGATTGAGGAAATAATTTCATTTAAAAAAGAAGATCTTCCACCACATCATATTATCAATCATTAATTACCCTTGGATATCCATTTTTTTTACAAAATAAATGGTATAGAGTGTGCTCATTAATAATGGATTTGGCTTGAATATCTATAAGATTTATTTCTTAAAGATATTAGGCATAACAACCCATGATCTTACCCACTTTAATATGAATATTCATGTATTTGAAAATATCCCACATCAAGAACTTGAGTAAATTGCATTAAATATCACCTTAGGCCCATGTACTCTTTCTATGGTATGTCAAGTTATGCCTAATGATCTTAGTTACAACTTGTTATTGCGAGAACCCTAGAATCATGACATGAATTCAATCCCTTTTATATTGCATACATGTCTCAAATTTAGTTAATAAGGGTATATATATACATGCCCTTTAGATCAAGAACCTTTTAAATATTGTTCTTGGTACATCTTATTGATCCTTATATTCCATATATGCAATCATCTTCTCAGGATTTACCAATATTTACCCCATTTTTCAAGGTACTTCCTCCTTTGGTTGACCTTTCTCCTCAATCTAATCAATTCAATTTTGGGATTAAATATTAAAAAAATATAATTATATTATGGAACAAAGATCTTTGCATTAGGATATAAGACAATGTTGTGCATAGCTACCTCAAGGTCAATACCAAGCATATCTTTATAATGCCATGCAAATAATTTGGGGTAATCATGTAAATTTTTGTGAAGAGATTTACCTTCATCATATTTTAACATGGAAGTTAATAGGATGGGCTACTGGTATTTTTTAGTACCAAAGTGGAATTCAATTGTATCTTCATTAAGTAATGTTGATCTATCTTATGAAAATTGATTAGTAGGAATATTATTAGGACCATATTATTGTATTTTTGGTATAACATCATCACTTTCTTAGAAATATGCATGTGTATTGGTTTCATAAGGAAAGAATTTCTTATGATGAAAATAAGGGATATCCTCATATGTATGAATATATTATAAAAGAGATTCATCATTTTAAAATTCATACAATGTGAGAATTTCAAGTGAAATATAATCATTGATGAGATCGTGATACACTAAGGATAATTTTGAAATGTGGTTGACTTGATTATACACCATAGAACACTCTTTCAGAGTAGATATAAATGTTGGGGGGGGGGGTAAATTTTTAGGATAATGTTTATTAATATCAAGCAAAAGATAATAAAAATACATCCCAAAGTTATTTTGTTAGTTAAAAGTGAAATTTAAAAACTCTTCGATGTATTTATTCATGTTGTTGATTATCTTAAGTGCATTTCTGATATCATCCTGGTAAAAAATCTAAATGGGGACATTCGATGTTGTAAAAACTTTTGTCATCTTAACAAAGATTTCCCCAAGGATGAATTTCCATTACAAAACATTGATATGATTATGGATTCCATAGTAAGAAATTAGATGTTATCTTTTATGGATGGTTTTTCTAGATACAACTAAATAAATATGTATCTATCAAATCAAGAGAAGACATCCTTTATCACACCTTGGGTAAAAAATATATGGTGATGCCTCTGGTTTAAAAATCACAAGCATAAATTATCAATGAGCCATGAATCATATTTTTCATTATTAAATTCATAAAACAATTGAGGGTTAAGTGGATGAATTATTATAAAAATCTAAACATTCACAAGATCATGTTATTGATTTATGAGAAATATTTTAAAGAATGATAAATTATAATATGCATCTAAACCCAAAAAGTGCATCTTTATAGTTACAACATGAAAGTTATTTGGTTTTATTATCTCCTAAAGGGGTATATAAGTATACACTTAGAAGGTAAAATCAATAATTGATATGCCACCACCAACAAATCTTAATAAATTATGATGTTTACAAGGATGCATTCAAGATATATGATGTTTTGTGGCTCAATTTTTAGATAAAATGATATCTTTACACATTGACTAACTAAAGATACCAAATTTGGGTGGGGTGAAGTTTCCAACAAATTTTTGATGCACTTAAATAATGTCTTCTCAATCCACTAGTCTTTTTGCCTCCCATCTTGGATAAACCTTTTTTTATTATATATTTGTTTTATCGATCATGCTTTAGGTGTTTTTATTTCACAATATGATGACACTCATTATGAGTGTGCCATTTATTATAACATTTTCACACTTATTGATTATGAGAAAAACTATATTACAATTGAAAATTGTGTTTCACACTTGTTTTTGCTACAAAAAATTTATAACATTATTTACTTCATAATGAAACTAATATTATTACTAAAGTATATCCACTTTGATATCTTATGGAAAAACCCCATCTATTTGGATGTATATTAAAATGGGTAATTTCCCTTACCAAGTTTAATTTAAATTTTGTTTCATAAAAATCCATTAAAGGGCAAGTAATTGTTGATCAATTAGTTGTTGTTACATTACAAGACTTAATGCCACTCAATGCGAAATTTTGAGATGAATTTACCTCTCATAACATTGATAATGATACTTAGATTATGAATTTTTATGGGTCTAGATGTTTTCAGGTGTTGGAGTGGGTATTGTGTTCATTACCCCTCAAGTTCTATCCATGCCCTTCACATTTCACTTAGTACTTGCATTTGCCAGCAATATTGTTGAATATGAAACTCTCATTCTTTCATTATTAACAACACAAAAGTTGGATATTAAATATATAATTACATATGTAAATTCACATCTTATCATTAAGTTAATCTTAGATATTTATCAAACCGATGATGATGATTTTATTCCTTATAAATATATGGTCCAATGTCTCATTGCATCATTTTCTCACTTTTCAATTGAGAACATTCATTGTAAATATAATCATCACATTGATGGGATGGAAAGTATTGCTTATTTAATTTAAATTTATATAAATGATGGCCATGAAATTTTTACCATACAAAAAATTTACATTATTTATGTGGATACACAAATCAATAATTCATTGGAGATACTTGCAATCACTACAAGTGCATTCAATCTTGAATGTCATATTGATATTTATAATTATCTCTATAAATCTACTTTTTTATAAGTTATTACAAGTGAGGATATAAATATTTTGCAACATCAAGCTATGTATTATATAATTATTAGTGTATCTCTTTTTAAACACTCTTTTGATGGACACCTATTATGATGTTTAAGTCATATGGAAGCTCAAACAATTATTTTTGAGGTACATAGTAGTGAATGTGGTGTCCACTTTAGAGGAAAGTCCATGTCTTATAAGATCATTTTCCAAGGATACTATTGGCCCAAAATAGAGAATGATTTTTATTAACATAACAAATTATGCTCTAAATGTGAAAAACATAACAATGTTAATCATGTTCCATCTAATGATTTTCAACCCATTGTTTCTCCATGGCTTTTTATCTTTGTGGATTTGATATTGTTGGAAAAATTAATCCTAAATATTTTAAAGACCATAAATTTATCATTACCTCTACTTAATATTTTTAAAAATGGGTGGAAGTTATTCCTTACAGTCCACTAAAGGTGAATATATTTGTAATTTCCTCGTTATGCATATCATATCATGATTTGGGTTGCCTTTAGTAATTATCATAGATAATGGTTCTTATTCTAAGAATAAAATGGTATAAAGGTTTTATTCTAAGTTTAAAATATGGAATATTTTTTGTACTCATTACAACCCACAATGAATTGGGAAAGGTGGACAATTAATAAAACAATTGTCAAAATCTTAAGAAATATTGTTACAAAGCATCAGGCCAATTGGCACTATCAAATTGTTTACGCTCTGTCGGAGTATAACACAAGTGTTCATACACCAAAAAAGGCTACACCTTACTCTCTTTTTCATGTAATAGAAGTGGTGATCCCTCTTGAAATTTAAATACCTTATTTATAGGTGTCACTGAAAGATATTATCAAAGACAATGAATATCTCAAAAAACATCTACATGGCTTATAAATGCTTGAAAAAATATGCATACAAGATCTTGCACATATAAAATATTATCAAGTGCACATTTAAAGAGCATATGGAATTAAAATTCATGATATATAGTTTTAATCTGGTGATCTTTTCCTCAAATAAAATCAAAATAGTACTAATGTTTAAAAAGATAATAAATCAAAATTCAAGCCAAATTGGTTAGGGTCATTTGTAGTTATTAAAGATATTAGCCTCAACGTTTATTGCCTAACTGTGTTTGAGGGAAAACATATTAAGAATCCTATGAATATTATGTATTTATATCGCTATTTTATATAGATAATCTACTAAATATTTGTTCCATGCATGTTTCTTTCCTTTTTAATACAAAAATTACAAAAACATTCATATATGCTAAAAATACCAAAAAAATTAGAATATTTTTTTAAAAATAGAAAAATAGGACCTATAGGCATCCGTGTATGTTGCTAAATATGCTTTTGCTTAAGTCATCTAACCTTCGATTTTAGTATATAACATATTTTTCAGGGCATATTTCTTCTCATAAGGTATTTTGAGTGTGTAACATGATAAAATATATAGTGCAAAACAATCTTCATACACATAAAAAACTACTTTGATCAGAAAATTTTCAATATAATTAATCTATACAAAGTCATAGTATGTAGACAATGGTGAAGTATGCACTTGTCCCCTATTGTACACCTATCCTTGTGCATGTTAACTCTCTATTTTGAATGGTAACTCAATCATAGGGATTTATATCATAATTTTTGTACACAAAACATAATTCACACTCAAATATATGTACAATTTCAAAGCTAAGTCATACTTTCACATGGTTTAAATTTGGTGTACCCTCTCACCCAATAGCCTTTCTTAGTTGGTGGCATCAAATTTTTATATATAAACAACTTAAATGTTGTATATACTCACAAAATTATTTTCATATTGAGCTATAAATGAAAACAAATGCTTTAATCATTCACTCTATCTTCACATATGTCTTGGTAAAAATGTTACATGTTAAATTGAAACACATATACTTATGTTTTACTTATTCTAGCTCCATTTTATATGTTATTTTTACATGTTAATTTTAGTTTCATATCATGTATTTAAAACTTGTTTGCTCATTATATGCAACCCTTAACCTTATGTATATTCAACATTAACCTTATTTTTTATTTCAAAACCATGCCTTTCCTTTGTGTGTGTGTTATTCCTAGCCTTATATGCCATATCTGACATTTTCATGTCCCTTTTCCCTTGTATTCAACCTTTGTGCTCCATATGTGATATTTATGCAATCTTTGTATAATTTTTACAACATCTTACATGTCCCTTGTTTGTGGCCTCTAATCCCTCTTGCATGACAAATTATGTAACTTTTCTTATGTTTCTTTCTATTTGGATACTATGGTGACATGATTCTTATTATGCATTACTATGTATCTACTTATCTACCTATGGTTTCATGATACATATCATTCACATATTATCTACGTGATTCAATTATTCAATTTTTTCAATATATTATATTCAAGATACACATGCAACAACTAGTAAATTTTACATGATTCATTCATTACTATAATGTTATACCAAACTTACATGATGTAAATCAAATTAGAAAAAATAAAAAACTTCAATGTTACATCTACAAAATTTTAATACAAGTTAAATATATGCAAACATTATTACCTATTTTACCTAACTTTCAAAAATTCTCTCACTTTTTTGTTTTGAGATAAGTTATTTTTCAATAAATATCCCTCATCTCAAATTGGAGGCATCACAATGGGCCTTTTCAAGAAATACATTTTCTATTTTGGTAACTTACAATGTGAAAAAATAATAATTTTCAGATTATGGGGCCATTTAGCTACTGCATGTTCTTCACTCATGTAGCTACTTAAGTACAAACACACTTATGTAAGAAAATACAAGGCATAAAATAGTTTTTGAAAGATAACATTTATAACTCTATGTAGTATAGGAGGCATGATATATACATTCATGATCAAGCTAATATTTTTGAAAAAATAGATTTCCTTTTTTTCAAGCATCAAGCAATTTTACAAATTTACAATTCAAATATAGATCTATTTGTAGTGGTGTGATTCACATTATCCAAGTGGACCACAATTGAGCTTAGTGATGCTCCACATTTTGGTTACAATTTAGTGAGCCATATACTAGATCCCACCTCTTTTCCTTTAAATTTAGCTAGTGGATCATCTGAAAGATTAGTGATGCTCAGTGTTTTGGTCTCACTTTAGTGAACCACTTTGTTGGTTCCCATATATTTACACATTTTCAAAGTAATCTATGAGGTTTGGAGTACATATATTTCTAACTCAATTATCTACACTAATTTTAAAATTGAGACTTGATCACTCTCAACTCAACACTTCTCCACATGCCTCAACAAGGGGGCATGCACATCTCCATGCCAATTGTTTTCTTGTTTACACATTCAAGTATCAATTTTAATTTAATCTAGTAATTTATGCATAAATATAATGAAGGGGGGGGGGGGCAATTTAGAAACTAAAATTAAATCAATAAATGTTTAACAATACTGGTCCTTGAAATTTTTACCTTGCTTGGCCAACTCGCCATTATGATACCCATTTATCTATATGAGAACCTTCCAAGTACTTAAATTTATATGAACATATTTTATACTTACATAATTTCTCCTAAATGTATCTAATAATTAGACACTTCATCACAAGTTTAGTTTCACAAGCCTTTGTCCAATCTAGACAAGTGTGTACTAGGTAGATAGGGGTGCATTATGCACTTATCCACTAGAGCAAATTTATCTCATGCACTCTAATGGCTAGTTTTTCAAAATGGCACAATTAAAAATATCTCTCTCATGTGATCCAAAAGGATTATTATTATAAATAAATAAAATATTATCCCATAAGAGCACAACATTTTTTTCACTTCGAACCCCCTAGTTACTCTCTAACACTCTCTTGTAAAGGCAATTTCAAAATCACTTATTTATTCAACAAAGATTCCTACTGTAATTTTGTTACATTAATACTATTATTATAGGTTGATGTCATAATTTTTCAAGCATTCTAATCAAAATTTTTAGTTATATTCATTACATTTATATGATCTTCCCCATAAGGATAACTACATTGGCTTGAGGTCCACATGAATTATGTAGGCAACACATAGTCAACAATTGGTTTCTTGAGGATAGCTCAGCCATATCCCACTTCCCCAATTTTCCCCTTTTGCATTTTATATTTTTTTATTAAATGTGAAGAGGGTTTTTTTAAATTAAGAGACTGAACCCTCCATAAGAAGTAAGTAGAGAAGGCCTTACAATCCTAGATATATAATTAGTTCTGCATAAAGAGACAAAAAGATATATAATAGTAGCAACACAAAAGGAAAATAGCAACAAAATAGTATAAAAACAATTAGAAAGACTAAAAACACATAATAGGTATTAATATTTAAGGCCACCAAAGGCCTCTTTTAAACAGTGAATCATATTTTTAAGGTCTTTGTCCATCTATAGATACATTCATGGATCTTGCTCAGCTTCTATTAAAGTCTTCTTATCCTTTCCTTTCTTAATCAAATTGGTACCTTCCTGATTCAGTTTCTCTTAATAAAAAAACTAAGAGTCTCCAAGATTGAAATGTAGTTCTTAATTTACACTTTGATTAACTCAATCAGAGTATTTAACTTTTATTTCAAGGTTTCATTTTCTCTCACCAAACTAATCATATTTTCTTTAATTCTTCTTATCAGACTTCGCATCTCCTTTTGATCTTGGTCCTTTTTGGTGCCTTGATATAGGCTTAGATTTTTCACCTCATCCTTTAAAAATGTGTTCTCCCTCATGAGCCATATGAGAATTTACTTTTGAAGGCCCAATTCCTCTACCAACTCCTTGATCTTGCTATAATTTTTTAGCTTCTCCTTTACCTTGTCAAAATTTGTATTCAGTTTGCATTTTGCCATGGTCTATTCATCTAATTTCACCATACCCTAGGATTATACACTTTTAATTAGTTGTAGGCCATCAACCACCTCCTTATTTTTATAATATTAAATCTCTAGGGGTATTTCCTTGGTATTTATTTCAATATTTATGCCTAGCTTTACTCTTCTAATGGAAATAACACCCTTGATTGCTTAATATTTCCTTAGTCTTTGATGTTGTTTGTTCCTTATGTAGGATAGGGTTTTGTCTCTTGTAGATTATACATGAGTAAAATCATAAGTCATATAGAAATATTTGACCTATAAATAGAGGCAAATAACCTTAAAATTTCAAATTTAATGCATAGTCAACACAAATAGTCATAGTAGAGGACAATGACACATTGTGACCTTGTCCAACTACTATGCACTTATCACAATACACAATGAAGTAAAGTTTTAAATTAAAATTGTGTTATTAGGTCATGTAATCAGTTTTACATAGTCATAGTCAATATAATCATAATATAGTTTACATAAATCAATTTTCAAGGACATCTCTCTAACCCTAACCCTATTTTCTATATTTAGCAATTTACAATTTCTTTAAATTTTGTTTATCATTATATTTTATAATAATTTGCCTTATTTATCTCTCTTAGATTATACAAATTATTTATAAGGGTAAACACTAAAGTATACTAGGTTATGTCCAATGATCTAAATTACAATATTCTATTGAGATGACCATGGATCCATGATATGAATGTAGTAACTTATACTTTCATGTATGGTATTTAGTCATAATATATACATATATAATTTTCATATCAATTATAAACCATTTAATCATTATGAAATGACATAGCCTATCCAAAATTATATATATCACATGTACCTTTCTCTTCAAGAGTGTGGACATTTAGTTATACATAATGATATACAAACACTAGCATATGCTCCAATTATTATTCTACCAAAAGTAGCACATTTAGAATAATATGGTTTTAGGCTAAAATATTTTTAGAATATGTGATACATAGGACAATGGTTTGGGAAACATGCATAATAAATTATTAATCCCATTACAATATATTATCATAAAGGTAAACAAGACCTTGGTTACACATTATTTAACTATCAATAAATAAAGTAAGACCAAGAAAGTAGATATCTATACACATTTCCTTAATTTGACATATAATCATTCACAAGAGGTTAATTACATATCAAAACTAAAATTAGTATGATATGAACTCATTGATGATATAATATCACTATAAATTTGGACATTATATAATTTTTCCAATGATGATTCTCTCTTAGAATATATGGGGGCATATGAGGACCTCCCTCCCTTCTATCATAATAAAATATTCCTTCAAAAACAAGTTCCCATGCATATTTTAGAGAGAAAACATTCACATGATGATTTCCAAAAATATGGTCCTTATATAATTCATACTTTGCCATATGTGGAGGAAAGATCGACATTGATAAATGAATAAACATGTGAATTCAACTACCGAACAAACAAAGATCCTAAGATGAGTGCATAGAGTTTGGGATAATTCAGTGGACTTTTTTGTGTAAGGTATACATATTATTCAAATTTAGGTGTTCTTTCATAATGCATATGTATAATGAAAATAACACATGCATTATTCAAATTTAGGATTTTTAATCACTAAGATCTAATGTGTATACATTAAAAACTGTAAAAAAAACATGCATGTTTCTTATAAGAGACATACAAATAAAAAAATGTGACCAAGCCCAAAAATAATTTCATTTTGATTTATCTTGGAATCTCATCTCTACCCTACTATGATCACATTTTATTTCTAGGATTATAAAACACACTACCATTTCTTATTACCTTGATAATCAATAATGTCACCACAAAGTGGATGTAAGCAAGAAAAATTCAAACCTATTAACACCATATTTTAGAAATTATTTGTTATTTACAATGTTAAAACCAATTTTTTAACAATTAATTCAAGTGCAATACAACATCCTCCTACCCCTTTTAGCCCTCCTAACACTCCTGCATTTCCACAAGACCCCCAGGTAGTCAAGAGAATTTTGATATACATAGTAAAAAATAAAATACAAATTGAAGAGATAATTAGGAGAATGAGGGACCACATTTATACCAACACCCACTATACATATTTAGTTAATACCCTAAAATTATTACTAGGCCAAGTTAACTCGATAATGAGTCAAATTGATAGATGGCCATCATATAGGGATATATGTAGGGCTTATTATGCTGACAAATTATCAAAATGTGAAGTGAAGGATAAACAAATAACAAATAACCAAATTTGTGCCTTATTCATTATCCATCAACCAATACAACTTTTCCATTATCAACAAAATGGTTCCCAATCCACTAATGCTAGCATAATTTGATAAGAAGTAATTTTTTAGGACTGATGGTGGATGGTGTTTGATTACCCACCTTGTAACAACCATGAGGTTCCATTATATATTTTTAAGAAACTCTATTGTGATTTTTTCTTTAACGTGATTTGTAATTATTCTAACTACTCAAAGTTTCAAGGTTGAGGAAAAGGATTTGTGTAAGATAAATTAGGTGCAAATCATGCACCTAATTAACCTAAAATATTCCCTACCCAAAATCCACTTCATCTTGAGATCCTTTCTACAGTGAACAAGGTTGCTAAGTTTGACATTTTGCATTTGCTTGGTGTGTTTACTACCACACTCATTCAACATATAAGTAAGGTTTTTGATACTGATACTAGAGATGATGGACATGGGGATACTCCACCTAGTATTCTTACTTAACTGCACCCTTGTAAATATTTTGTTTCTATATGCACTAGACCTTGAGATGATGATGGTGGTGCTTATAAGGTCTTAGATGCTATATTTTTAAGTAATGAGTTTTTAGAAAGTATATTTGGTGTGCAAACATCAAGTACACATATGTAGGTATCTTATATATTTGATCATTTAATTTTTAGTTATATTTGCATTCAAAAGGTAATAATTAATTTACGTAAAAAATATAATAAGAAATATGTAAATTTGTATGTTATATGAGGAAATGGTACCATCATCTTCAAAGCTAGTTTGTGGACCATATACCACTTCATTTGTTGATGTTACTCAACAAATTTTTACATATATGGAGTTAATTTTTCATTAACATTATACTTCATGTATATGTATTTATTTATATAAATCTATGCTCAACTAAAAATCATATATTGTTTATTTAGTTGATGACCATAATGGAGACTTATCCATCTTTATAGGATGAAATAGACACATGAATTGTTGTTATAATATCATTTTCTTAGGCATTCACTAAGGTATGTTAAATTTTAATTATAAATTGTAAATATAGATTCAATTTATAATTTTACTCTATACTTGGGCAAATATAAATTACATGAATGTATTATGTATGCAAGGTTGTTTGATGACATTTGATAATCCCATTTAGATGATTAATAGGGAACCTTCTAATGTTTTCCCCCTTTTACTCTCATGTGCATGCACCTCGACTTGTCATTGACCCTGTTGATCATCAAAGGAATATTTATCATGACCACAAGATTGTAGTAGGTACATGTTTAAATAATTTTTGTATTAGTTTAAAATTAATTTATGAACTTTATTGCATGTCTAGTGTGTAAAGTTTCTTATAATATTTTTATATTAATAGGTACATATATATGTGAGATATGAGAATATAAGGACACACATTCATACCTTGAAGGAATATAATGCATTTGAGGGATATCCATCTACAAACAAGGCATCCCATAGAGAATCTTCTTTGAGGATGGAAAAGAGAGGGAAACTTTTAATGAGTAGTATGTCTTATATGATGTAATTTTTTCTATGCCTAAATGGAAATGTATGCATTTTTAGCATTGTATGCCTATATGGTGTTCACTTGACACTATATTATGATCTTAGATGATGTAATTTTTTTTATGTCTATATGAAAATATACACATTTTTGAAATTTGATGGCTATACAAAAATGTATGCATTTTTGGCATTGTATACCTGTATGAAATTCACTCAACATTCTATTATATTATTAGATGATGTAATTATTGTATGCCTATATGGAATTGTACATGTTATTGGCATTGTATGTCCATATGGCATTCACTTGAAATTCTATTATGTTCTTATTTTATATGCCTTTATGGATTTTATGGATACATATATACATACATGTGTGTGTGTGTTCACATTTTCTGGTGATTTTATTTCTACATACAATTTGTGCCACATTATTATTTCAAAACTAAATTTGATGATTGTATGGCCATATTTAAATATTTCATTCATGTAATTGTTAAAACTAAATTATAATACTTTAATATATATTGAAATTAAAACTATATGTCATAAAATAATATAATGTTTGAGATAGAGTTATATATTAGTGTGAAGTGCCTCTCATGATTGGGATACACCATTTGATGATTTTATTTGTGATCCTTAATTGGAATGGGATACTATGTTTGGCTATTTGTGGACAATCTTGTCATCTTTATTAGATTTTTTTATGACATTTCACTATTCTAATGTAGATACCCTTGCTACATTAGTTTGATATCATTTGGCACTTATTATTAATGTTTTTTATTCATTAAAATTAATAATATCATTGAGGCATTGGAATATTTTGGTGGTTAGAACTCTTCTATTTTGCTTTCTCAACTTTGTCATCTCCCTCTCCAATATACTTAGCTTGGCCATTTCTTCTCTTCTCATCATATACCAACATGATAATGTTAAAAATGATACAACATCTTTGATGAAATGGTCTACTCTGACTTATGATTCTCAAATAGGTTATAGAGTTGTTCTATATTCACCATTGAAGAGAAAATTACCTCATTATCTTCTCATTAAAATGGGTTTAATTCCATTATTTCTTATTTCAGCAAATGGAATACCCAAATAAATTTGAGGTGCTAAATATACATTAAATAAAAAAGAATTACTTATTAACTTTACCCACTTGCAATAGTGATGGGAACTCCTCTATTTGTTATTGATCCTTGATGGATTCTTCCTTGGTATTTCTTATTATTCATTTAATCTCTTTAATTTTAGGTGCTGGAACAACTTCTTCCTTCCTATATTTAAACACATCTTCCTTCTTGGAATGAACTTTGAAATTATTTAGGTGGATTTATGAATTAAATTTCTAATATTTTGCATGCCAATACCCACACATGTTTCAATGAGTGAAATAACTGTTTCCCATGTCCTTGGACAACATTTCATGATTTACCTTCTCATGCTGATTTAGAGAGTGACATTCACAACTTTCATCCTTCTTTCTTATTACACCTTGATCTCTTATTTGGCTTGGATAGTGGTGTAAACAATTTTTATTCCTTTTGAAATACTCTATATTTTTAGTGATAGATTTATTATTCAAAAATGGGGCCAAACAATGGTTATTAATTAAATAAAATAAACACGGATAGTTATTTTAATATTCTTGTGATATATGACATTTATTTATATAATTGAAGCAAACAATAGAATACTCATATATTTCATAGATTCTTGGGATGCCCTTATACATTTTACTTTTGCAAGTTTGATGAAGTGGTTATGTTATATCTCCTCATTTGTGATGTTCTAGCTTTGGAGATGCTTTGAATTCTTGTTTCATACTTATACCTTTATTGAAAGTTTGTCCTCGTCTTGGAGTCAACTTGGATTCACCCATGTAATCATGAAGTGATGTTGTGTTATCTCTTCTTCATAGAGTTGTTTCCCTTATCTTAGAAACTCTTATTTGGCCCTTTGAAGTAGTGAAATGTTGCCTCCATATTCATTAAAAACTGGTTCATTTTTTAGACACTCTAATTCATCATTATATTTGACAAAAATAATGATGGCTTTACCATACATTTTTTTATTGAGCTAATGACTTGGCCTATTTGTCTTTGCATGCTTGTCATGCTTCAACTATTTTAGAAAATTATCCAAATTATTCTTTGCCACCAATATATCCCAACCTTGCATATGTTCCCTTTTTTCAACATCTATATGATTTGTCATCCTTTCTCATTATATATAAGACATTTACCATCATAACCCATCTTTAATAACAACTTAGAGCCAATTACCTCTATATACTTTTGAAAATTACCAAAGGACTCATTCAAATTTTGATTGAACAAAAAATAATATGGTGTAGTACATCCTTGGTATAGGATGGTCTAATTTGCATGGTAAACTCTATTTAAATATTATAAAAAACTCTATTTGAATAGAAATATCTTAAGAAGAAATGAAAACTCAAATGTTGGTGTTATTTGTGTCACTGGAGCTAGGATACCAAAGAAGCAATGAAATTATTATAAAAAATATAATTGTTTCACTACTCATAAAGCATCCAATAGAGTCACAAAATATTATACATAATCAAGTGACACCCATCCAATAAAATGTTGTGTTTAAATCATTTCCAGGTTTCCACTTTCCATTAGAAAAACATCTAGAAAATTTGATAAGCAAAGAATATTACAAGCCAAGGATCTCCATCATCCTATAAATATACATTGGCTAGTATAGTTTCTTCTTTACAACCATCATTTTAAATTTTTAGGATACAAATATTTATTGAATCTTGATTTATATTTAACATTGGTCTAGTTTCTCGAATACATCCTTATTAAACCATTGAGAAGTTGTTTTCGGCTTGAAAATCTCACTCCTCACTTAATTCATACCCATGAGAAGTTGTTCTATACTTGAAATTCTATTCATTTTCACTTAGATAATCATCATGCATATATATCCTCCCATTTAAAATACATTTCACAATATTTCCATCATCATAATATGCTTTGTTGTCATTCAAAAGCCTAATTATGTTATCGTGTTCCCTAAAACCATTTGTCCCATTTTGATAATGGTCTCCTTCCACATCTGAGACCTCCACATGTAAATACATCACTTTGAACACATATGGATAAGAAAATATAATGTGATAAAAATATCATGACCTCTAAATCCATATAAATGTGTGTTTTCACAATTGTTCAGGAGCTTGGAAACACTGACAACAAACATTGTCAAAGTTGAAGCGATAGTTCAAGATCTCCACCTTTGGTGATTCATGGAATTAAAATGGAACTGATAAAATGTCTTAAGTGGTAAATAAAATCTAGGACTAGGTTATTGGCCTCCAATCATACTCAATTGAGTGACCCACTACCTATTTTAGCCTCAAGAACATTCTTCCCAATATGAAAAAAAATATAGTTTTTTAGGGTAACTTCAGATGCATAAAATAAAAATCATAAGTAATTTTAATGAACCATAAAAATATCACATGAATTTTTAGGCCCTCTAATTTCAACCTAGATACTATTTATTAAACCTTAGAGATTAATCTGAGACATGCATAGTAATAATCAGTCTTGATTTGTAACTTTTTTGTAATGAAGAGATAAGTTCTTGTCCTTCAATTGACATTATACCTCTAGGACCTATACATGAAAATTCATCAATTTAAACACACACACACACACACACACACACACACACACACACACACACACACACACACACACACACACACACACACACACACACACACACACACACACACACACACACAGACACACACACACACACACACATGAAATTTACATGTGGTTTGAATACCATAACCTAAAAATTCACCTAAATTCATGTTTTCATAATTATTGAAGATATTGGAAACACTAAAAACAAATGTTGTCAAAGTTGAAGCAGTAGTTAGAGATCTCCACCTATGTGCTTTGTGGAAGGAAAATAGAACTTATAACATGTATGGGGTGGTGTATCAAATCTAGTACCAAATTATTGGCCTCTTATCACACCTGGTAAAGTGAACCACTACCCATTCAATCCTTAAGAATGCTTTTCCCAATATAAGAAAATTGCATTATTTTAAAGTAACTTCAGATGCACATAAAAAAAGTATGCATCATTTACAAAAAATGAAAAAACCCTCACATTCATATTGAATCAATCTAATTTTTAATTAATATAATGTTTATGTAATAATGGAGATGAATCTATGGCACACATTATAGTATTTAGTCCTAAAATGCAACTTTTTGGCAGTGAAGAGATAATTTTTTTATCCTCTAATTGACATTTCTACTTCTGAGACCTCAACATGAAAATTCATAACTCTGAACATGTATGGATAGTAAAATTACATGGTATATAAATAATAAAACCTATAAATCCACTTGGGTGCATGTTTTCACAATTATTTAGGAGCTTGGAAACACTGACAATAAATGTTGTCAAAGTTAAAGTGGCAATTAGAGATATCCACCTCTTGTGCTTCGTGAAAGGAAAATAATGTTAAACATGTGTTTGGGGTGTCAAATAACATATAATACCAGGTTATTTGCCTCTAATAATGCCAATTTGAGTTACCCACTACCCATTTTTGCCTCAAGAAAGCCCTTCCCAATAAGATAAAATTACATTTTTTAGAGTAACATTAAATGCACATAAAATAGAAATAATAAATCATTTTCATGAACCAAAAGAAACTCACATGAATTTCAAATCCATCTAATTTCACCATGTATCAAATTAATGAAACCTTGGATATAAATCTATGGCAAATGCTGTAGTAATCAATCCTAAAATATAATTTTTACAATAAAAAGATAAGTTCTTATCCCCTAACTGACACTTATACCTATGATACCTCCATATGAAAATACACCACTTTGAATAGATATAGGTAGGAAAATTAAACATAATACCATTAACAAAACCTTTAAATCCATTTGGATGCATGTTTTCATTATTTTTTAGGAGCTTAGAAACACTGACAATAAATGTTATCAATAATTAAGTGGTAGTTGCAGATCTCCACATTTGGTGCTTTATGGAAGGAAATTAGAACTACCAACACATCCGATGTGGTAGATAACATCAAGGACTAAGTTCTTTTATTCTTATCACACTCATTCAAATGACCCACTACCTATGCTGGCCTCAAGAATGACCTTACCAACAAGTGAAAATCATAGTTTTTTAGAGTAACTTCATATGCACATAAAATGATACCTGTAAGTCATTTATATTAGTTAAAAGAACCCTAATGTTTATGTTGAATCCATTTATTTTCAATTTAAATCATGCCAATTTAAATTCACAAATTTTAGTAATTAGTCATCAAATGTAATTTCTTTTGTAATGAAGAGACAAGTTCTTGTCCTTAGCTTGATACTTCCACCTCTAAAACCTCCACATCTAAATCCATCACTTCAAAAATGTCTAGATGGGAAAATTATAGATCATCCCATGACCATGACATCCAAATCCATTTGGATGCATGTTTTAAAAATTATTTAGAAGCTTAGAAACACTAAAAATAAGTGTTGTCAATGTTAAAGCAACAATTGGAGGTCTCCAACTCTAGTGCTTTTTCTAACTAAACTGGCACTGCCAACACATCTGGGGTGGTGGATAACATTCAATACCAGATTATTATCCTTCAATCATGCCTAGTCGAGTGACTCACTACCCATTCCATCCCTAAGAACACATTTTTTAATAATGGAGTACTTTTATTAAGCTTCTCTTAGCTTAAATAATATGAAATTCTTTACTAAAAATGCCAACCACGTGAAGGTGGAAGCTTATTTCACACCATCAACCTAAAAAAATTATTAGTAACCTATCCTCCATCTCTAGAAGTTATGAACCTATACCTACTTTCCTACTTCTTAGACACTAATGTCTAGGATAGATAGTAGTATTGACACTATTGACTTGTCTTGATGCAAGTGTTTGGTGCCCAAAAGTTATCCAATTTTCAAATGAAATATATCCTAATGGTTATCCTAAGTGATTTAATTTTATTTATTACTCCAAAGGGATTCATATAAGTACAAGATCAACCCTCATTCATTCCTCACCTAGCATTCAAATAAAATATAATTCAATAGAATAAAGCTTCCCTATTTATTCATATTAGTAATTCAGACCAATCATAGGGACTACACATCTATAGGTCTGAAGTACTAAAGGAGTAGCCCAAGATCATGATTTGCCTAGTTACAAGATAAGTCATTATTATATTACTTTGCACATATTTTATGATTCACACACAAGACAAAACATAGGGGGAAACTACATAAGTCTGAGGTCCTCTTCTAAAGTATTGGATATGTGGGTTCTTTGGGTTCATCTCTATATTGTGTGATCACTAACCCATTTTTCACCAAGGTCATTATGAAGATAAAGAACTAGGATTTTGACATTTCACAAGGAGTGATAGTTTATGACCCTTATTTGAGTGCACTAGAGTAGAGGTGAATTAAAAAACAAAAGCATCTAGGTCATCACATACTTTTCTAGTAAGTATTCTATACATGGCACTATTGTCAAACCTATATAGTAACATCGATGTAACTATCCTAGGTTAACATCACTATCTAGAGAGATAAACATATTAGATCCATAATTTGATGACTATTCTATAATATCCTTCTAGCTTATTATCTACCTGTTCCAAATCCATAACTGTATTATCATAAAAATAAGCTAAGCACATCACTTCTTTGTCATTTCTATATCTATCATAGTTGTTCTTTCCATATTTAGACTATATTAGCATAATAAATTTAGTGTATGCTTATAATTGATTTTAACATCTAATTAGCCTACTATAGATATAATTATCACCCTTATGCAATTTCATTTTATATACCCCTTTAATTAAAAATCTAGGATTAATGATAAGACCACTTTAGGTCAAATATTTTAGGGTGAAACATTTGGTAACCTTTATTCATTTGAACGTAAATTTTTCTAATTTTTAGGGTTTCAAACTATCTAAGGTTTTAGATAGTTGTAATTTTTAATTTATTACTTTTAATATTTTACATGCAACCTAGGCATAACCCTAGATTGGGAGGTGTACGTATTGAACATATTGAGCTTCCCCGCCACCCATCTAATATTTCTCAAACCAATGAGGGATATTATACCTTTGATCATAATGATACCCATCTTGAAAATGAAAAAAATATTGAGAGGGTTATGATACAAGAAGATTATGATAATGAAAACCATGAAATGAATAAAAATGAGCAAATAGACCATGATCAAGTACATAAAATTAAATTATTTCTTAAGCATATCTAATATAACCCTAAAGATCTTGATGGGATATTTAAAATTATACTAAAATCAAAAAATTCAAAAACTATAGTGGAAACATCCCTCCCCTTGAACACATTACAACCAAATACATCTAGTGGGGGAATGGGTTAAGTGTTTAAACTTTTATTCACTAAAACTACTATTGATGCATCTATTATGGAATTACTAGTTTTTTCAAAAAAAAAAACTATTTTAAATGCCTATTACTACTCAAAATATGTTTTCATCCCCTTTGGTGACTACTCAAATTACTAATCTAAATCCCACTAGGTCTACAATTTAATCTATCCTTCAAGTTATAAATACCTTAGAGGACAAGGTTACAAACATTGAAAAAAATGATTTAGAATACCCTCATGTTATAGATTCACAAAATGTATTACATAACCCCTTGGCACTTGATATCTCTTTTCACCCTTTACCAACTAGATTTATTACACCCAAGTTAACATTTTATGATGACAAGGGTGATCTTGAACAACATATTCAAACATTTTATGTGGCATGCCTTGAATATGCCTCTGAAAATAAACTTTTGATCAAATTATTTACAAGAAGATTCAAGGACTATGCTTTGAGGTGGTTCTATGATTTTCCTCTATAATCTATAAAAGCATTTAAACCTCTTGTACACCATTTTTCAGCACACTTTTCAATTAATATTTATGAAAAAGGTTTCCTATGCTCAAATTGTAAAAATCAATTAAGGAATCGATGAACCTATCAATGAATATGTCTTGAGATATAATATAATGATATCTAAAATGACCAATCTTATGGTAGACAAGGAGTTGTAAGATATATTCAAGCAAAATTTTCTTGCTCCTTTACATGAGTCCATTGTTTTTAAGAAGTCCAAAATTTTCAATGACTTATGCCATGTTGTACAAGACCATGAAATGAATCTCATGTCATTAAAAAATATCTATTATGTAGCAAACACACCATATACATTACATATAGTAAAAAATTCATGATTAAATTAAGTTATCAAGTAAACCCTCCTAATCCTAAAAAGGAAACAACCACCATGGTTAACACAATTTCATAATAGACTAATCGACATGTCTTATCCAATGCACCAAAGAGATAGTTCTCTTGTTTACCTGATTACCCTAATTCATCACTCATATATTTATTAGAGTGTCACCTTATATCTCTCCCTCATCCTATAGAGTTTGATATGAGTCAAATTATACATAAAGGATATGATATAAATTATTATTGTGATTATCATCAAGGACTAGGATATTGTAAAAGTAGATGGTTAACCTTAAAACACACAATCAAAGTTCTTATCAATGACCAAAAACTTATATTTGAGGAGACTCCAAAATAATTAGGCTCACAACTTGGTGATCACCATAAATATAAAATATTTAAAAATCCTATGCAAGACCATTATAAAAAATAACCATAAATTGAAATGGCATATAATGCACATCTTACTCCATCACATTATAGGCACCCACTAGATGGGATTATTGGTACTTACACATGATATATACCTCTTATGGTTTAGAGACCTTCTATTTATTTTTATGATAATGTAATTAAGGATGACAACTCTGATCTCCATTCTTTATTCATTTGATCATACCTTGAAAAACACCCCATACATAGTATTATAATTGATAATGGTATAAGATAAAATGTTTGCATGATGATGTTACTTAAACAATTGGGTTATACTCATCATGATTTAAACCCTTCTACTAGAACAATTAGAGCATTCGATGGGACCTCCCAAAAATTTCTTGGAAATATTGAATTTCCTTTATAGGTCGATCTCTCACATGTGGTTACTACCTTTTCAGTTATCCCTTCCAAAAGAATTTTTGATATGTTATTGGGAAGACCTTCGATACACACTCTTTGATTATTATTATCTAAAATGCATGGGTATGTTAAATACATTCATACCAATTAGGTAATTATAATTTCTATAATTCTATATGAGCATCTTATTGAACAAAATAAACTTATACCTAGACAACTAGCTATAAATCTTACTAAGACTAATTCACCATAGAAGGTTAAGAAATAGGGAATCTCATTTACTAGGTGGATAGTACTTGAGATACCATTACATCAAAGACATATAGTATATTCCACAAAATATCCATATTCTACTACACACCATGATCAAATATCTAGAGCACCTTTAAAAAATTTACATATTACTACCATACCAAATAAATAAAAAAACCACTCAATGATGGTTTTCAAGACCCCTATTCCCCTTACTCCTACTACCACTACATGACCACTGAGTCTTATTTACATATGTAGAGCAACATTGATACCACATTGACAAATATTACATTTGTATATGTTCATAAATAGTGTAAATGAGGTATCACACCAGATTTACAGTGAGGAGATATCTATGAACATCCATTAGATGAAATCATAGGATGATACTTCCTCTTCAAAAATTCAAAAAATACAAAAAAAAAAACATCCAAAAATATAAAAACACTTTCAGCACCTACATGTTCTATTAGCTCTTTAGCATCCATGCATTAATTCTATGTTGATGGATGGCATGCTCAATTACTCCTACATACATATATGTGTCACACTTCTACCTAAGTGTGATACAGGCATACATAGATACATGATAGATTATAATTTTAGATGTTGGGATTTCCCTCTACTCATTTCATATGGACATTAGGGGCATATGATTATTTGATCTTGATACACACATGTTATATGATTCAATGATCACTTTACATTATCATGTTTGAGCTTACATATTATGTACTTACACATGCCTATTATCCATGATTTTATCTTACAAAAGGTACTTGATATGCTATACACTTGACATATGTTTACTAACATATTAGATAGGTTTAGGGAGTAAGAAAGTAGATATAGGTTTAGAACTTGTAGAGATGGAAGATAAGTACATTTTAAACATTTTGGATAAGATAGAAAATTTGTAACATCAACATGAGACTAGTTAAACTAAGAGATATAGAAAAAGGGAACTAAGAAAGAGAAAATTTAAGACTTGTAGAAGTGAGAAAGGTAAAGAACTAAGAGGAACAATCAAGGTATGAGTTTTCTAAGTGTTAAAGATTGAGGTGTTATATAATCATAAAATATCATCTACACTTATCTTGAATAATATGAAATTCTTTACTAATAGTTCCAACTACATGAAGGTGGAAGCTTATTTCGCACAACCAACCTAAAAAAATTGTTAGTAAGTAATTGAAAATTAAATTTATATGAACTACCTACAAAATCAACAAAATATGGTAAAATTAAATATATCTACATTTGAAAACTCAACATACCATGTAATTTCAATCCAATGAACCACTAAGATCTAATATAATCTTGATAAAATAAAAAATAGTTGCATGGTTTGACTCACAAACTTTACAAAGATTTTTGTTTAATGGGCTCTCATGATATTTGACTAATTTAATATTTATTTTAAGAATAAAATTTGAATAGTGTAATATATTCCTATGTATTTCAAATTCTTCAAACAACCATATATCTAAATTTTTGATTAGATATCATTGGAGCCAAGTTCTAGTGACTACCATAGACCTAATGGGATAGTCAACATTTTCCCCATCTATGATTGAGGAATTTAATTCATTTTTTCCCTCTTCTTTGTCCTCATTAAAAATAGCTACAAAAATGGTCTATATCACAAATAAAATAATTTAATGATGATAGCAAGTTAGATAATGAGAATAAATAGTATATAATGATTAATCTTCTAGTTGGTTGCACTATATCAAATACATGGTAAAATTCATGTGATGATGTCATATCTATAAGTTATAATACTGGTGGAACTTTATATGTGTCAATTGGAATTAGAGGTCTATATCTACATTCATCCACCCACTCTTATGACTCACACTAATTACAAAAAAATTCCATGCATGTAGAACATAAACATGCCAAGTGTCTCGTATGAATCTTTTAAGAACTTGCGTTTGAACTATGAAATGACTAGAGATCATTTAATCCCATTATGATAATACAATCCTATTAATTTTACAATTTTTCTTCCTCCATTAACCAAAAATCACTATGAACACTATAATTTTCTTGATCGCCATGGCCCATTTTCTTGTTACACTGTTCAATAATGGTTTTTACATTAGAGTGCCATATTCAAACTTAAAATTCTCTCTTGAAACAACTCTTTTTACACATTATCCAATACCATGATGATCACCTTTTACATGGCCAAATTCAGTAAAAATCCAAATATGTTCTATGATAGTGGTAACATGCATCCTAATCAACAAGTAAAACATCTATGCATTCTTGAATTGTGATGTGAAATTTTATGACCAAATATAATGTTGTTTGAAAGTAATGTTATTTTTAGTCAATTTTAATTTAACATATGAAAACAAACTTTCAAATACTATGTAAAATGTGAACAATCATCACTAGCATATAAATGGTAATCCCTTAATATTTTTTATCTTGTTATGTACTATCAGGTGTATGCATGAATGTTATATGCATGAATATGGTAACCTGTCTTGAGTTATAATACTATGAATAAAATTCCATTTGTGGTTTGATTGTGTAATTATCAATAAATTCAACTACTAAAAAAATATAACCAAGTGGGAATGTTTCCTTGATTAATTTGAAATGTTCATCCAAACATCTAGCCTTGTGTGTGTGCCTTGCATACTCATAAATAATTTACTCCCTAAATTTGACCATATATTTTGAAATAGGTATTTGTTTTGTAAAAATCTCAAACCTTTTAAATTTATTTTCATCTTTTAATTGATATATCATAGATTTGTATTTTATAAACCAACTATTTCATGTCCAATTTCACTTGTACTCTCCTCATGGATACATATTTTTAATTTTGTCAATTCACCATAAATGTTACAATTTCCATCCAAACATGAGTTATAAAAAAATAGTCCATCTAGTCATTCAAAAAAATGGTTGGAATAAATTCCCTTTCTTAGTTTGGTATATCTTCCATGACACACTCCTAAAAAAAAAATTATTATGCAAAGTATAATGTGTATGGTGAAAAATATCATAGTACATTAAAAATTCAAGATGTTACCTACAACAAGTGGTGTATGTGATATTTATTTTTACATAAAAGGGTTTGGCCATCTCAAAATATATTTGACTAATATATATTTTTGGACCTTTATGTAATAACTTAGAGTATAATTATGTTTGGTTCATATCCAGTAAATGTTTCAGATGCATTTCAGGTTTACAAGAACCAACTCTTGTATTGTATTTCCAAAAGTATGCAAGTAATATTTGAGAGCATATGCTATATACTTTTCCTTTCATGTAATTATACTAGATAATGATCAAATATCAATTGTATTGGCATCATTAAGTATTTTTTACATTCCAAATGTTATTATTATTATTTTATATTTATGTTTAGTGCTTTGTTAATTTTTGAAATCAACTATTTTATCCTTGTTTCACCACTTAAAACATAAGTTATAATTATACGTCAGGTAGTATTACAATATTTGTTACGTGTTTTCATGCCTAAAATATGATATGCCTCATGTATATTTTCAGCAAATTCCTTGTCTTTACCATCCATGTTAGATTTTCTTATTCATAGGGTGTACATTGTAAGTCTCATTTTAATCAATTTCATCAACGAAATAAATAATTTACATTTTAAACTATCAAAGCCTAATTTTTCAAAGAAATTATCCTAAATTCTTTTAGCTAGTCTTCTTGAATGGTAGCTAGACATTTGTTTATGCATTGGTTTCAAAATATTTTCATAAACTTCAATTTAGTAATTGAATTTTATATTCACACTCCTTGGATGTGTTATTAATGGTGGCATTTTTTGAGAGGGTATTTCCATATCATTATGTTCACTACTAGTTTCTTCATTATTACTTTCATTGTTTAATATTTTAGGAAATTCTTCATTTTTTACTTCCATAATTTTTTGTTTCCATGTAATGTTTTTCATTGTTAAGGGGTAAATTATCATGCATACATTCAAAATCAATAAAATAAAAAACTTTGTACTTTGAATATGGACTTGAAACATAATTTGGAATTTTAGGTAAACATTTATCATAATTATTCAATTCAATATTATCAATTTCATCACTATCTAAGATATTTGGTTCATTATGGATAGTGTTTATACCTTGTCTCAAGAAATATTGTTTGCATTCATCCCTTTTATTTTTCTCTTAACACTTTTAATTACTCTATTTTTAGTGTGATTTAACTTCTTCCTCTTCTTCTAATAGGATTGGTCACCCATGACTAGACAATCTTGATAATGTCCAAAAACATAACTTGATAGATTTTAAAGGTGGGGTCTGGGGTCTAACAAAATAATTTGATAACTTTTGTCCTCAAATTATAGGATATATAATGATGAAAATAATGTAAGTGGGGGTGTAATTATTGATCGAGGCTAAAAATAGTCATTGAAATAATTTTTTTATCTATTATGAACATAATGTGTATGCATTATAATGTGTACATGTTATATTTACATAGTTCTATATCATATAACTATGTCATTAGAATGTTATGTGATGTAATTACCTCTTGATTGATGTCAAAATTAGATCCTATATAGATGAAATTACACTATATTATCTCCAAGTAACATCCTATACTTGAATTTAAGTTCAAAGGGTTCAGATTACCACTAATTGCCTTTATGATTGCATTTGTGATAAAACTAGGGCTGATTGAGCGTCATATCACATTATATAGTTGTAATTAAGGTGAAAGGGCTCAATTTGGCCTAATTTTCCTTCATAAAATAACTAGTGGACTATTTTATTTAGTATGTTATGTCAGTGGGGTAGATTGACCCCCAAATTACATCTTGTATAGTCAAAATTAGGTTTATGAGGCTTGATTTAGCCCAAATAATGTCCCTAATTACATCAATTAGTAATCAACTAATTAGATCAATAAATTAATGTGATGGAATTAGAGATAATAATCATGTCCTTATCTTATAGTTAGGTTCAAGGGGCTTAAATTGGCCCTAATTTCCTTTGTGATTGAATTGGTGGACTATTTAATTTAGGGTCTTGGGACAATGGGGTTGATTGACCCCTAAATTACATCAATCAAAATTAGGTTCATGGGATAAAATTTCATCCAACATACATCATTGATTCTAATAATAGACTAATTTGGTCAATATGTCAATAAATATGAGCTAATTTTTCCCCATATCACATCCTAGACTCATAGTTAGGTTCAAGGGGTTTATATGCCCTATTTACCTTAATGTTTATGTTTGTGATAAAATTAGGGTTGATTAAGCTATATGTTACATCTTATACAATTGATTGAGCCATAAATTAGGTTCATGTGGATTAAGTTACCCAAAATCACATCCGTAATTGTACCAATTAACTAACTAGATTAATTAATGATGAAATCAGAGCTAATTTGGCCCCAAATCATTTCTTGCTCTTGTAGTTAGGTTGAAGGGGCTAAAATTCACCTCAATTTCCTTTGTGATTGAATTGGTGGAAAATTTGGTTTATTTTTTTATGATATTAGGGTCAGTTGACCCCCAAATTACATCTTGTATATTCAAAATTAGGTTCACATGGTTCACTTTTATCCAACTTGCATCATTGATTGTAACAATTGACTAATTGGCTTAATATGTCAAAAAATATGATCTAATTTCTTACCCCAAATCACATCTTAGATTCATAGTTAAGTTCAACAGGTTCATATTGGACTTAATTAACTTCATATTTACATTTGTGATAAAATTAGGATATAACTTTTAGGTTTTACGGTTTAGGGTAGTAACAATTGACTAATTAAGGACATATGTCAAGAAATATGAGATAATTTATCCCCAAATCACATCATATACTTGAATTTAGGTTCAACAGGTTCAAATTAGTGCCAATTATCTTCATGTTTACATTTGTGATATAATTAGGGTTGATTAAGCCACATATGTTGCATCTTATACAATTAATTGAGCCAAATTAGGTTCATGTGGCTCAATTTGGCCCAAATCACATCTCCAACTGTATCAATTATTCAATTAGATCAATTCATGTTGTAATTAGATATAATTTAGCCCAAAATCATGCCATGATCTTGTAGTTAGTTTGAATAATTCAAATTGGCATCAAATTCTGCCTTGATTGAATGAACTATTTAGTTCATTATATGATGACACTAGGGTCAATTTCACTCCAAATGACATCATATATAGTTGAAAATAGGTTCATATGGCTCATTTTATTAAAAATCATCACACTGATTGCACCATTTCACTAATTGGTCCAATTTATGATGAAATCAAAGCCAATTTAGCCTAAAAACATATTATATATTTGTAGTTAGGTTCAAGGGGCTCATATTGACTTTAATTGCCTCCAAACTTGAACCAATAAACTATTTAATTCATTATATGATAACACTAGAGTTTATTGATCCCAAAACTACATCTTATACATGTCAAACTTACATCTATCAATGAACCAAATGATTTTTTACTTTATTATTTAGTGAAATTGAAGCTGATTAACCCCAAATCACATTTTATAGTCACAGTTAAGGGGCTCAAATTAGCCCCAATTTCCTTTAGATTTAATGAATGGAATATTTAGTTTATTTTATTATTAAGTCAAGGTTGACATCCCCAAATTACACCGTTTATAGTCAAAATTAGGGTCACAAGGCTCATTTTCTCTCAAACTTCATCACTAGTTGTACCAATTCACTCATTCACTCAATATGTTAGGAAATCTAAGGTAATTTACCCTAAATCACATTCTATACATGAAGTTATGTTCATGGGGTTCAAATTGGTCCTAATTTTCTCCATTATTGAAATAATTAACTATTTCAGTCATTTTGTAATGAAACTAGGCCTGGTTGAACCCTAAATCTATTTAACCCCAAAATATAGATATGGGATTTTAGGGTTAAAGGGGTAGAGATATACTAAAAATGGAAAGTAAAACTATGATATATATTTTAATGATAATGAAAACAAGATTTTTTTTGGTTTTGATGATAATATATATCTTGATCTAGAATAGCTAGAAATTAAATTGGATTTAGATTCTAGATCAGTCACCTAATTTTAGAAATTATACCTTTGTAGCTGTGGACACTTACATTGACGTGGGATGGTTACATTGATGTTATTATATGAATTAGACATAATATATAATACCTATTAAAACTATATGTGACCACTTGGACTCTTTCTTATTATGTGTCACCTTCACTCTAGTGCATTTAGATTTAGTTCATGGATTGTCAATCCTTGTCAAATAGGAAAACCCTAGTTTTTCATATTCATAGTGCTTGTGGGAAAAATGGTATATTGGGAACATAATTTTGAGATACCCTAAATAACCCTCTATTAATGAGCATTGCCTATATAATCAATACTTCAAATATGGCCTCAGACTTATGTAGTTATCCCCTATGCGTTAGATTATGTATGTGAAATATTCTGAGCCATTTTTTTTCAAATTTTCAATTACAATCAACAGAGCAATACATAGTCGTTAGGGTTAGACTTAAACCAAAACGATATTGAAGCAACTCTAAATAGAATGTACACTAGGATTTTGAGGAGGCCAAGGTGTGAGCATTGGTAAGAGGATTTGAATGTAGAAACAGAGCTGGAAGGAACTCTAACCAAGAATGGCACTAATGATGGCGAGCATATGGTCAGAGGATCTTCTACTACTACAAGTATTGAAAAGAAACTCAACACCAAGTATGTGCTACCCAATATAGTATGGAGTTGAGGCTATCATATGGTAGAGTGATATGAATTATAATGCTATGAAGAGAAATAAGCAAGAATGCTAAAATACTCAATGTCAAGAATGTGCTTTCCAACCTGAGACAGAATGGGAGCTACCGTATGACGGAGATATATAGTATTACAATGTAGTTTCAAAATATAAGATAAGCATTAAAAATCATGAATAAACAAGATTAAAGAACTACTATCAGTACTACTGTTAGCTTACAATTTGATAGAGAATTCACCTGTCAAGAGCATAGAGTTGGAACAATTCAATGAGCATTTAAATAAATAATTCTCCTTGCTTAATGGAAACACCGAGACTACTTTCTTCTCTCAAAAAAATAGATTCAAGATTTTGATCTGTTCTAATTTGCACCTTTAAATGTAAAACCAACAACCTGAGATCACACTAAAATGGACATATCTCTCACACAATTCATCTAATTGATGTGAAATGAAAACTAAAAGACCCTAATGATGAAGGCACCCAAGATTGGAACACAAAATAGACCCAAAAGTTTCTATATAATTTATGCACAAATCCCAATGCACACATAAATGGTATAGTCTAGCAAGAGGGGTGATTTGCCTTTAAAAATCACATCCTTCATTAAAAATTCTACAACTTATAGAAAAGGTGTGCCCTTCACAAATAGAGAGATATAGACAATACCCATAATGAATTTTTTTGTCTTTTTTGACTTATGAATAAAAAACACAATCTACTATGAGGAATATGATTTTATTAAATCTCTCTAATATGCATAAACTGATCTATAGAACCACACACTGACTACAATGCACAAATCCTACATACAAAACAATCAAACTACACTATCCCACCACTAGTTGTTATCTTTCAAGCGAGAAGCAATGCCAAGCTAGGAGGCTTTCATTCCTTGAAGCAATACCAAAGCCAATCTGACAACACAACAGTCCTATAGCTAAAGATGCCCCAAATGAGGACCAATGGCTTCCTTTTATAATTTTTGGTTGACCCTTCTAGAAACCCTAATCCTCCAATAGATGGCATCCCACTTTCCCAAGCAGAATTTTGACTTTATATTATAAACTTTATTTCCTCCTTGAAGTTGGCACCCAACTTAAGCTTGGATTAAATATTTAATAATAAATATAATTAATTCCTTAAAATGAGGCACCCAACCCATAAAGAACATCTTTTAAAAACAACTTAAAGTGAAGTAGTTAGGCCAAGGGGAAAGTCAATGTTATAATATATCATTAAAACATGACTTAATTAAAATAATTTGACTTATCTCTCCATTTGTGCCCCAAAGCCCAAAAATGAGTAATCCAACTGATCAAACTAAAATGGAAAGCCAACCATGTTGAAACCAATAGGAACACTACCTGAAATAGAATTTACTAAAAAGAGTAAATTCTTGAAGATGCTCAGAATGCCAAAAAGAACATATGACTACGAAGCTCTTTGAAAACCTAGAAAGAATCTACCATTGAATCAACCAACCTCAAACAAGAGCATCCTTCAAAACAAGAAACCCTAATTTTACCTTTTGAGTAGCCTACGGGTCTCAGGAATAGGCCAATGATCACTGGAAAGATCATGCTCGAGAAGGGGACATTATAGTCTGCCCTCCCCAAGATTGCTTGTCCTCAAGCAATCACAAACTTGGATGCTATAGAAGCTCATCATTCTCCCAAGTTGCATCCTCCATAGGCAAAATTTTCCACTTCGCCAAGTATTCTCTAATTATTCTTTTCCTCAAAGAATGTTCTCTATAATCAAGTATCTCCTTTGGAATTAAAACCAACTATTCTTCTTCATCCAAAGGTGGCAACTGAGATGAAGCAAAAAACTTATGTCCAAGTGCCTTCTTGAGGTGAGACACATGGAAGACATTGTGTACTCTGCTATCAGAAGGTAGCTCCAACTCATAAGCTACTGCTCCAACCTTTTTGATAACCTTGAATGGCCCATAGAAATGAGGTCTGAGCTTCTCAGCTTCACTCTTCTTGAGAGTAGATTGTCTGTAAGGCTGTAATCAAAGATAAACCATATCCCCAACCTTAAAAGAGCACTCAACACACCATTGATCAACATACATCTTTTGTTGATTCTGTGCCATCTAAATATTGTTCCTTAATGATTTCATGATATCTTGACTCTGCTTGAATAAGTCCTTGGCTTGAGGAGGTTTGCTATCACCAAACACCAAATCAACAAAGCTAGGAGCTTCATAACCATAAAGAGCCAAGAAAGGTGACATATTTATTGACATGTGAAAATAAGAATTATAGCATTACTCACCTATGTGAAGTGACTTTACCCATGTTCTTTGCTGCTTGGAAACATAGTTTCTCAAATAGCCTTCCAACCACTTGTTCACTATTTCCATTTGTCTATCTATTTAGGGGTGATAACTAGTACTTGGAGTAAACACAATACCACTCATTCTGAAGACCTCTTGCCAAAAAGTGCTTAGGAACTTGCTATCCTCATCACTCACAATGTTTTTTGGCAGCCCATGTAACCTAAACACCTCATGAAAAAATAGATCTGCAACTTGGGCTGCTGAAAAAGAGCTAGTAACGGTGAAGAAGTGAGCAAATTTGGTTAGTCTATCCACTACAACATAGATACAATCCTTCCCTTGGACCTTGGACAATCTTGTGATGAATTCCATCAATATGCTTTCCCATTTTTGGTTGGGAATAGGGAGAGGTTGCAAGAATCTAGCTGGTAGAGTATGCTCATTCTTATTCATTTGACAAGTGGGACACTCCTAAATGTAGCGTTGAACTTCCCCTTTCAACCCTTTCCAAGAAAATCTTTCCCAGATCTGCCTATATGTCTTAAATAATCCTTGATGACAAGCAAGCAGAATGTCATGAAATGTCAACAAAATCTTCTTTTTGAGCTTAGAATTAGCCACCAAAAAGATCCTACCCTTGTAGTGAATCAACCCTTCAATCACCTTGTACCTTTCATCATGAAAATACCCTCAATAATGCTGGTTGCAAACTATTTTTTGGCATAATCAGCAAGCAACATGTCCTTCCAATCAGTAGTAAGCTCGCACATTAAGCTTAAATGGGGTTTATTAGATAGAGTGTCAACCACAATGTTATTTTTCCCCTTAACATACTCGATGTCAAAATCATAATCTTGGAGCTTACTCACCCACTTTTGTTGTCTTTCATTCAGATCCTTTTGATGCATAAAGTGCTTGAGATTGTTATGATCAGTCTTGACCACAAACTTGTTTCCCACCAAATACTATCTGAACTTAGCTAATGCATGAATAATGGCAAGCATTTCCTTGTCATAAATGGAGTAGGTTCTTTCAACACCTCTTAGATTTCTACTCTAAAATACTATGGGATGTTTGTTTTGCATCAAAACAGCCCTAAATCCTTCACTAGATGCATCACACTATAGCTCAAAAGGCTTGGAGAAATTCAGAATAGCCAAAACTGGACAAGAGCTCATGATCCTCTTAAAATTATCAAAAGTAGATTAAGCCTTTTCTGACCAACAAAAGGCCCCTTTTTTCGTGAGATCAGTAAGAGGAGCAGCATTCTATGAGTACCCTTTCACAAATCTTCTATAAAATCCACAAAGACCCAAGAACCCTTTCAATTGAGTCAAGTTCTTAGGAGGTGGCCAATCAACAATGGCCTTGATCTTTTTCAGATCAACCTTCACTCCCTCAGCACTGATTATGTGACCAATGTACAGTAACTCCTCCACTCCAAATTCATATTTAGATGCTTTGGCGAATAAGCTCTCAAATTTTAGGATGCTAAGCACTTCCTCCAAGTGCTTTTGATCATCCCATTTCTTGTTAAAAATTAGGATATCATCAAAAAATATCAATACAAACTTCCTCAGTTATTTTTGAAAAACTCAATTCATGCAAGACTAGAAAGTAATAGGAGCATTAGTCAACCCAAATGGCATGACTAGAAACTTGAAGTGGCCATAGTGACATCTAAAAGCTATCTTCTCAACATCTGATCCCCTCATCCTAATCTGGTGGTAGCCTGATCTCAAATCAATCTTTGAAAAGAACTTGGCTCCATGTAGCTCATTAATGAGCTCATCTATCCTTGAAATGGGGTATTGGTTTTTGATGGTGATTTTATTCAAAGCATGATAGTCCACACATGTGCATGGTACCATCCTTCTTCTTCACAAGAACCACTGTTGAAGTGAAGGGGCTCTTGCTTGGGTGAATGAAACCCATCTCTAAGAGTTCTTGAATGTTTTTCTCAATCTCATCCTTCTACTTCTTGGGGTACCAATATGGAGTTGTAATATCTAGTTTAGCTCCTTCCTTGAGCTCTATGATATGTTCTAAATCCTATTCAGGTGGTGGTCCAGGAGGCAAATCAGCAAATACCTTGATCTTCTTTGTGAGTAGAGACTAAACATCAGGAGGATAGTCTCTCTTAGTTTCAATCGAACTAGTAGGAAGAATCATACATGCTGCAACCCACTCAACTTGATCATGATGGATCGGCCTTGCCATTCTCTTGAATGACATAACCCAAGGTCCCCCATTGGACATTCCTCTTAGTACTATCCTCTTCCCATCGGATTGAAACTTGAGCTCCATATTTTGTAGATTTAAGGAGATCTCTCCAAGTGAATGTAGCCATTGAATGCCTATAATAGTATCTATATCTCCAATGTTGACTACATAGAAGTCATCCTTGACTTCATAGTTTCCCAATTACATAGTCATGTTTGAGATCTTCTTGGTGCATGAGATGTGGAACCCATCAACAACCATAATCTTGAAGCCTTCAAACTCTTCTATCTGTAGCCCCTTCTTTGACACCACAACTTCATCAATGAAGTTATGTGTTAGTCCAATGTCAATCAAAGTAACTATTTGCTGCCCCTTAATCATCCCTCAAACTTTGAAGGATTCATTCCTTTGGAATCTCAAAAGTTCAGCCAAAATGCCTCCACTTTCCTTTTCATCTTCAGACTCTTTTGGAGCTCTTTCCACTTCACTATCTTCAAAATCAGACTGCTGGTCTGAGAAATTAGAATTAATTTCACCAACTGAATAGTACTTAATTTGGTGAAATTTGACTCCCTTTGGGAAAACATGATCTTGAGACCATTTTTATCTAGACCAAAAACATAGCCCCTTTCTTTTGAGTTCGTTCAGTGTCTCAGGATCCAATTTTGTGACATGAGGATTATGCTAATTGAACTCCTTATGTTGAGGTCTTAAAGGAGGTCTATTATGAGGTCTTTTTCCTTTATCCCCCTTGTGAAAGGATGGCTTGGTTTGAAACTTCACCTTAGGAGCAACCCACTCCATGTTTCTTGCTTTCTTCATTGCCTCTTGTAGGGATAGTGGATCAAAGGATTTAATCTAACCCTTGAGTGGTTCTATCAATCCTTCACTGAAAAGGATCACTAATCACCTCTCTATGATGCTAGTGACCATCACTGAAAGTCTCTAAAACTCAGCTATGTAGGCATCAACTGTGTCATACTGCTTCAACTATTCCAATTCTCTAAAATGTATTTTAGGATCTTTTTTCTCAAATCTCTCGATGAGCCTATTGGTGAACTCATCATAGGTAGTGATAGACTGATGACCTAAGGTGACTAGGCCATGGTACCACCACTCATGTGCCACCCCATCAAGGTGTAGTGTAGTGAACTTTATTGCCTCCTCTTTTGCCATGGGTCTAAGAGCTAAATATTTATCTAGCTTCTGTATCCAAGCTCGAGATAAACTGTTATTACTCCTATCATAGTGTGGAAGTATAACCTTGTTGATAGCTTGATACAAATCCCCTTGCACTGTTGTTCTTATTTACTCATAATTTCTCCCTTGTCCCTTATCCTTTCTCTTATGATCCATAAAGTCATTATAGGACATGTCCATCTTGATGTCATCAGGGAGAGAATCCTACTCTGCATGGAGAAGTCTCAACTATTCCATGAATGAAGCATTCTCTTCAGGATCAGGTTGGGTTTTTACTGGTGCTAAGAAGGTGGGTTTGAAGGGCCTAGAAGAAATGTATGTGCTATTTTAAAAAAGCTGAGAAGCACATCCATCAAGCTGGTTATAGGCACTGTGCTCCCCTCTATATCGTGTGTTGTTCTGTGGAGTTGTGTTCTGGCCCACTTTCCCCGTCATGAGAGATACCATATCCATCAAGGCATCCATCTTCCTTTACAATCTCTTTCTAGGACTTATCAATCTCTCTCTTCCCTTCCCACTATCATATCTATTTTTGGTAAACCTCTCATTACCCCTAACTGACCTCTCACCTTCTACCATATCTATTTCCTGAGAAGACTCCCAATGAGCCCTCAAGACCTTTGAAGTTGTCTAACCTTCTAGAGCCTGATACCACTAAAACTGTTTTGCAAATTTCTTATCTTCCCTTGCTATGTATCTCTTTTCTTTGTCACTCATAGATGGTTTGTTCATAGGATGGCATGATACTTAGCTCTGATACCACTGAAATATTTTGAGCCAATTTTTTTCAAATTTTCAATTATAATCAGTAGAGCAATACACAGTCATTAGGGTTAGCCTTAAACCAAAATGATACTGAAGCAACTCTTACTATAATGTACACTAGGATTTTGAGGAGGCCAAAGTGTGAGCATTGGTTAGAGGATTTGAATGCAAAAATAGAGCTGGAAGGAACTCTAACCAATAATGGCACCAATGATGGTGAGCATATGGTTAGAGGATCTTCTACTACTACAAGTACTGAAAAGAAACTCAACACCAAGTATGTGCTACCTAATCTAGTATGGAGTTGAGGCTACCATATGGCAAAGTGCTATGAATTATAATGCTATGAAGGGAAATAAGCAAGAATGCTGAAATACTTGACGTCAAGAATGCGATTTCCAACCTGAGATGGAATGGGAGCTACCATATGATGGAGATATATAGTATTACAATGCAATTTTGGAATATAAGATAAGCATTGCAAATCATGATTAAGCAAGATTAAAGAACTACTGTTAGTACTAATGTCACCTTACAATTTGATAGAGAATTCACCTATCAAGAGCATAGAGTTGGAACAATTCAATGAGCATTTAAATAAAGAATCCTCCTTGCTTAATGGAAACACTGAGGCTGCTTTCTTCTCATAAAAAAATAGATTCAAGATTCTGATCTGTTCTAATCTGCACCTTTAAATGTAAAATTGGCAACCTGAGATCACACTAAATGGACATATCTCTCACACAATTCATCCAATTGATGTGAAACGAAAAGCAAAAGACCCTAATGATGAAGGCACCCAAGATTAGAACATAAAATAAACCCAAAAGTTTCTATATAATTTATGCACAAATCCCAATGCACACATAAATGGTATAGTCTAGCAAGAGGGTTGATTTGCCTTTAAAAATCATAGCCTTCATTAAAAATTATAAAACTTACAAGAAAGGTGTGCCCTTCACAAACAGAGAGATATAGACAATACCCATAATGAATTTTTTTGTCTTTTTTGACTTATGAATAAAAAAACACAATCTACTATGAGGAATATGAATTTCCTAAATCTCTCTAATATGCATAAACTAATCTATAGAACCACACACTAACTACAATGCACAAATCCTACATACAAAACAATCAAACTACACTATCTCACCACTAGTCGCTATCTTTCAAGCGAGAAGCAATGACAAACTAGGAGGCTTTCATTCCTCAAAGCAATCCCAAAGCCAATCTGGTAGCATAACATTCCTATAGCTAAAGATGCCCCAAATGAGGACTAATGGCTTCCTTTTATAATTTTTGGTTGACCCTTTTAGAAACCCTAATCCTCCAATAGATGGCGTCCCACTTTCCCAAGAAAATTTTTGACTTTATATTATAAATGTTATTTCCTCCTTGAAGTTGGCACCCAACATAAGCTTGGATTAAATCTTTAATAAGAATTATAATTTATTCTTTCAAACGAGGTGCCCACCCCATAAAGAACATCTTTTAAAAATAACTTAAAGTGAAGTAGCTAGGCCAAGGGGAAAGTCAATGTTAAAATATAACATTAAAACATGACTTAATTAAAATAATTCAACTTATCTCTCCATTTGTGCCCCAAAGCCCAAAAATGAGTAAGCCAACTGATCAAACTGAAATGGAAAGCCAATCGTGTTGAAACCAATAGGACCACTACCAAAAATAGAATTTACTAAAAATAGTAAATTTTTGAAGATGCTTAGAATGCCAAAAAGAACATATCACTGTGAAGCTCTCTGAAAACCTAGAAAGAATCTACCATTGAATCAACCAACCTCAAGTAAGAGAATCCTTCAAAACAAGAAACCCTAATTTTACCTTTCGAGTAGCCTATGAGTCTTAAGAATAGGCCAACGGTCACTGGAAAGATCATGCTCGAGAAGGGGACATTACAGTATGAATCATGTAATGTGTGATAAGCAAGTACATAGAGTGACCTAGCTTGTAACTTAAAAAATATGGCTCAAAGAGTGCTCTTTTAGTACTTCAAACCTATAGATGTGTTGTCCCTATGACTGATATGTAAATAGGAAAAAATAGGGAAGCCTTCCTCACTTGAGTGCTTGATTTAATGCCTTTCATAAATTACCTTGTGAGTTATTTGGTCTATATTAGGTGTTTTTTTAGGTCAAAAAAGAATGAAGATTGATCTTATATTTATACCAATAACTTTGGATAGTATCTCTCATCAAATAATGTAGCATGACCATAAAAATACATTTCATTTGTAAATTGGATGACTTAAGGGCACTACACACTTGTGTCAGGATAGGGCACTTGCATCAACGTAGACATCTGATTAGGATGTAAGTGTCTGGATAGCTAGAAAATAGGCATGGGTATATAAATTGTAAAAACATAAGATAGGTAGATTTATAACATTTTGGGCAAGATAGAAGGCCTGAGTCAATAGAATAACATTAGTTAGACTAAGAGATAAATAATTAGGCATAGATAGATAGGGTATGGGATATTTTTAGTAAATTTAAAGGTATATAAGTAGAATGTAAATCCATGATATGCATTTTTCAATTTCACAAAACTAAGGTGCTATATAATTTAGAAACTATGTCTAATTTTCCCCACCCTTTAATCTAGTAATGAAATTTCTAGTTTAAATGAAAAAGAATGTGTACTTGGTGTGTATAACATACCTTGACTTTGCTTAAGTCCAATTTGAATAATTTTTTGGTGATTGACTTGGAATGAAGAGCATGTTACAATATATAGTTAGTGCATATAATATTAAATTGAAATCATAGAAATGATTGAAATTAAAAGAGAATAAGGTTTAAGAGTACAAGTGTATTAATGTAACTATATTGACTTTTGGAAATTTCATTTGAAAATATAAATCTTTATGAATCATTAGAGCTTAGATTAGGAAAAATATAAAATATATAAAGTTCATATATCTAAATAGATAAAAAGAGATCAAAATACACATTCCCCCAACCTTGAAGAAAATGTGAGTTTCCACACAATACTTGAGATTAGCTAAACTATGCAACCCAATCATGCTTATATCCTAGGGAGTGTGAGTGAACAAAGTCAACTCACACTATAAATTTGGTGAGGCTATTTTATGTAATCAATTCCAACCTATAAACTTGGAAATATTGAGTACCTTAACCATACCAAAAATCTAACCAACAACTACATTAGATTGGCCCAATATAGTCTATAAAAAAATCCAACGTCGTGGGTGATGACAGTCCTTAAAAGTGTTTGAAATATGAAAATTATTTGATTTTTTAATTTATTCACACATTTATTAGCATATACACCTTAGATATGTGTCATGTTAAAACTATGTATAACAAAAACACCAATATATATAATTCTATCACAAATGTGTATCTGAATCAAATAACTATGAATTTGGCTAATTTATAATTGTGGAGAACATGTTTCTAAAAAATTCCCCCACTATAATATGAAACTAAAAATTGGTGTAAGTGTGAAAAACATGTTTCAAAAATATGCCCACACTACAATCTAAATCTAAGAAATAGTATAAGTGTGGAGACCATGTTTCCAAAGCATGCCTCCATTGTAATTTGAATCTGATAACTAGTGTAAGTACCAATGTGGAGGACATGTTTCCAAAACATAACCCAACTATAGTCTAGATATGTTTCATACTAAATAAGTGTGGAGAACATGTTTCTACAACACACCCCAACTAAATTTGAAATTATGAAAAATTTGGAGAACATGTTTTCAGAACATGCCCCTACTAAAATTTGAATCTATGAAGCAATGTGGAAGTCATGCCTCTATGACATGCCCCTAGTTTAATGTAAGGGAAATTATAAACTTGTAGTTAACTTACCTTAAAAGGATAATATAATCATGTAAAGTATGAATGTACCATGAATCATGTAAAGGGAACATGTCTAGGTAGATATATCATTGAAGCACAAAGAGTGTGATCATATGAAGGCCTAAGATAATGATATAGATCATGAAGACTTATAGAGAGTAATAATAAAATATAAATAAATAACCAAGCAAAAACACAAGATTAATCAAAATAAAATCAAAAAATAATGGTCCAAGGAGCCCTCAAATAAGGAGCATGTTTAAATGCCACATAATCCAAGGGAGATGACACAATCAAATGCCCACAAAATCAAGAATGACATATTAAAATGTCAAAATACAAAAAGGGATAGTATATTAAAATTTCAAAGATTCAAACAAATGAAAGGGGGATACAAAAAATGGAGCATATTTAAATGATCAAACAAGCAAGATAAGACACTCAATGAAGTGCATGGATGAAGGCATAAGTAACAAACATAAACATATCATAATAGCCCCTAGATCCTATGTGTTAGAAAAAAATGCTAAGTACATAGAATTTCAAGTAAAATTTTAAAGATATAAGCATTGATAAATGCATGTGTAATTACATAAACTCAAACATGATAATGTAAAATGACCATAGAATGATGTAACTTGGGTGTATCATGATCAAAGAAGTGAATGCCCCCAATGTCTATATGACATGAGTAGGGGGAAGGCCCAACATCCAAAAGTTCATAAATAATTTATTTGTGTATGCCTTTATCATAATGAAAATATGTGTGAAACACGTGCATATATAAATAAATGGTATGTTATCCACTAACATGAAACTAAAAACATAGATGTTGAGGACCCAATAGAACATGTAAATCTTGAAAATAGTTTTGGATTTTTGAAGTGTTTTCATTTTTTTAGTATTTTTTAGATTGGATAAGCTACCAAATTATTTCAAGAGGAGGATTATAATATTTTAGGAGTAGTAAATGTATAAAATATCTTGAATGGGATGTGTGCATAGTAGAATTAGATGGTGTATCATAATCTTATGGTATGTTTATAATTGGTATATTTGGTTTACATTTATCCACATTTGGTTTCTTATTTATTGGTGATGATTTAAATAGATAGGTACCAGGTCTTATAGATATGAATAGATTATGTGGTAAATTATGGAGCAGATCAGAACATGGTTTGTTGAATTATTCATCTAAAGATTGTTTACCATCTATATAAATAGTGAATTTGGTATGATTTGAAGAAAGCCTTGTATTTTCATCCTTCATATCGATATTTGTAAAATTATATCTTTCAAGTGTCTCTTTATTTTTGATCTCTTTTGTTAGAAATCATGTTTTAAATATCTAATGTGCCCATTTATTTTTTATAACATTACCTTTTCTATTTATGTTTTATTCTTTGACTTGTTCTCATTTTTAGGTTCTTTATATTTGAAAAAATGTATTTTTGAATGATTTACATCATAATTACCACTATATCCCAATCCTTTTTTATCATTATTATCGAATGCATAGATATGATGAGTTATGCCTTGCGAATGTTTTCCCAATCCTTGACCCTAATAACCAAAGTTTTTTATATATTTCTTTCCAAAACCATATTTTTTGGAAAACCAAGTATATTTATTGAGAGCTAAAATTTTATCATTTCCTTGATTTGATTCTTTTTTTTGAACATTTTCTTGCTCTATGTTTGATATTGGCAACTATTTTTGCTCTAAATTTTTCTTTGGTAACCACATTTTTTGTTTTGGTATTTGTGGTTTATGAGAGATACACATAATTTGAGTGGTTTTCTTGGTTGATGTATCAATGATATGAACACCGATATCTTTATGACTTTGTATTTTTTTATTTAAAGCAAAACAAAAATTTGTATGATGCCCATATATTCTATGATATGCACAATAGTATTTAGATATTTTGATAGGATGTGGAGGAGGTAATTTGATTACTTTGTCTCAAATAATTTCTCTTGGGATTTTAATTTTTATCTTATTAATCTTTGGTATGATTTTTGGATCACTTATTTTAGATGTATTTTGTTATAGCTTTAAATTTGGATTAAAAACCTTGTTTGGCACAACATTAGTAGATGAGGATGCAAACACATGATTAACACTACCATGAGTTGAATTTTGTAGGCATGTAATCTGATTTTATAACTATTTTATTGAATTCATCATACTAGTTATTTGATCTTGTAGGGATTCACAAGCACAGACTCTAGGTAGCTTGGATTGAATATGAATACATACAACATCTACCTTACCCCTTGAAGGAGTGATATCATAAAGCTAGTTAGAAGGATGGTAGCTGTCACCCTCATTAGGTTTATAAGGAAGAGGATAAATACTATTGAAATAAGAATTGTAAAGAGGGATTAAATTTTGATTTTGTTTTGAGACCCTCTCATTATATTGATCAAGTTGGTTACTCATTTTAATTGATTTCATCAAACATGAAACATATCAAGTAACAACTACCATGATGCAGTATAAAATGAAGTAGCTAAGAGATGTATCCATATTAAACATGTTTTTAGAAAAGGGGAAATTTTGATTTTTGAATATTGAATTGTTTGAAATCAGGATTTAAAAAATAGTAAATTAAGAAACCCTAGGTTAACTAGGGTTTTGAAACTAAAGGTCAAGGTCACCATAATGTGCCAAACAAAGAGAAAATAATATAAAGTGATTGGTTAAGAAATTTTAGATTCTAAAACATTTTTTTATAAAAAATTATTAAGGATATGAACCCAAAAAAATAGAGAAACAAAAATATAATGTATGGCTTATAGGTTTAAATTTACTAAAAATAGTAAAATAGTAAATTTGTAAAATCCATATAATATTTTAGCAAAAAAGAGATTTTTTTCTATATAAAAATAATTATGAAAAACCTTTGAGTACATTTAAATTTAATCTATTATCAATTTCAAATAGGCTAAACAATATGGAATGTTTCAGAATATTCCTAATAAAGAATCATAAATTATGATAAAATAGGAATTTATTTTAGATGTATGAGATATATTTTTGTATAAAATATTATTTTAGATAAAAACCATAAATTTATAACAAAATAATTATACCATGCATCTTGTATGTCTATATTTACTAAAAATAGTTAATTATCCAAATTGAAAAATATATCCTAAATTTAGCAAACATAAAAGGTTTTTTAACATACCAACCTGAGTAGAAAATACCTCTACAAAATTTTTAAATGGACCCATTTAGAGGAAGAAATACATCAATCAAGGAATAATCTTGAAAACATATGCACATAAATCCCTTGTCACCAAAAGAGGGTAAAACCCTAGGGTAAACTTTAGATTTAAAAATCCATCACAATAAAATAAAACCCTAGGAGGTTAAAAACCCTAGATCAGACTAGGTTTTCAAAGTAATATATAAAAGTTAGGTTCACTAAATGTTTAACCCTAAAATCTAGACATGGGGATCTAGGGTTAAAAGGGAAAAGATATACTAGGGAATAAGGATGGTATATCATCTCTAAAGTAGGACAACTATTTTTAAAACTTAGATAAACATATATTGAATTTATTATCCTAAAATATGCTAAAAATGGAAAGTATAGCTATGCAAGATATCATAATGATAATGAAAATAAGATACTTAGTTATTTATAATACTAATATATATTTGGATCTATAATAAATATAAAGTAGATAGGATCTAGATTTTGGATCAATCACATAATTTTTTAAATTGTACCTCTATATCTATGGACACTTACATCAACCTGGGATGGTTGCATCGATGTTACTATCTAAATAAGATTCAAGTGTCTAATATACAATACCTACTAAAATTATATAAACCACCTAGATGCTTTTAGGTTCTATTTCACCTTCATTCATATGCACTCAGATTTGGATTATGGACTATTGTTCCTTGTCAAATACAAAAACCCTAGTTCTTCATCTTCATAGTGGTTGTGAAAAAATGGGTTAGTGGGAACAAAGTGTCAAGATACCCAAAATAAACCTCTATTAGTGAGTGTTTCCTTTATAGACAATACTTTAAAGAGGTCCTCAAAATTATGCAGTTCTCCCCTACATGTTGACTTATTGTTGAATCATGAAATGTGTGATAAGAAAATACATAGAGTTACCTAGCTTGTAACTTGGAAAATATAGCTCATGGAGTTCTCCTTTAGTACTTCTGACTTGTAGAATTGTTATCCATATGACTGATATACAAATATACAAAAATATGGAAGATTTTCTCACTTGAGTTCTTTATTTATTTCCTTTGGTAAATTTCCTTTTGAGTTGTTTGCTCTATGCTAGGTGTTTTTTAGGTTAGGAATGAATGTCTTTATCTAAAATTTATACCAATCCTTTGGAGAATATATCACATTAAATCACTTAGGACAACCATAGGAATATGTTTCATTTATAAAATATATGAATTTAAGGCATTGGAATCTTCCATTAGGATAACACACTTATGCCAACATATGTGTTTGATTGGGATGCAAGTGTCCAAGTAGCTAAAAATTAGGCATAAGTCTATTACTTACATAAATAGAATATAAACAATTTTATAGCTTTCTAAGAAAGATAGAAGGCTTGAGTCATCAAAATAATAGTAGTTGGACTAAGATATAAGAAATTAGGCATAGAGATATTGTGTATGTATGCCTTTTAGTAGTGGGAAAGGTCTAGAAGCTGAAGGTTTATCCATGATATGTATTTTCTAAGTGTACAAGACTAAGGTGATATATAATTTACATATAATGTCTAAAAAATCATATTTTATATATTAAAAATTAGGATCATAGATATACACTCACTAAAATTTTATCCCTATATCCATTATGTCCTTTTTGTGGTAGTGTATATATTGACATAATCCACTTTAAAATAAAAATATAAAAATTATAAATGTGAATAGATAGATATATAAATATAAACACATACATATAGACTCATTTTTTGTTTTTATGCTATGTCAATGTAATGTGTATGATCTATAATACATATGTGTTATATTGCATAAACATTATGGTGTGTTTGAATTAAAAAACCATGCATTTTGGCTTAGAAATGGGTTGGATTCCTGAGTTAATTTCTTGGACCTATAGACACACAACTGAATCCAAGATATTTGATATAAAATAATAAAATTAAACTTCCATCACTAAAAACACTATGATTTTCATTGAGACAATTCATAAAATTATTACTACAATGATGAGTATGCTCTCCTTTTTTCATATATATATATATATATATATATATATATATATAAATAATTTTTGGACTATTTTAAGGTTTCCATCTACGTTGATTTCTAACTATCATTTTTTAATGCCATTACATGTTGTAAATATACATACCTATATAATTTTATGTATTTTTTTTTTTGATGATCCAAATGAAAAAAAATTATATTTTTCACAAACTAGGTTTAATTATACACATTAAAAAAAAAAAACTATTTTTCATTTTTTTGAGGTAGTTGGGGGACTGCACAACTAGCTATCCATTTTCTTGTTAGTTTTTAGGATCTATTTACTTGTAAAATTAATAATAAAAAATACTCATCAAATTATATATATATATATATATATATATATATATATATATATATATATATATATATATATATATATATATATATATATATATATATGTCATAAACTAGGTGATCTTATCTATTTTTTTATGAAATGGTTTCAAACAATATTAAATGTTTCTCAAAAAATGAGGGGCTACATAGCTAGATATCTACTCTCTTTTCCTAAAAAATAAGAATTTATATTCAAATTTTAGATGTTTGACATATTTATACTTAACTATTTTTGAAAAAAAATAGTGTTTTGGAAAATAAACTTGAAATTCTATAATTCGTGTTCTTATACCATATTCAAATTTTGAGTGTAGCCATCTCAAAAAATCTATAGAAGTTGAGATTTCTTAATTTTTAGAAAAAACTTGTCCATGGGTGGGCCCATTTTTTCCCCCATCTTTCTACACTTACCCCCAAATCAATATTTATTATAGTCATGGTAAATGATGATGATTTTAAATCCTTTATAATTACTACATGACTACCTCAAGTTATTTTCCTGGGCTTATTTAGATATGCCAAGAATCAACCCTACACTTGTCATGCACAAAATAATATTTTACCTATATGCAAAGATAGCTAGTCATAAAATAAAAATATGAATTCAAAAGTATCTTTTCTAGTTAAATATGAATGTAAAAGTCTCATTGATGTAGGATTTTATCCAATCAATATATTATCCCCCATGGGTATCTAATATTGTACCATTTATAAATCCTAATGGACAAATTAGATGTTGTACATACTTTTGTGATTTAATTAAGGCTTTTCCAAAGTGTGTTTTTACATTACCAAATATCAATATGATTTTAAACTATAGGTTTCATTAATATATTTATCATTTATGAATGTTTTTTTGTATATAATCAAATAAATATAAGTCTTGAAGACTATCTAAAACTTGCTTTTATTACATCATGGGGAACATTTTTTTATGTGGTCATGGCTTTTGGATTGAAAAATGCATGGGATAATTATCAAAGGGTTGTGATACACAAGTTCCATAATTTTATACATAAAATAGTGGAATACTATGTTGATGATCTACTCATGAAATCTAAACAACGATAGGATCACACTACATAATTACAATAAATATTCAAATGTTTACACATATATAATTTGTGCTTCCACCCTAAAAAATGTGTATTTGGGGTATATTTAGGAAATTTATTAGGATATATCATATCTTAAGGAGGCATAAAATTTGATCCAAATAAATTAAAATATATTGAAAACATGTTTCTACCAAAAGGATTAAATCAATTAAGGTGTTTACAAGGAAGAATTCAGGAAATAAGACATTTTTTGGCTCAAATAGATTACAAGACACAACATTTAAAAAAATATTAAATAAATATACATATTTTGGATGGGATTTTAATTATCAATAAATTTTTTATGAAACCAAATAATATCTACTTAATCCACCTATTCTCATACCTCTAGTACTATACAAGCCTTCGTTTCTATACATATCTATTATAAATCATGTTTTAGGGACTTTATTATCATAATATTATGATGATCATATATAACATGCAATATATTACATCATCCATACACTCATCCACTATGAATGAAATTATAATGCAATGGATAATTTATATCTTATAATTATTTTCTGATGCAGGAGCGTCTACGTACAGCTTCAGGCAAGGCGTGGTTATTAGGCATGCAAGCTCAAGTCATGTCTTAGTTTTGTATTTGAATTCATATTATGGTCTTTTCCCTCTATAATGTTATTAAGGAGGAGTAAATGTAAAAAGTAAAAGTAAAAAGGTAATGGTTGGGCTGTTGAGAAAATCAAGGGGAAGTGGTTGAAATCTTTCAACCGTAAGATATCATTCTTCTCCAATTTAGTATGTTGTTTAAAATAAAAAAACTATTTTTATTCTGAGCCCAAATTGGGCGTAGACGTTAGAGGAGAGGCTCTTAAAAAGATCAAGACGTAGAAAGAGATGAAGGGGGGACGTAGAGGAGAGAAAAATGATAGAGAGGAAAAAGGTCCTCTCATTCAAGGAAGAAAATATAATGAAGAAAAGAGAGGAGAATTAGTGAGGGAGGACCTCACTCAAGAAATGGTAAAGGAAAGAGAAGGAGTAGGCAAGAGAATGTGTGAAGAATAAAATAGGGATTTGGAAGCCATGGAATATGGAGATTGAATCTGGTATTAAATTGTAAGTCTTCTAGTTGATCAAGAAAAAAAATGAATATATTTGTCTCATATATGGTTTCTTTATGAATTCTGGTAACAGGCCTGCATATGTGAATGTGTGTATGTATGAAAGTATGTGTGTATGATGATTATCTAAATAAAATTGTGAAATACTGATTATTTTATATGTTGGGAAAAATATAAAGGTGGTATGATGTGATCAAGAGGTTTTAAGGAGTTTGGAATGTTGTAAAAAGCCTAAACAGGGTATTCAGGCCTGTAAAACTATAACCCACTGTCTTAAATCAAATCCACGTGAAAATGTTTGTATGAAGTCTAAAATGGTATGGAGATAATATCTATAAGTCAAGTATAAAATTAAGTGAAAAAAACCAGGCCCTAGAAACCCCTTTAATGTCTAAAAACTCCAAAGTTGAAATTCAGGCCTGTAGGTGACAGTGTACAAAAAAAGTTAAGAAACTTGTATGTTTTTTGCATTGTAAGTGGATTTATCAGGTCATTGTTGATAGATAATATGAATGGGGAATTAATTAAGGTATTGACATGGTTTTTATCCTCTTGAAATTCTATTGACCATTCAAAAAGAGATGACAATAATGAACCCTGTTGTCTATCATGAAAATACAATCCAAGACAACTGAGAAGTCTTGTTTGGAAAACACAGTAGGTTGAAATGACTTGGAGGAGGATTAGAGAAGGTGTAGGGAATAAATAAAGACCCTATAAAACTGATTTGAATCCTTGAAACAGGGTATAACACTCCCATCAAAATTAATTAGCTCTCGCCCTGTGACTGTCCAAGGGAAAATCTTGAATTAGCCTCTAGCCCTCAAAATGAGTTTTAATGATTGAAACCTCTTGAAAATTTGTAATATGAACCATGAAGGTGTTATAAAACTATTGGAAGTGGTCTGAAGGTGATACAGTATGGAGAATTATGGAAAAGAACAATTGCCAAGTGAAACCTAGGTGCATGTGAAGGGAAGAACATAGGCCAGTATAGGAAAAGTAGATTTCTCCAAAGAAGTGCACTAACAAACAATTGATTCACCTGTAACAAGATAATGGGTATCTGGAATGATGCTTGGTTTGGTTATAAAGTCTTTACTTTACTCTGGACAAGGTGTTTTGTATACAAGGAGGGCTAATTAGAACATGGCAAAAAAAGAAAGTACAATTCCGTACAAAGTAACCTCAGGAGATTTTTTAGTATGTTACATAAGGGCTTAATGGGTATCCAGAAATGGTTTTACATTTAGGGTTGACTTTGAAAGTTTAAATCTACACACTCTATAGGCTTGAATCTATGGACTCTGCAGGCTTGAATCTACGGACTCTGCAGGCTTGAAACTATGGATTGTGCAAGAGAAAGGAAAATCTATGGACTCTATAGGGTCATGTTTATATTTTCTTTATGTGGATGAATTGTAGTTAGAGGAGCCTAATGACTTGGAGGAGGATTAAAGAAGGTGTAGGGCATCAAGATAGACCCTATAAAATTGATTTGAATCCTTGAAACAGGGTAGAACACTCCCATCAAAATTAATTAGCTCTCGGCCTGTGACTGTCCAAGGGAAAATCTTGAATTAGCCTCTAGCCCTCAAAATGAGTTTTAATGATTGAAACCTCTTGAAACTTTGTAATATGAACCATGAAGGTGTTAGCAAACTGTTGGAAGTGGTTTGAAGGTGCTACAGTATGTAGAAGTATGGAAAAGAACAATTGCCAAGTGAAACCTAGGTACATGTGAAGGGAAGAACATAGGCCAATATAGGAAAAGTAGATTTCTCCAAAGAAGTGCACTAAAAAATGATTGATTAACCTATAACAAGATAATGGGTATCTAGAATGATTCTTGATTTGGTTAGAAAGTCTATACTTTACTCTAGACAAGGTGTTTTGTATACAAGGAGGGCTAATTAGAACAGGGTAAAAAGAAGAAAGTACAATTCCATACAAAGTAACCTCAGGAGATTTTTCAATATGTTATAGAAGGGCTTAATGGGTATCCAGTAATGGTTTTACATTCAGGGTTGACTTTGCAGGTTTAAATCTATGGACTCTAAAGGCTTGAATCTATGGACTCTTCAGGCTTGAATCTACGGACTCTGCAGGCTTGAAACTACGAACTATGCAAGAGAAAGGAAAATCTACAGACTCTACAGGGTCATGTTTATATTGTCTTTGTGTGTATGAATTGTAGTTAGAGGAGCCTTGCATCATTTGGTATCAGAGCTTGAAGCTCTTGGGATTTGCTGAAGAAAAGGTATGTACAACCTTTGATATTTGATTTAAGTTTATTGTGTTAAGAAGTAAACAAGTGGAGAAGTTGCAGACAGTCGAGCCATTGAGGCTTAAGAGAAGAAGAAGCCAAGGAAGGCTTAGTGAAGAGCCAAGAGAAGCTCTGGAAGAAGAGCATAGTAAATTGTTCAAGAAGAAGAAGAAGATCCAAGAAGAAAGCAAACATCCAAAAGAAGAAAGGTATGAACAGTTTTGTAATTGATAAAGAGATTGCTAATTTGAAGAGAGAGTTAGCTAAGATTATAGATGAATATGAGTCTTGGATACAGATGGATAAGCAAGCATGGGTATGGCCAATGAGGAAGAGGATGAAGTGGTCAATTGATCTCCTAATGAAAAGGAGAAGAAGGCAAAATGAGATTGCCATGAAGAGAGAATCCCATAGAGGCTTGAAGAAGATAAGAAGGTTGCCAAGTGAGCAGCAAGAAGAAGAAGTTGTGAAGAAGGTTCTCATTGTGGAGGACAAGAGAAGAGAAGAAAGAAGGGATGAAGTTTCAGGGAGAGCACTTGGAAAGATGAGAATGTCCATTAAGAGGACACTCATAGAGACATTATGTTCTCGTGTTTTTATATCTAATGTTGTTTTTGAATGGGTAATTGCAGGTATGAGCAGCCTTGTGAAGGTCAAAATAAAGGCCTTGGAGAGTGAAGAGATTGGTGCAAGAGAAGACACCAAGTACACAAGGGAATGTGTAAGAGGAAAGAGAAGTAAGTTTGCTGCTGTTGATAAAGAAGAAGAGATGCATTGGTTAATGCATGAGGGAGGTGTTGAAGAATTCATACAAGTAAGAGAAGAGATAGAAGATGAAGCTGAATTCCATGATGCCATTGAAGGCCAAGAGGAAGAAAGAGAGCAGCCAAGCACAAAGGAAGAGAAAGATTGCTCCATGGATCAAGCTATCCAAGAGGTAAATGAAGTGTTAAGTGCTGATATTGATTATTATTGTGAGCATGAAGATGTTAATACACAGATTAGAAGAGGCAAGAGGAAGATGAAGTCCTCACACAAAGCAGTCAATCATGGCTACATAATGCCTAAGTGGATGGTGAAGCACACAAGCAAGCAACAAGTAAGCAAGCAGGCAAGTTTACCTTATAAGATTGATTTTTCTCATATTCCTAATATGAATGTAGATGTGCAAGAAAATAAAAGGACAAACAAGGTTGGTTTTTTAGTATTGTTAAAAGAGCATGGTTACAAGATGCCTACATGGTTTGAGAAGACAAATGATAAGAAGAAGAAACAAGTATGGGTGCCTAAGAAGGCAAAGAAAGAAGATGTGAGTGTTGAGGCAACAACACCAAGAAGTCAATGGAAGAGGGTTGAAGGTGATTCCAGTAGCCAAGAGAATGAAGATGAGAAATAAAACTTCTCAAAGAATAATGAGGTAGAGTATGAGGATGCAAAGATGAAAGGTAAACAATTTGTTTGTGATGATGTTTTAAAATCTTTCAATGATATTTGCATGAGAAATGAAAGAGGGAAAGTGGCTGTAAGGACTAATATGCATCAAGGAGAAACTTCCAAATGGATGGATGATGAGGAAAGAGAAGAGTATGCAGCAAAGCAAACAAGATGGCTTCAAGCAGAGATTGAAAAGGGCAAGGAGACACAAGGTAAGGGTGCTTCAATTGTATTTGATGAGTATATTGAAAAATTTGGTTTGCATAAAGACAACTCAAGAAAGATGAGATGAAGAGTAAGGCTAGTAAGGAACAAGAAATCCTTCAGGTTGATCAGCCCAAGTTTGATGAAGAGAATAGTGAGATAGATGAGAACTCACTAAAGGAAGAGTTGAGAATGTTGGAGGAGCTATTTGGTCATTCAAGAGAGATGAAGGAAGGTACAAGCCATGGTGAAGACACCATTGGGAAGAGTGAAGCAAGACAAGAGAAAAACAAAGAGGCATAGGAAGTTTTGGACAAAGAGCAGAAGAGTGGAGGCAGCCAAGAGACTTTATGGTCTCAATTTTTTACTTCTAACATTGCCTTTGATGTTTTGAATGCAGGTATGAGGGTTACTAAAGTGAATGACATACATGAGTCATTGGAGAAGCTCATGAAACAAGAAGATCTTGAGGACATGTATGAGAATAAAGCATGGATGTGGGACATAGCAGCTGAGAAAGAAATGAGAAGAAGGACATATCTAAAGAGGAAGAAAAGCAAAATGAAGGACAAAGACTATTCCAAACAAACACAAGCATTGGCATTGACAACAAGACCTTGGGATTCAGGTATACAAGTGAAGACTAAAGTGAGGAGGAAGCATGATATTTGAATTAAGGTTCAAATCTTTTCTAGAGGGAGAGTATGATGCAGGAGCATCTATGTACAACTTCAGGCAAGGCGTGGTTATTAGGCATGCAAGCTCAAGTCATGTCTTAGTTTTGTATTTGAATTCATATTGTAATCTTTCCCTCTATAATGTTATTAAGGAGGAGTAAATGTAAAAATTAAAAGTAAAAAGGTAATGGTTGGGCTGTTGAGAAAATCAAGGGGAAGTGGTTGAAATCTTTCAACCTTAAGATATCATTCTTCTTCAATTTAGTATGTTGTTTAAAATTAAAAACTATTTTTATTCTGAGCCCAAATTGGGCGTAGACATTAGAGGAGAGGCTCTTAAAAAGATCAGGACGTAGAAAGAGATAAAGGGGGGGATGTAGAGGAGAGAAAAAGGACAGAGAGGAAAAAGGTCCTCTCATTCAAGGAAGAAAATATAATGAAGAAAAGAGAGGAGAATTAGTGAGGGAGGACCTCACTCAAGAAATGGTAAAGGAAAGAGAAGGAGTAGGCAAGAGAATGTGTGAAGAAGCAAATAGGGCTTTGGAAGCCATGGAATATGGAGATTGAATCTGGTATTGAATTTTAAGTCTTCTAGTTGATCAAGAAAAAAAATGAATGTATTTGTCTCATATATGGTTTCTTTATGAATTCTGGTAATAGGCCTGCATATGTGAATGTGTGTATGTATGAAAGTATGTGTGTATGATTATTATCAAAAGAAAATTGTGAAATACTGATTATTTTATATGTTGGGAACAATCTAAAGGTGGTATGATGTGATCAAGAGGTTTTAAGGAGTTTGGAATGTTGTAAAAAGCCTAAACAGGGTATTCAAGCTTGTAAAACTACAACCCACTATCTTAAATCAAATCCACATGAAAATGTTTGTATGAAGTATAAAATGGTATGGATATTAGATATATAAGTCAAGTATAAACTTAAGTGAAAAAAACCAGGCCCTAGAAACCCTTTTAATGTCCAAAAACTCCAAAGTTGAAATTCAGGCCTGTAGGTGACAGTGTACAGAAAAAGTTAAGAAACTTGTATGTTTTTTGCATTGTAAGTGGATTGATCAGGTAATTGTTGATAGGTAATATGAATTGGGAAGTAATTAATGTATTTACATGGTTGTTTATCCTCTTTAAAGTCTATTGACCATTCAAAAAGAGATGACAATAATGAACCCTGTTGGCTGTCATGAAAATATAGTCCAAGACAGCTGAGAAATCTTGTTTGGAAAACACAGTAGGTTTAAATGACTTGGAGGAGGATTATAGAAGGTGTAGGGAATCAATATAGACCCTATAAAACTTATTTTAATCCTTGAAATAGGGTAGAACACTCCCAAAAAAATTAATTAGCTCTCGGCCTGTGACTGTCCAAAGGAAAATCCTGAATTAGCCTCTAGCCCTCAAAATGAGTTTTAATGATTAAAACCTCTTGAAAACTTGTAATATGAACCATGAATGTGTTATAAAACTATTTGAAGTGGTCTTAAGGTGCTACAATATGGATAATTATGGAAAAGAACAATTGCCAAGTGAAACCTAGGTGCATGTGAATGGAAGAACATAGGCCAATATAGGAAAAGTAGATTTCTCCAAAGAAGTGAACTAAAAAATTATTGATTCACATATAAAAATATAATGAGTATCTGGAATGATGCTTTTTTTGGTTATAAAGTCTATACTTTACTCTAGACAAGGTGTTTTGTATACAAGGAGGGCTAATTAGAACAGGGCAAAAAGAAGAAAGTACAATTCCATACAAAGTAACCTTAGGAGATTTTTCAATATGTTATAGAAGGGCTTAATGGGTATCTAGAAATGGTTTTACATTCAGGGTTGGCTCTACAAGTTTAAATCTATGGACTCTACAGGCTTGAATCTACGGACTCTGCAGGGTTGAATCTACGGACTCTACAGGCTTGAAACTACGGACTGTGCAAGAGAAAGGAAATTCTACGGACTCTGTAGGGTCATGTTTATATTGTATTTGTGTGGATGAATTGTAGTTAGAGGAGCCTTGCATCATTTTCACAACATGAAAACTCTGATAATATATGCTTGATAATGAAACTGTAATCACTTAAAAGTGGTATCTAGATGTTAAGAGTGTTGCTTGAGTTAGTCTATTTTGAGATTAGCCCTAGTCCTTTACTAAAGCCTTAGACACACTTTCCCAGCCATTATGAATACTAAATACATATACATTCACTCAAACATAGTCCCAAGATAGCTTTCCCAGGTCCCAACCTAGTTTGCCCAGTAGTCTACCAGGTGGATATTAGCACCACATTTGATACACTAAAACCACATGGTGTTAGTGTTCCCAACTAGAAAATAATTTCCTTTTCACTAACTCTCTCAAATGGATAAATTTTCGAATGTGTGCTCTTCCTAAGGTTTTCTTAAGCACATTTTTTCATCCACACAAGCTACATATCTCTATAAATATAAATCTATTTGACCTTTATTCACTAGATGGAAAATAAATGCAAAAGCCTATTCAAACAAAAGACAAGTTGAGAAAAATTAAGGTATTTGATCCCTATTCTGCCCTACTTATGCATACTACCATTTACAATATCCGTAATCCTATATTTCAAAGATTTCAAAGATCAAACATATTCAAGGCATCCAATTCCACTCTCATTCTAGCATTCACGTGCACTTACATCAAACATTAGATGGGAGAACTACATTGGGATTGATCCCTCCTCAAAGTATTGGTATGTAGGAAACTCTCATCATAATAGGGTATTGAGGATGTTCATCATATCCTACTAATCAACACATAATTATTTTTCATGCCATACTTATAATGAGGATTAGGGTTTGCACACTAAATCGAGTTTTCCATGCATAACACATATTTCCATATTTCATGTGCATAGGAACAAGACCTAAATAAATAGTCATAGGTTTTCCTAAAAAATAGTAATAGTCCTTAAAATATGACACTGACACTAATTTAAGGATACTATAGCAATAAGGTGCTACTATCTAGGTGGGCCACTACTATCTATTGAGCAAATAAATCCTAGGACCCTATTGATGACACTTAAACCTATCTAGAACTTAGTTTTTAGAACTCAGATCAGCTATGACTATCACTTTCTAGATAAGTCTCTATTTAAGAATATTTTTATAAAGTCAAAGAAGGTCAAAATATATAACAAATTAGTACTTAATTATTTCATATTATTTGATTGATTTAGACATCTTAGCCCTTTAACCAAACATAGGAATTACACTTTTAAAACCCTAAAAAGTTAATCATTTGGTGAACTTGACTTAATTCAAATATTAATTCAAACCATAACTTGCATTGATTTAAACTTTTGTGTAATAAATTAGGGATGCATACTTTTGAATTTTTTGATTTTTTTAAATAACCTAGATAACTAAAATCAATTTCACATTAGGGTTTTAATTTATTTACATCTAATTTGAATTGTTGTAAAAAAACCCTAGTTTCAAAAAATCCTAACCCTAACCACACGTAGGGTTTTTATCATTTTATATCTATACTCATATTTTAATTCCAAACATATCAAATTTGCTACAATATCTAAATTTTTGTAACCTTCCATAGATTACTATTCTTAAAAGGTTCAAAATATACAAAAGTGTTTTTCATACCTTTCAACATACAATGGTAGAATATAATAACAAATTTCATGAAACTGATAAGCAATAGTTACAAGATTTTGTATCAAAACATATGTACATACAAGATGCTTTCATAAACATTATTTAAAAAGAGCTCTAAAAGATAGATAATGGTTAATATTTAACCCCTCCAGTTAATAACATTGTTACACCTCTAGTGGTGTCAACTCAACCAACTCAGATAACACAACCCAAGATTTTCATTCAACCATCAATGATAGCTACACCACTTGTGGCTAGTTCTTCCACTCTAGATGTACAATCCCTTATGCATGAGACTCATATTGTGTAGCCTAAGGTGTTACATCTTGATAAGGGAGAAACTAGGCTATCACATGCCTTAGATTCTAATATTCTCTTACATACACCTTTGACACATCACATAGAAACAAATCCTTTATCATCTAGTTTTGTGGCACCCAAGCTCACATTAAATGATGGCAAGGGTGACCCAGAGCATTGCCTTAGATCCTTTCACACAACATGCTTAGAGTATGTGTTAAATGATTAGATTATTATGAAGTTACTACCATGTATTATCAAGGATTATGCCTTATAATATTTCTATGATTTAACAAATCAATCTATCTTGACATTCAATCCTTTAGCTGACTTGTTCTTAGCACACTTCTCTATCAACATCAATGATAAGATATCATATGCATAAGTGGCACAGTTAAAGTAAAAGTTTATGTCTTACAATACAAGACAATATTATCCAAATTTACTAACCCCATGGTATACAAAGATCTTTAGGACACATTTAAACAAAGTCTCCTACCAAAACTACATGAACTTATCTTATTCAAAAAATTTCCTACATTTACTGATTTGTACCAGTTAGTTAAGGAAAGAGAAGTTAAGATCTTATCAATAGGAAAACTCAAGTACACTAATAGATCATAATTAACTATATATAGTTCAAACAAACCTCCATACATGGTAATGGACACAAAGAACAAAAGTGATCAAAAGGCCACAATCAACACAGATTTTGAGCCATCTCCTAGATTGGTTTTATCCACTCCTCAATGTAAAGTCTTCACTAATATTCTAGAGTCACCATCATGGCTTATTTAACTATTGGAATTTAATGTCATATATCTCCCTTCCATTATAATTTTTAATACAACATGGCCTCTTCCAAAGAGTTATGATACAAATGCATTTTGTGAGTAACACAGAGTACCAAGCCACACAGAAAATAGATGCATTAGCTTAAAACATAAGATATAGGATCTAATTGAGGCTAACATTACTAATGTGGGCATGCCCACAGAGGCATCAAAACAACAAAAAATAGAAGATAAGCCACTAAATATATTTTTAGATCCTTTCCTAAAGCATACAGTTAATGAGGCAGAGGGCACATCAAGTGTTCACTATACATATTAGGTACATCCACCACCAGATTCATATCATATAGTTAGAAAGGAGACACATTCACTACATAAAATTATTGGCATTTATCACACTATAGTGCCACCTAGACCACTTATGACATTTTTAAAGTAGGAAATTGTGGATGATGACATAGATTTACATGCACTCTTCATATGAGCATAAATAGATCACCATCTTATTCGTAGTGTTATGGTTGATAATAGGTCAAGTATAAAAATTTTCACCATGACATTCTTACAGCACTTAGGATACATATATTAGGATATATTCCCCATAGATATAGTCATTAGTGGTTTTAATGGCCATATTTAGAGTCCTTCATGGAGATTGTGCTTCCATTACAGGTGGGACCAACACACATAGCCACTTGATTATTAGTAGTAACTAATGTAGGTGTATTTGATATATTATTGGGAAGACCATGGTTATAATAGTTCCTATCCATACCATATATAATATACCTATGATTGAAGTATATACATCTTAATCAAGTGGTTAAGGTTGAGGGTGTCCCATATGAGTATCCTCTACTCATTCCAAGTATAGTTCTAGCATAAAGAATAGTTACAATTCCAACATAGACACTAGTTATAGTTTCAATACCATTACTAGATATTGTACAATCATTAGTTATAGAAGAGAGTATAATTCCTATGCATACATCATAGTGTTTAGTAGAGTCATTAGTGTAGACTAGGTCTACTCCTATGGTATCTACACTTATGCACACTCTCCCGTAGATACCATTACTAGGTAGAACCCTACATCAGAGATATGTGATAGATTATAGAGGACCTTCCTCTAATTACTTCATGTCAAGATCATTTTTATTGGGTTATAGGGGTTCTCATCATAGGGTACCTACATCACCTATAGCTTCTTCTACTTGATGGGTTCCTAAGACTCCTACAGTTCATAGGGCATCATATTGGGTGTGATAACATCATATCATCACTACAAAAGTAGTTATAGACACATATTATACACCACAATAGATCATGGGATCACATTTTCCATTTCACACCATATGCATGATCACAATTCCCCTATTTGTCATAGGCCAAGATGATAGTGAGTCTCCCATGAGACTCATTGGTTAGTATAGTTCCTACCTTTGTACATACTTTTCTTCTCTCCCTTGTGTATAAACATAATATTTTCAACTTTTAATAAATACTAATGCTTTACATCTTGTAGGAACCCCTCAAGACTCAATCTCTCTGAGTACATGCCATAGGGGTGCATCAAGAAAGGGGTGGGTAGACCATTGGTGATTCATAGGATTATTATCCCTTATTGACACTTAATACCAATCTAACTATATCCTAAAACCATTCCCCTAAGATATTACTTATTTTCATACTCCTTCAATCTTTTCCCACTTTTCATCCTTTTTTTCCTCACCTTTGGCCCCCTTTGATAGTTGGCTATACTAGGTTGACTGGGTCAACCTTGTAAAATTATCAACCTCTATTTAATATAATAGGTTGAATGGGTTGACCCTATAAATTTTTGGGTAAAATTGATTTATCATCTAGGTTGGCTCTTGGTTGACCTAACCCGTGACCTAGTAAATTATTATCTAAAACTATGCTAGGTTGACTAAGTCGATCCTATCGACCAATTTTTTTGAAAGGGATTAAGGTTAAATCCACCTATATATAAAAGATCATTTTATAATTATTTCATATGCAATAAATAGTTATTATTCACTTGCACTTCTTTAAAATCTGCTCTTTTGCCATTCTACTTGAGTCTTAGTTTAGGGTTTCTACTTGGAGAACTAGTCTTGTGGAGAAGTCTTGGATGCTTTGAACTTTTTAAGTGATCCTTAAAAACCACAAAAACCTCTTTAAAATCCCATTTTTCCAAGGTAGAGATTGAGTCTTGAAGGGTTCATCATTTAGGTAAGTATTCTCTAACTTTGCTCCTCTCTTTAGTTGATATAAGTAGCATAGGTATTGGCTTCAAATAATATTACTCTTCTTATTCCATGTATTAGGGTTTTGCTCATACATAGATTAATTAAGATTATCCTATAAATTTTTAATTTTTTAATTTCTAACCCCCACTTTTTGCTACAAGCTTTTTTGAGCACTAGATTATATTTACTTTACTTGTTATTAGTTTAGTGAGATATCAAAACATATGACTCCCTTAGGGTTATTGCATGATTATGCTTAATTGGAGGCTTTTAAACCCCCCATAACATAGTGTATTATGGTAAGATATCCCTTTATTGGTTCTATTAGATCCCCATATTGGTCATGTTCTTGATTATCTAATGTGTCATTAATTGGAAGTGTATGGCATGATCTATCTTCTCTGAATCAGGATTGATTTATAGACATGATGCATTTCTGATTGCATATACCTTGCTCCTTGTACATAGTTTATTTTCAGTTTCTTGTACATAGATTATAATTATAAAAAACAAAAATAATATAACATATCAAATTATAAAAACATTCAAATATTTTTAAAATACAAAATTGACAGATTGTATGCATTGTTATGTTTACATCTCTACTACTTGCTAGATATTACATATTGTTATCTACCTTAGTATAATCAGTTTTATCATATAGATATACTTCACTTATTCTTTTAAAGTGTATTTATATTACATATAGGACCCCAATCCAATATATTAGTATATATTAGCTATCGTATACCCAGTGAGGGCATATACATCGATCAAAGTTTATTCATTTGATACATTTGCCTACTTGGGGGAATTTCTTACCTAGTTACTACTAGATTCTATGTTTACATATTATACATTCTAGTTTATGCATTGATACATCTCGATATTGATCATTGCTACTCATTTCTCAATTTTTTTTAGATATCACTAATGAGAATTAGTATAGGTGTATCTTAACATTTACATAGATTTGTACTACATAGTTATTCATGCTTTCATTACTAGTTTTCCTATATTAGACTTGATTGTGTTTTCTATGCTTCTTCATCTTCAAGGGCATTTGAATATGCCATTATTATTTGGATCTATTCCACCTATCTATTTGTATGCTTTTTACATGTGTCCATGTCCCTTGTGTGTGATTTACTACTTCCATATGCATACACTTGAACATGTCCTTCTATGTGGATCTAATCCAAATTACTTGTTTCTTGCATATGAAAACATTTGAACATGTATTTCTATATATTCATTATCAAATTTAGTGACATGTGACCATTTACCTTATATTATGGGCCCTTGGCCTATATTTTCATGCCTTATGTGTTTGTATATATGCTTCTTTGTATGCTTCTTCACCATAACACTTGTATTTGCTTGTTACACACACACCAATTTTAGATGCCATGAGGGATATCATGTATCTACCCTTCCTACTTGGGTTCCATGATGGAAATCATGCCCCATCCCCCTAGGTAGCTACTTAGATTTTTTTAATGTATTGATTACATCTTTCTTGACACCCTTGTGCAATGCTAGATTACAACATACATCTTACATTACCTACTTATGCTCAGATTCATTTACATTCTGATGTTATGTTTGTATATAATATTGAAATATCATACATATGATATGGCTAACACATTTTTTAGAGATACTTCTTTTGAGGACAATTCTTACATAGGTTTCACAACTACCCTTAAAAGATGGGTTAAAATTGATCCCATATAAATATATGTTACAATTCTCAATGACACGCTCTCAAATGATTATGATTGAGAGTATACCTTACAAAGATAATCACACAAAAATGTTACATCTAATGAAACTTCTTTATTTATAATTGATATTCATGATTATCAATAAATTTTTACTATATGATGATTACAACAACCATCAATTATGATAGCATACATGGTTGCCTTATCAATACTTGGGATCACACATAATGCAAGCAGTTTATAATGATATAGTGATATATATAATTTATTTCATATAGCTATTACTCAATAAAATTTCTCCAAGAATGACAAACGTAAGTTACAAATAGATGTAATTCATTATGTTATAATCATAGGGGATATATTTAAGTGCTCATTTGAGGAACATTTACTCTGATGTCTTAGTCATGAGAAGGCTAAACTAGATCTACAAGGGGTATATGATAGTGAATATGGGGGAAATTTTATCAAAAATTTAGTGTCTTATAAATTATTATGGATTAATATTGGCCTATGATGGAACAAGAATGTCAATAACATGTAAAACTATTTTAAAAATTCCATCAACACAATAATTTGAATTACATACCTTCATAGAAATTACAATCTCTTGTATCACCATTGACATTTTCTCTTTGAGTATTTTACTTAATAGGAAAGATCAATCCATAATCATCAAAGGGTTATAGATTTATTATTATAGTTACACAATGGGTGGAATTCGTACCACTGTAATCAATTACAAGGGATGATATATGCACATTTTTGATGAAAAATATCATTTTTTAATTTCATCTCCCATAAACTATTATAATAAATAAAGGATAATCTTTTAAATTTAAAATTGTTAATAAAATTTGTGTCAAATATAAAATTTGGCACACATTTTCCACTCCTTACTATCCACAATGAAGTGCACACACAAAATCAAAAAATAAGATAGTCACCAAAATAATAAGTAAAATAGTTACAAAGCATGGTGAAGATTGACATAATCATATTATTTATGACTTATAAGTATTTGAACACCTACAATATATAATTCTTATTCATAGGTTTATGGAATATAATCTATCTTGAATTTAAATCTTGAGATACCATCATTATGTGTTTCTCTCAAAGACATAAGCAAAGGTAATGCGTATCATGAAAAGTGATTTCATGAGCTATAAATATTGGATAAAAGATCCATGTAGGCTAAAAAACATCTCAAATTATATAAAAATCACATTAATAAATCATACAACAAGAAAATTAAAAATAAATAATTTTAAATTGGTGACTTTGTCCTAAAAGAGAATCAAAATAATACAAATGGAGATAAATAAACCAAAGGCAAGTTTAAAAAATTTAGCTACGTCCATTTTTTTAATTATAGATAAATCAGGGACAAGGGTTTATTGATTGGCTTCACCTAAGGGGAAACCTTTTAATAATTATATGAACATCATGCACTTACATGTAAGCATCCCAAATTCAAAATATGTTTTATTACAAAAACATTAAAATTTTAAAAAATAAAATAAAAATAAAAACTAGGGCCTATGCATTACATGTATTGCTAATTTACACGATTTATTTATGATTTTAAACATACGATAGATTATAGATATATTTTATTTATGAAAATTCATTTAAATATATACCTAAGTGGGATGTAGGGTATACATATTACATATGACATGGACATTTAGATGCAAGACATTCTTACACTTAGAGGCTACCTTCCTACACTAGGTTCATGCTTACACTAGGGGCATCTTGGTACAATTTAGATAAGTTATATATTTATATGACCATTCCATTGATCATATTAATATATTTTACATTGATTACACATGGTTTTCTCTTACTCATACTACTTAGAGTGTTATTTCTTTGGATACTATATGTTTCTATATGCAATAATGACATATAATGATTGTGTAGATTAACCTTCCTTATTCTATGCATGATTTTTGATGTTTCATATTACATAGTGTGATCCTTGAGAGTGTATTAAATTTTTTGACTCTCTTATTTATTTTAACTTGATTCTATGTGACATTGGTTGTTCATTGTGTGACTCCCTTTTGTGCCTTACTATTTTTGACTATTTTTGTTCTTGATTTTTATTTACTATGTTTAACATTATGTGTTTATGTGAGTCATGGACATGAAATTATCTATTAATATATGACTATGACTCTTTTTTTTGTGTGTGGATATCTCTATGATTTTATGTTGATATTTTGATTTATGATCCATATCACACATTCTTCATCTTGTATGTAATGTCATGATACATATCATACATCTTATGCATAGTTATTGATCAATTTTTCCTTGCTCATTTCTATATTGGATCTATCACTGAATTTCTCATTCCCACATTTATATTAACATGACACTTGTATGGGAGTATTTTTCCAATATCTATGGATCAATCAAATGTACAAATTTATAGGCAAGAGCAAAGCAATTGCATTAACATTATTGTGATAAAAAAATATAAATGAGAATATTACATAAACACATTAAAAAAATAATCCAACACACTCCATTTCAATATCTCACCATCAAAGATATAAAAATAGGAGAGTAAAATGTATAACTTCTCCATAAAGAGCCTAGAATAGACATGTAACTCCTAAGTCTGAAATAATCAATTAAAGAGTAACATCCACTAGCCAATGATAATAGACAAGAGTAATTCTATATGCCAAAATTAACCATGTGTGTAGGAATAATCCAATATATATATATATATATATATATATATATATATATATATATATATATATATATATATATATAAGGAAAATAAATATCTTACACTAACACCCCCTATAAGCATAGTTTAGGTGGGTAGAATAAATGGGTCCCAAAAACAATACCTAATGACCCATGAACAAAAAAACTCCCATAACGTGGAGAAAAAAAGAAAAGACATAGGAAAAACTCCCCCAAAAATATATAAAATAAGACAAAAGGGCTAAAAATCACCACTAGAAGCTACAACTACATGTAGCCACCCTATATCCTATAAAAGAACTCTCTAGAGTGATTTTGGATCAGTAGTAGATGTAATGAAGACTGGATCACCGTAGAATAGTGAATGTGTCCACCAAGTGCTTGATGGATATCCAAACAAGGAGTGGTTCCTATACAAGGAGTTGTTCTCCTTATACATAATAGATGTTAAAACTACTCCATGTAATTATGGTGCATTGAAAGTAGAGGCAAAGAAAGAATACAAAATTCCCTGTAACTTTGTAGTAGATTTCATGATGTTTGATGAGTTCTAAATCAATGTACCTCTTCCTATAATGTCTGAAGTGGACCAAAAGTAGGTGAATAAATAATTAACTCCTCAGTATCTATAAAGTGACAAGGAGATGGTGGAGGTGTGTCCTAATCATTATTGTAATCATCTATGCTAGAAGAAGAGTCCTCAATATCAAATATGAGCTTGGGCTCAAAAATGTCATCAAGTCTAGGTGATTCTAATGAAGAAGAATCTAAACGAGAGTCAGGGACAAAGTGTAAGAATATATACAATCGAGTCTAATGATTGACCAATACCACTATCAATATAGTATCATTGTGCAACTCTATGACATACCCTGCATATAGAGTGAAGTCAACTTGCATGATTAGATGAAAACTAATAAGATATTAGTTAAAATGAGGCAATAATTAGAACATTATTGAATGTTCTACCACTCACTTCAATAGAACCTCTCTTGAAAACTTATGTTGATGTGTTGTCACTCAAATGAATAGTGGATGTGTCACATGGTCCCAAAAAAGTGAACTTAATCTATGAAGAATCCATGTGATGTGACACACCAGCATCAATAAACAATCTAGGATTCATAATTACAACTAAAACTAGGGGCCTGACTTTCACTTTCTTCTCAACATTTTGTTTTTCCTTTTCTTTAACATTTCTATTTGCCTTGGAGGATTCAAGGGTTGATGAAGATGGTTTGATAGACTCAAGAACACCTATATTGTTATTATCAAAAAGGATTTTTAGGTGGTAAATCTACTTCTTTAATCATGATTTATTGTGAAATACTAACACTTAATCCTCTCTTTCTTAGATTTAACACTGTAAAAGGAAGTCTCATTAGTTGATTTAGAGGTGGGATGTTTTTTATTTTTTCTTGATCCTTTAATTATTTTTCTTCTCTTTATTGTTTGAAGCCTTCCCTTTCCCATTCCTAGTAAATAGGGCTTGAGATTTTGAGTACTTCACTATGCCCATATGTATCAACTTATCTTGCTCTCAAGTCAAGTCAACAAACAAGGTATATAAATAAGGCATCTTCCATGTCGATCCACAAAAGTGGAGACAAACACAGAGTAATCTGGACCTAATTTAGAGAGAATAGACAAAATGAGTTAATAATATTTATTATATATTCCAAATTGTTTTAAATACAACCTTAGATATTTAAACTTAGTGAATAAATCATGTATTTTTTTAAAGTCACTTAGGCTCAAACTGATGAGTTCATTCTCCAGTTCATGACCTCTCATCACATCCTAATTCCAAAATAGTTTTTATAGTGTGTTCCATACATCATACGTGTTTTATCATATTTAATTTGAAAACATAAGTTAGGATAAATAGACAAACTAAGACAACCACGTGCTTTATCACATCTGTTAAACCATTTTGTTATATGCATCTACTATAGGTTTAGTTTCCTCATTCATAGTTATCTTATAGAAGTGTTATTTTCTTAGAGAAAGTTGCACATTATTTTTCCATTAATGATAATTGAATGTATTAATAAGTGGAAACAACCATAAATATGTGATGTAATAAAATAAATTGTAGAAATGAATGTGCAAAAATAAAAACATACACCACAACACACTCCCCTTGAATCAAAAATTAAGAGCCCCCAAAAATTTTCACTCTATAATTTGTGTGTTTAATTTTTAAAAAATGAAAAATCATGAAAAATAATACACTTTTGAATAAAATGTTACTAAATTTCAAGAGACTAATCAAAATTTATAATGAATTTCATTTTCCATCTTTAAATGGTCCATTTTAATTAAAATTGCATAAAATATAAAATCTCATGACTAAAAGACAAAAAACCTAGCCTTGTATACAGTCATTAGAATTATAATTTAACCAATGACCTCTTCAATGACATTTCAAAGTTTAAACCAACCCTAATATGTACTCATTTGTGCACCTAAATGGAAAAACTTCTTTTTGAAAGTAAAATAAACATTGATTTAAAAAAAACAAATAATAAAATGACCTTTTTTGAAAAAAATTAAGGCATATATTAGGTTTATAACTTATATTTTGGAATAAAAACTTTAGGTATGTAGTGAGGTGCCAAAAATATGAAGAGAATGTATTTGTAAAGGAGAACCAGATGTATGGCCTATTTTTTTCAAGTCTATCAAAAAACTAGATTTGAGAAGATTCTAGATGGCTAAAAAAATGTTCCAATGGAATACTTGGAGTGATGATTTGGGGCACCAATGCCCACATTGGAGTTGAAAATATCTTCAATGTAACTGGAATGGTGATTGTACATACACCATAGTTGATTTTATAGTTTTAAAACTACCAAGTTCAGATCTAGATGGCCATTTTGATGCCATAATCAGGGGTTGAAAACATGTAGCTATGGAGAGATTATAAACTAGGGAACTAAAGAAAGGTTTGAACACCATTAAAAAGGAAGAGAAATTAGTTGTTTTCACATTGAGATATTCAAATGTAGATCCAAGGATCAATTTTAAATTCCATAAGAGGATTATAGCACCCAAGTTGGAGAGGATCAAAGGTTTGGAGATGGAATGAAGCACCAACCATTAAAAAATACCATTCTAATGAAGATTCATGTTAGAATATGGAATCAAATATATAGACAACAATGTTTCACCATAAAGAGAAGAAGCAACCCTTAAGCCATAACTATGAAAAAACACAAAGAAGAAGCATCAAGTTCCACACAAAAAACTATAGGTAAAATAATTGCATAAATAGATGAAAAATAAACATCTTTATTTTTAAATGAAAAACTCATAATTTAAAATAATGAGAAACAAATAAAAGCCCAAACATTCATTTACTAGAATGTCTCTAATAACATATTGGAGTATTTGGCTAGGATCTCTGGATGAATCAAATGTATAGTCTTTTAGGCAAGAGCAAATCAATTGCATTAGTGATGTTGTGAGAAAAATTAGAAATGAGAATATTGCATAAACACATAAACAAATCATCCAACACACTCCATGTCAATAGATAACCATCCAAGTTGTACAAATGGGAGAGTAAAATGTATAACTCATCCACAAAGGGCCTATAATAGACATGTAACTCCTAAGTCTGAAATAACCAATCAAAGAGTAATATCCACTAGCCAATGATAATGGACAAGAGTAACTCCCTATGTCAAAGTACACCTAAGCAAGCTAGCACAAGTGTAGGATTAATCCATGTGTCTAGAAATAATCCAAATAAAAAAATAAAATAAAAATAGAATAAATTGTATGCCTTAGTATATATTTTTTTATATATGTTCAATGGTCTAATCTTACTATGATGACATATTATTATCAAGTTAGCATCTAATTTACATGCTTTCATATTTTTCTATATAACATGATGCTTAAAATCTTTTCTTTTGAGATGAGTAATTCACATGTTGAATTTCTCACTAAAAAGGGGGCATGGATAGTAGTTTGTCTTGGGTACTAAGTCCTTTATAAATATATATTTAGATTTGGGGCATATAAAATTTAGTTTTTGGCATAAATTACTATAAATTATTATAAATTTACACATATTTTGATAAATTTAACACATGTTGAGGGAATATGTTAGATATTTTATAGAATTATGAGTGATATTTTACATACTATATGAGATTACTACATGTATTATAGGACTCAATTTACACATGTTATCAAATTGGGGGCATATGCATGGTATATGAAAATATTTTTTTAGATATTATGATATTGTGGCACATGTTATATTACTTAGATTACATATATTATTGGATTAGGGATATATGTAAGATATATATGACACATTATATAGAAACACTTACTCAAACTTAGTTAAACTTAGATACTCATATTGAATCGTATAATTCCTCTACAATGGATGATTTGAAAAATTTACTCAGAACTATATTATCAAATTCTCTTATACTAATATTTAATTAGAACCCATGGTAGTGTTAGACAAAATGGATGCCATATGCCATTAAATTTCAACACTTTTCTCATAATCCACCTTAACCTTATTGATAACCTTTTCATGCCTATGATTTGTCTTATGAGCTCATGATGTCTAGCTAGGTAGTCTAGGAGTGTTTTCAAAGGTCTCATGTAAGGTATTATGAGGATTGGTATCCTAGAAAACTTGATAGGTCATATTATTATGTAATTTGGTCAATATATGATAGCTTAGTAGAGGTTAAGACACTTTTGAAGAAGTTAAGGTTTTTGGAGAGGTTAGGGTAATTTATTATTTTGCTTAGTCAAGGCCTTCCCAAAGCCTCTATCTTGCACAAACCTCCATTATCATGAGTGATAACGTCTAGCTTAGTCCAAATATAGTTTTTTTAAAATTAAATGGTCACACATCAAGGCATTAAATGTGGTTTTAATCCTTATTAGTTTGATAATAATTTGTACTAACTCTTTCAAAGGGATTTCACACCTTAACAATGTACCATACAGCTTGTCAAGTAGATTCAAGGTTAAATATGGTAGATTAGATCTTGGAGGAGATATATATGAATATAATAGAGAGATATTAAATGTATAAGTTGGTATAAAATGGTCATATAATGCCAGCCTTGGTAGTTATCACACAATTTGTAGGTTCTCTTATATTTTAATGGTAGTTTCAAGAAGGTTTACAAGTTTAAAAGGAAAATGAAAGATATTTATAATAGGTTTAAAGAGTGGTAAGTGTTATAATGCCTTATCCAAATCAAATACATGTTCAAAATGGTGTTACAGGTCCAAAGTAGTATAAAACCTATTCAAAACCTCCATTAGGTTTTAGACAAGCATGAGAAAGTCAAACAGTTTGAAGATGGTGCATGAAGGGGAGAAAGAGATTTGGATCCAAATATCTTGCTAAAATAAAGGGAACATAATTCCATTTCATTTTATGGCATTGGTTATATGATCAATCCCCTCATATTTATGAGTAATCGCTAATAAGATAAGGTGTCTATAAACCCTTCTAAAACCCCACATGAATAATTTTCCCTTGTTTGAGTGCATTTGAAAGTTAATGGATGCAAATTAAAAGTTGTGTGAGATCCTTAAATGTCTAAAAAATCCTCCCATATCACTCTCCACCATCACTTGGCAAGTGTGAGTAGTCAAAAGGCAATAAACATCCATATTAGGTAGGTTACAAACTTGAGCATAGAGGTTTTGGTGTCCATGAAAGAGTCAAGTGTATTTGGGGATTCATTGATAGTGATTAAATACATATTAAAACCCACTTAATATTTTGAATAATCATTGAAAATTACCCCAAGGTCTATAAATTACCAAGCTGTAATCTAACATGAAGATGGTATTGAGAAGCCTAAAAATAGAGGACATTCTTACTATCTGAAAGGATTTTAGAATACTAAAAGAGTATGACCAAGTCTATAAAAAAATTTCCCAAGTGAAAAATAATGTATATAGTGTCTCTAAATATTCATTGGATCCATATGGAACTCCTATGATATAAATATCATCTACAACTCTCCTTGACTAGATTGCTAGTAGATCATGTAGCCCTAAATAGTAGAACAATGGAGATCTAAAACTAGTTTATTCAAATAAAAGCATGGGAGAGAGACATATATAAAAATAAATAAAATATAAATTTCCTCCAAAAAAAATTTGTGAAAATATGCATGCAAGATATCCATTCTAGAAATGAAATTTAATGCAAGCCTAAGTGTGGAATGTAGAGCTACAAGTATGAGTTCCTATTTTAAGGTGTTTGAAGGCCTCTTGATCAATTGGGGAGTTTTACACACCTAAGAATAGTTATATAACACTCCATATAACTTTATTAGGTTATTATAAATGAATATAAAGGTTAAAATATGAAGTAACTAGTCTAAATATTCATGATAATTATGAATAGGTATAATTGTAGACATAAACACAAGTATGCAAAGAGAAATGTAGGTTCTGAGTCAAGTTTGGAGTTTGAGGGACCATAAAAAGTTTAAGAAAAAATATTTATGATTTAAAAAATGTTTATATTATATTATATTCTTGGTAATTAAAATATATCATCAGTTAGAGCTAGGACCTATTGGATAAGGTCTAGTAGGCCTATGAAGGCCTAAAAGAGCAATTTTAGATTTTGGATTCAACCTTTTGAATAAACCAATGAAAAATATTTTTTAACTTTTTTAAATATAATAAATTACACATAAATAAATAATTTAATAATATACTAATAAAAACCTAAATTAACAATACCTTGTTCAATAGACCTATAAGTCCATTCACAACCCTATAGTGTTGGTTTCAAGGATATGACAAGCTTCTAGTTAAGTGAGGCTATGTGATTACATTGAACATATTTTTAAGATATTTAAAATTAAAATTAAATTTTATTTAACCTTATATATCTACCATAATATATGAAAGTTATGAAACAATAAGAGGAAGTTCCTTGTACTCAAAACTAGCCTTGATTATGTACACATACAAGCTTGCCTACAAGGATGTGAAAATATGTATATTGTGTATTAAACATAAGGTATGGGGTTATTTTAATTAATAAAATACCTTATGAAAATTATTAAAATGTTTAAAATATCTTCAATAATGATAAATCCATTAGGAAGGATCACTCTCAGGTCTTGGCAAGGTGATAGACCTCAAAGAGAGTTATACCGCTATAAGTATAATATGAGGTAAACATGTAGTTTTTGGGTTGAAGTTGAATAGTGAAGTATATTAAAAGGTATAAGAAACATAAAATAATATTTATATGATTATTTTACTCTTTTATCTAAAATAAAAAGCACTAAATAAAGGTTATTAGGGTCATATTTTCTTGATTGTCTACAAACCCTAGGCTTTGACAAATTAGGTTTTAGGACCATTTGAGGAACAAAAATGATTGGATAAATACTTGTATACATTATAAGACATTTTTGATACCCTATTCAGTCATTTAAAATCAAAAAATTCAAATGGAGGACCTGTTGAGCTAGAACACTCTCTCAATCGACACACACCGTCTTACCAAGCTTGAAAAAACACTTTCTTCACGTTGTAAGTTTGTCCATCAAATGCATGGGTAAATATGGATGTTTTAGATTTATAATATTTTACCATACTAAAAATTTGTGTCATTTTTTCATAAATTTAGGTCCTCAACTTTATGAACAATCATTAACAAGGTAAGCACCTAAAATTGCCAATTTTACCCTTTAAGTAGCTCGATAGAGGAAAATGGTGGTTTGGGTGGATCTAATGAACTCCAAATTCCTTATAATAAAATTTATGGAATTTTTAGGTTTCGTGTAAACCTAATGGATCAAATCATTGGCATGTGTGGGGATAAAAAGGTACATAAAATAGCCTAAAAATTTAGTTATAAGCCTAGTTGTAGAGTTTTGAGGGCATGTAAATCTCCAAGATAGTTGATAATACTTTATAAGTCTTAAGCATAGGTTAAAAACTCTTATAAAAAATAACTCAATAAGTATTAAATATGATATAATAGGTTTCTAGGAAAAAAATCAAACCTAAATCAAGACTACTTTCTTTTTTGCATGAAAGAGGGCAAGGTGTAGACCTATTTAAGATCATGAAGGGTTTGGAAGTATTTATAAAACCAATAAGAACACTTGTTGTTACTCTTTAAAGTCTTGTAAATCCATGTATAGGTTCAATCCAATGACTATAGGTGAATTGATCATGATGCCTTAGTAAACCATGTACCAAGACAACTTGTAGCTCCTTCACCATATGAAAAAGGAAAGTGTAGTGAGAATAAAAGGTTTCAAGACACATAAAAGAACTTGAGAAACCTCTACAAAATATTTTTTGAATATTCTAAATGTGTGAAAAGTGTCAAGAAGATCAAATGGTAGTTCAAGGATAGTTATATGATGAAAAAGGTAACTTGTTATTCCTCATCAAGATAGGAGTCAATTTCATGAGGAGAATGTGAAGAGTCACAAGAATACAAAAGGATTTGCTACACCACATTGATTTAGGAATCATTACTCCATGAAACACATGTTGAATAACATGACAAGATTATTTTCTCACCCTCAACTTGGAATTGTAACTAGTTTGTGATGAATGACACTTTTCATGGACTCTTTCAACATCCCTTCTCTCTCTTCTCTATCATTTCTTCTATTAATTATTCCTTGAATGGAATTTTATGGATCCTCCACTTGAGTACGGAAAAGCCCTCATCCGTTGTAAGTATGTGAATGAATATAAGACTAGTTTTACTTTCTCTTATGACTGTATTTTAGTGTATATATAATGATATTTGATCTTATCAAGTGTTGATTTAATTATATTTGGTATGTTGTCCTATCTCTTCACCTTCATAAAAATTAAAGTCTCTATTGTAGGTCATATGGTGTGTTAAAGTTAGTTTTTTAGAGGTTAAGGATTGAGATACATTCATTAATGTCTTATTATAGACCTTTTGATAATCCCTCTTACCATAAGCATCATCTACAACCTCCATATTAAAATATTGATGCAAGAAGATTAGATTAGAAGTAGTGTGGTTTCAAATCAGTCCTATAGTCTATTGTGAACCTAAAAATGAGTAGTAGTGGTCATAAAATTTGGTTCATCACCTCTTATTTACTTGTTTTTAATTATATTTTCCACTTTTACTTTGAAGCAATAGGTTTAGTATTAGTTTTAGGTGATACATCAAGGGAACTAGACCTAATCTAGAGATTCACCTCAATATTATGTCACCCATGGCCTAGAGGTGTGTCCATGTGTCATATAAATTAGGAAGGATTTAACAACCTCCTCAAGGGTGAAATTTAGAGTGATAATAGGTAGGTCTCATTCAAAAAAAATATAATAAATATTGTGGTTGAGGCTCTATGTCTCTTAACTTATAAGTAATGCTTCATCTGTAATGAGGGTTGGGGAATATGTATCTCAACCTATGATTGAACACTATCATATCTAAATAAAAATGTTCATCCCACTCTTCACTATCCCAAAAATATAACTTGATTTGTGTGCATACATGTGTATTCATTATTTTTTATTTCACTTTTAAATATGTTCAATTTTTTTACTTTGAATTTTATATTGTAATTAAAAACTACTTTTTTATGTTTCATTGCAAATTTTTTATTTAGCAAGGCACATCACTAAGCATCTAATTGAACACACCCGCCATGGTTAAAATCAAATATCACCTTACATCCTTTTACTCTAGTAATTACACTACTCAAACAAAAGGGGGGAAATGTAAACATTCATATTTGATATTAGACACTTAAAAATGTAAATTTTTACCAAGCCATAGTATACTATAATTATATGCACATAATTGACTCTTGCTCACACTCTCTCTTATCCATATACTCATTTATGTGCCTAACCTTCCCCAAATTTCCATTATTGATACACAATATTTACCTAATATCTACCTAAATAAATAATTATCTCATTCAAATTATATCTTGATATCATATCATTGATTCTAGCTTTTTGGACATCTTTGGTCTTCCTCATATGGCTTCATCTTATCGAATCTATCCACATGAGTTAGACTTATCTACACACCCATTAGTATCTATTTTTCCATATTTAAATCCTTTATATGAGTCGACATGTATGTTTGTCATGTCATTATAAAGAGAAAGTACTCAAAGAGTTGACTATTTATACAAATCAAGCCTAATTCTATACCTATCTATTACTTATCAAGAACACATATACTATTCATCTACACATTGAGAATAACTATCTTAAAGCTTATAAATTTAATTTTTTTTAAAGGACCAAGCTCTAATACAAGTTTTAATACCATTTTAGGTTCAAAATAAAAAATTGTCAAGTATCAAAAGCTATACTCGAGATTACACTAAATGCTAGTATTAGATTGATTACACACACTCAACTAAGTGTTATCACTACATGTAGTTTGATAAATATTCAAATTATTAGAACATAAGTTATGCCTAACTACTTAGTGAGGAGTGATTGGGGCCATCTTAACCCATCCCACTAACCCTTTTTTACAAGCAAACCTAGTGTTGAAAGTAGAGACATGGTTTTGAAATAAGGAGAAGGAAAATAAAGTTATCTATTTAGGATCAAAGGTATCTAAATAAACAAGAGATAATTTTATGTATAATAATATTAATCAAAATTTTCACAAACCTACATATATCTCCTAGATGGTATTGATCCTCAATAGATAATTTTTCTCTGCCATAGTCATCCACAAAACAATGAACTCATCATAATAGGTGTAGGCACTGTGTTTCCAAATTTGAGCCATTATGAAACCATTAAATACATAATTTTATGACTCTACCCAATCATAAACTATAAAAAAAATAAAAAATCTAAGTACCTTATCTTTTAGGTCATTTTAATTAATAGTAGATCATAACAAACAAAAAACACTTGCTATTCATCCTTAGATTTTTATGTGGACTATTATATATTATAGAATCAAAATGCTCTATAGTTTTATATATTTTTTAGAACATACATCCAAAATTAGATAAAACACATTCACTTGTTGTAATTTTGGCTTGGACTTGATCATAAAGCCTATGAACCACCACTCTTTACTCATCTAGAACTCCAATTTATTCCATCCTGCTCTGAAGTTGAATTTTATATATTGTGTCAAATACTTTTTTGAAATAAAAAAAGTAGCATAAGGATTATTCTCCTTGGTTATCCAATTATTTTTCACTAAAGTTCCTAAGAGTGACATAGTGGCTGATAGTGGAATGTTTTGGCCTAAAACTTACCTATCCTTTTACTTTTTTCCCCTCTTTTTCTGTCAAGCTACTAATCATGTACTCTACCATGATCCTTTAAAAATAAAAATAAGAGGATTAACCATGTATGTAACCCTAATTTTATTTTATAAATCCTAATAGGATAGAAACTATTATAATAATTTAGATTGAAAAATATGGCATTCAAGCATACACTTAAATGTAAAATACCAAAATTAATTATAATGATTTGATAAGTGACATATGGAAAATATAGTAATTAAAAAAAAGGGATGAGTGTTTATATTTTATAGTTTATTGTCTGACTGTGACTATGTTTTGATGGTGAAAAATATATTGAAGCAGGTCTATGATTTATTTCATTTAAGAACCAGGTTTTTATTTTTGCAAGTTCAATTCTATTAGATTTGGGTCAATATTTATTATTAATACTAACTTGGGTGGTAGTAGTGACTTATGCCAAAATATGTATATGTGTTTATACAATCACATTCACCTATATTTTTATGTTATGTATATGTGATTCTAAACCCTAATTTTGTACACAACTCTAGAAATAAACTTTTTCACCTTAAAACCCTAGTTATGCTTGTAAGGGCTATAAACCTACAAAAATTAAGAAAGTGTAATGGGTTGAGATAACCCCAATCACCCATATTTTATGAGTAAACAAAAAATACATATTTTATACTCCAAGGAAGGAAATCAAACCACATGTAGTTTTTACACCTATTATTATTGTACAATTTTTAGACACTCAAATTTTGAGATGAATACTTGATAATGCCAATTTTGGCCCACTTTTACCTTAATTGACTTAAGTAATTAAATTATTCGTATATTGTCACCTCAATTTATCCTAAGTATTTTTATGGGCCCATCCCTTATAATTTGTTTTTTTACACATAAAAATATTATTAATTTCTAAAAAACTCTAAGAATTTGTATGGACACTTCAAATCCTTAAGATCAAATTTTATCCTTTTAGGTTATAATTGGCCTACATGAGTTAGGATCGACAGTCAATCCTAACCTTACAGGTCAATCATGTCCTTCACCTAATAATAGATCTTTTTAAAATTTAAACCCTCCCTTATAGATTGGTATATATTTTTAGGATAGGTATTGTGAGGTTTCATCCCTTTGGATTATTATAAATGAACATTTAAGCCACCTATTCTACCCCTTAACAATTTCACTACTTGGGTACATTTATAGTATTTTACACTAAGCAAAGCTTTGGTATTCTTTTAAAATTCAATTCTGATCACATTAAGTAACCCTTATCTAAGTCAAAAACATATTATATCAAAGTCAAGAAAAAAATATCAAGTATTCAATCCATCTCTAGATGCATACATGAGGCAAAGGAGCACTATTGCACTCAAGGCAAAGGAGCACTATTGCACTCAACACTCTGGGTGGGATAACAATGTGGGCTTGATTAAACTTTGTGGAGTATTGAATACATAGACAATGATCAATCATCACAAGGGGGATTAGTGTCAGCATAATCCACTACACTCCCCCTTTTATTTTTGTATACTTTTATTTATCTTAAATAATAGTAGGATTTCAAGCTTGAAGAGGTCATTTATAGGTCATCCATGCATAATCAAAGGTAAAAAATGTGCATACAATAATATTTCAAGTAGGTGTAGGTGATTGTAATAGTAGTTTACTATTTTTCCACATATGTCAATATCGATTCATAGAGGATAGTGATAGTTCATATTTAGTTGATCGAGTATAATCAAGCCTGATTTGATCATTCTAGCCATCCTACAATTACACACATTCAACCTAATTGGTAGTAATCAGCTAATTCTTTTTTATTTTTTCCATAATTAGATTTTTTAATTCATTCATTTTTATCTATTTCAATAATTTACTTTCATTTTGTTAGTTACAAGTCATTTACAACATTTTCTATCCTTAAATTTATTCTATCTTAATTAGAGTTAATCTACTAATTAATTTTAAATTCTAATAAAACATAATTATGATAATTTTTTATATTAATGTATCTAATCATTTGGATTTGATACATGACAATGATTTTTTTGACTTGAATTTAATATGCTTCAAACTTGGCTTGTGACTACTCCTAGTGATTGATTAACAATTTAGGAATAATAGGGAAAATTTTCTCAATTTGCAATATGTATAAATGTGTACTAGATATGTTTCAATTTTTTTATTAATGGAAACTTTCATATATATATATATATATATATATATATATATATATATATATATATATATATATATATATATATATATATATATATATATATATATCCAATTGTGTAATTTATCATGCCACCAACATGCTAAGTAGAAGGGTTAACACTAAGAAAGGTTTGATTTTAGAAATTAGATGTCGTTGAGAGAGGGTCGATGTTTTTAGGCTTAGGCTACTACTGACTAGTGATACCAACCCATGCACATGAGGACTAAATTGAAGGTCTAAAGATGTTTGTTTAGGATGGTAAGCAAGTTTGAAATAATCATTAAGGTTCATATAGGTGTGTAAAAATAGAATTGAAGGATCAAACTCATAAGGTAGAATGTAGGTGTGAGATAATAGTGGGTTAGGACCATATTTGTATATGTAACTCATGCATGGTAAATGTATGTCAAGATTTTCATTTTCAAGAACTTAATACCAAATTTTAGTATCAAAAAATGTCCCCATTTTATTATAACAATGAAATTTATATATTAAAATGATTAGATATACCTAAGTGTATAACACACTTTGTCTTTGGTAGGAAGTTCAAATTATGTAGGACACTCAATAAAAAAACCTAAAATAAGCATGTAGTAGTCAATGCCCATAGAAATGAGTGCACTTGTGTGCTGGTGAAATAAATGTTGCTCTTGTAACTTGGTGGATATTATGCTTCTTTATTGAATTATCATATAACTTGTGCTTCATTGTTGAAGCACATGAAGAGTTGGGGTGATTATTCCCTAAATTTTTGTAACAATGCAAACCTTTGGGTTTGGAAATCAACATTTCTAAACCCTTATAAATGTGTGGAGAAGTATGCAATGTACTAACCAAAAGAACTACTTAATAAATATAGGGGAACCATATGATGGGTCATCTATAAGTAATTCCATGGTCATTGAGAATTTTTTAACCTTATTGTACATTACCCATAAAAACATGAATCAACAACTATAGTGAAATTATATATTCAATTATGTAATTTATCTCAAGTTCACTCCATATAAAACAAATGCATGATAAAAAGAGAATAAACAATGTTCATACTCCCATCATGACCTCAAATGTAATTGTGTAGTTTTTCCTAATTTAGATGTAGACATTATTTTATGGAATATATATCACCTTAGTTTTGTATACTTGGAAAACTCAGACTTAAGCTATTCATCTCAATTTTAGACCTTTCTCACTTTTTAAAGTCTTATATCTACTATATCTTGTGCCCCTTATCCTATCTATTAGTCCAACTAGTCTTAGGTTGATGACCTAGACCTTCTATCTTACCCAAAATGATTAAAACCTACTTATCTTCCATCTCTATAGGGTTTGAGTCTATACCTACTTTCCCATTCCTTGGACACTAGCATCCAGAACAAACACCTACATTGACATAGGTGTCCATTACCCTAAATTCATCCAATTTGTAAATAAAACATATCCTAATTATTAGCTTAATTGATTTAATTTGAGTTATTTCTCCAAAGGGATTGATATAAATACAAGATCAACCCTCATTCATTCCTCACCTAGAAACTTCTTACATACTCACTAAGAAGCTTATAAAAGACATTAAATCTAGCACTCCAATGAGCAAAGCTTTCTTATTTTTTCCCATTTTCATATGAGTCATATTGATAACACATACACATGTCTAAATTATTAAAGGAACATCCCAAGAGATATATTTTTCAAGTTACAATATAGGCCACTATTGTACTTGATTTGCACATATCACATGATTCACACACAAGCCAACATGTAGGGGAGAACTACATTAGTCTAAGTCCCTCTTTAAAGTATTTGTTATGTATGCAAAACTCATTAATAGAGGGGTATTTAAGGTTAGATTGACACCATGTTTTTATTAACCCATTTTTAGCCAGGGTTACTATCAATATGAATAACTAGTGTTTTATAAATTCATGAGATGTGATAGTCCATGACCTAGATCTAAATGCACTAGAGTGAAGGTGAAAATAAACCCAAAATCATCCAATAAATCACATCATTTTTAGTAGGTGTTCCATATAGGACACCTACATTAGGTTTTGATAGTAGCATCAATGTATCCATCTCAACCTAATGCCAGTGTCTATGGCTATAGAGACACTCAATCCATAATTTGACAACTATTGTAAAGTTGTCTTCCAATTTGCTTCTTGCCTATTCTAGATCCAAAATTACATTAGCATCAAAACTAGCTAAGTAAATTACTTCTTTGTAATTTCTATATCTAACATAGTTGTACTTACTATTTTTAACCTATCTTAGTTTTATGAAATCAATATATGTTTATTTTTGAGTTTAGCACTTAATTGGCCTGCTTTAGAGATAATTTACCATCCTTGTGCCTTAGACTATCTATACCCCTTTAACCCTAGATAACTTTAATTGAGAAAATTTTAGGTTTAAAAATTTGGTGAACCTAATTTTTGACCTCCAAACCCTAGGTTAATTAGCTTTTTCTAATTTTTTATGTTGTTTACTTGATTGTTATACAATATGTGAAATATGGACATATCTATCACCCATTTTTTATTCTAATATGTCATAGTTGATATAGTTTTCTACCCTTTTAAACTATATTAAGTAAATGCATGCCAATAATGAGATTTTTTTAAAGTGAAAAAAACATTTGATCTCTCTTCAAAATTCCTTTTGTAATACACTAGAGTAAGTATCTTCTCCATCTAATGCCATAGGCGGTGGTCTTATTGATAAATTTTCTAAAGTAATCCATTATCTATAAAGATATCCCATATGATGCATTACATGATAAAAAGTACTAAATGATATAACATCGACTGCTTTCACATATATTATGTAAAATTTAACATACACCACAAACATTATTACTTTTGGTTGTAAAGAGGAGAACTCAAAAAATATCATTTATCAAGATGTTCCTACCTCAATCCAACATCCTAATTTCAATCAATAAAATCAACATGAGCATATTACATCAATTTCAAAGACATGTAAGGATGATATTTCACTTTTAGACTTGTTAGAAAAATCACCACCTTATAAGGCTATTTTTGTGAGAACATTACAAATGACAACCTTGTCATAAAATGTAGAGCCACCACATGTGGCCCTCATGTTAAATTCCATAAAACATAACAAAAATCATATACCATTTGAAAAATAAGATACACCATCCAAAACCCTAGTAAATACTTATTTTCCAATATACATCTTGGTGTGTGTTTGTAATAAAATGATAAAACAAGTTCTTGTAGATGATGGTTCTGGGCTAAACATTTGAAACATATATTTCCTTTCCAAAATTTGCATTGGACCATCTGATTTAGAACCATTTAATATGAGTATCAAGAGATTTGATAATATTTCATGATGAGTATTAGGAAAAATAACATTTAATATTATGGTTGGTCCCCTTATATTACCCACTTTATGACAAGTTATACCAAATGATTTGAACTGTAACATTGTCTTAGCATAATCTTGAATACATGAGATGTATGTGGTTCCCCCTAATTTTCACATATGCTTAAAATTTAGTTATTAGGGATTCATTTACATATGTCTAATATATCCTAATCCATTTGAAAATTATGAAATGATATGATAAACAAGTAATCTTACACCATAATAATATGAATGTGAGTACAAAAGTGATACAGTAGTATGAAAATCTAGCTAAATTATTCTATTGAAGGTACCAAAGAGACAATTCTCATGTTTACCTAATTCTCTAGCTTCATTACTCCCATAGATAATAAAATGCTAGTTTATATCTCTCCCTCATCCTATATAGGTTGATATGAGTCATCCTCTACCCAAAGTATATGATGTGAATGCTTATTATGATTATCATCAGGGACTAAGGCATTCTATGAACAAATTATTTACCTTGAAACATAAGATCCAAGATATCATTGATGATTAGAAAATTATACTTAATGACCTTTTAAAGGAATTAGATTCACAACTTGGTGATCAATGAAAACTTAAAACATTTAGCAATTATTTTCATGATCATTCAAAAAATAATTCATAGTTACAATAGGCACACACTACACACCAAGAGATTCAAAGAAAAAAATAAAATAACATCCGAACAAAAAGGATTTTACAATCAACTTATTCATGGGTGGTTCTTATTTTTTGCATTACCATATTGATACTACATAAATCAAAACTACTTGTAATATAAGACACTTACAATAAATTGGCATAGATCTTAAAAAATTGAAAAACAAAGGAGGTTGGAAAGATTCCTTGGGAAACATAATAATACCAATTACTTGTGGTCCTAAATTAATTTAAACATGGGTTTGGGTTATGTTGACCACATATCCATATGAATTTATAATAGGAAATCTTTGGCTTTACCAAATGGAAGCAAAAAATGATCCAAATCAGCAAGGTATTTCCTTTCATCATGAAGGCAAATTAATACATATTATAAATGATAGAATTACTTCTACTACACATGTAAGGAAGAACATGCTATGTACCTTTTCAACTTATCCAATCATGATGAAAACAATGTATAAGATCTAAATTAATGTTGTTAGGCACCATGTAGGGAGATACATATGACCATCCATTGGATGAGATCATAGAGTAGTCTCTTCAAATATTCAAAAAAATACCATAAAAAAAAAAAAAAAAACTTCAAAACTCCAAAAACATTTTCAACATAAAACATGTTATATTGGCTCCCTAACATCTATATGTTAGTTCCATGTTAATGAATGGCATATAATTTAATCCTATATATATGTCTATCATGATTCTACTTGAGTGTGATAAAAACATATATAGATACATGATCTATTCCTATTTAAGTTGTTGGGCCTTTCCTCTACTCATTCATATGGACGTTGTGGGCATCCACCTCTATGGTTAGGATACTCACATGTTATATCATTATATTTTCACTCTACATTATCATGTTTTCAGCTCCTATATGTACTTATACATGCATTTATCCATGATTATATATTACATGGGGTACTTGATATGCTATGCAATTAACATTTTTTGATAACACATTGGATCAATGGGCTACAATGATATGTTTATGTTAGTTGCTTATACTTTCCTATATGCACTTCCTTGAGTATCTTGCCTTTATATTATCTTAAAACATTTGAATATGATCCCTTATTTATGACCCACATGCCTATTTTTACTTCTTTTGAAACCTAAATATGTCATCCTTTATTTTATGAACATTTAACTAAGTCCTGTCCCTTTAATTGTGTGGTATTTGAGCATGCCCTTTATTTGTGATGTTCTTGGACCATTGAATTTTGAATTAATTTTGAGTGATCTTATGTGTGTGATTGATTTAATTATTGAAATTCTATTATTATTATCCATACATTGACATGATCTTTATCATACATCCTAGTCCTTCATGTGATCACATTATTCTATGTGCTTTAATGCTACATGGTTCCATTCATAGATTATACAGTTATCTTATCATTTTGAGGTGAGGTAGCTAATGGTTTCTATTCTTACCTCTCATTAAAGGGGAGGTATATTAGTGGGGACATGTCATAGAGGCATGGTTTTTGCATTTGGCATAATTTTCAGATTCAAAGGATGCCTACTTTGGAAGAATGTTCTCCACACTTATTTAGTATTTTTCACTTATATAAATTTTTATATTTAGTGGGAACATGTCATATAGGAATGGATTCTACACATTAATAGTTTTAGATTTAGTGGGGGCATGATTTGGAAGCATATTCTTCACACTTATTTAGTATTTACACCCAAATTAAGTGAAGACATGTTTTAGAAACATGTCCTCCACATTGGTACTTACTCCAATTTTTATATTTCTTCATATATAGTGAGGGAATGCTTTAAAATAATTTTATCCACACTTACATAGTTTTTGAATTAGCCAAAACACATGGTTATATAACACAGATGCATAGTTTTGCAAGAATTATATACATTGATACCATTATTATACATAGTTTTAGCATGAGACATATCTAAGGTAAATATTTTATGAAATGTGCACCTAATATTGAAAAATATAAATCAATTTAAATTTTCAAAACACTCTTAGGTACTGTCATCACCCATAAAGATGTACTTTTACAAACTATATTGAACTAATCTATTACAGTTGTTGGTTCACTTATGGTATGGTTGAGATGATTAAATCACTCAATCTTGCCAAGTTTTTAAGCTAGACTTGATTATATAATCCATCCCTACCAATTTGATAGTATGAGTTGACTTTTTCACTCATGATCACTAGGTTACAAGTATGATTGGGTTGTATGATTGAGCTAATCTCAAATACTGGGTAACATCTCACTTTCTCTCCAAGGTTGGGGGCATATGCCTTCTAATATCTTTCTTTCTATCTCTTTAGATATATGCACTTTCTATATTTATATTATTTTTTACTGATCTCAGTTTTAGAGCCTTATATTGATACATCTTTCAAATCAACTTGCCAACAGGCAAGATAGTTACATCGATTCACAGGTTTACTCCTAAACCTTGTTATTTTAATTTTAATCTTTTCAAGTAATTTCAATTATAGATTATATGCATTGATAATGTATTGTAACATACTCTTAGTTGAAATTTAGTCCCCAAAATATCACTCAATTTGGACTCAATCAAAGGCAATGTGTGTTATATACACCTAAGTACACATTCCTTTCCTTTAAACTAGTAATTTCATTACTAGATTAAAGGGGGAAAAATGTAAACACTATTTTATAGATTATATAACACCTCAATCTTGTAAACTTGGATAAATTAGACCTTGGCTATTCCTCTCAACTGTAGACCTTTCTTACTTTCTTAAGTCTTGTATATGCTCTATCTTATGCCCCTTAACCTATATCTTGGTCTGACCAGTCTTATGTTGATGACCCAGACCTTTTGTCTTATCTATAATACTTAAAACCTACTTATCTTCCATCCCTAAAATTTTTGAGTCTACCTACTTTCCTCCTCCTTGGACACTATAATCCAAGATAGAAACCTATGTCGACACAGGTGTCCTATCCAAAATAAGCATCTAGTGCCCTAAATTCATATAGTTTACAAATGAAATGTATCCTAATGGTCAGCCTAAATGCTTTAATGTGAGTTATTTCTCCAAATGAATTGATATAAATAAAATACCAACCATCATTCATTCCTCACCTCACAACTTCTTACCTACTCAATAGGAAACTTATAAAAGGCATTCAATCAAGCACTCAAGTGAGCAAAGCTTCTTTATTTTCTCTTATTTCCATATCTGTCATAGGGAAAACACATACATGATTTAAATTACCAAAGGAAATACTATGATATGTTTATGTTAGTTGCTTATGCTTTCCTAAATACACTTTTTTTAGTATCTTTCCTTGATATTGTCTTGTTTATTCAAACATTTGAATATGTTCCCTTATTTGCGGCCCCTGTGCTTATTTTTACTTTATTTGACACTTGAAAATGTCATTTATTATTGTATGTACATTTAATTATGTCATCCTTAATTTTATAGACATTTAAAATAAATGGGTGCTATGACATGTTTATGTTAGTTGCTTATGCTTTCTTATATGCACTTCTTTGAGTGTCTTGCCTCTTTATTGTTTTGCTTATTCAAATATTTGAATATGATCCCCTATTTGTGGCCCTCATGCATATTTTAAATTTCTTTGACACTTGAACCTATCATTTATTATTTTATGTATATTTTAATATGTCATCCTTGATTTTATGGACATTTAACTAAGTCATGTCCCTTAGATTATGCGGCATTTGAACATGCCCCTTATTTGCAGTCTCCTTGGACCATTATCTTTTGCTTACTTTTGAGTGCTCTTGTGTGTGTGTATGATTTATTTTTTGATCTTATAATATTATTATATATACATTTCAATGATATTTATCATGCATCTTAGGCCTTCATGTGATCACATTGTTCTATGTGCTTCAATGTTACATTTACCTAGATATGTTCTTCTATGTACTACATGGTTCCATTCACAAATTATATAATTGTCATATCATTTTGAGTTGAGGTAAATAATGGTTTATATTATTACATTTCCTTGAATGTAATGAATATCAGTGGGGGAATGTCATAGAGGCATGTTCTCCACATTTGGCATAGTTTTTAGATTTAAAGGGAACATGCTTTGGAAGCATGTTATTCATACTTATTTAGTGTTTGGAACTTATATTAGCTTTTAGATTTAGTGGGAACATGTCATATAGGCATGGATTTCACACATTCATAGTTTCATATTTAGTGGTGGCATGCTTTATAAGCATGTTCTCCACACTTATTTAATATTTAACACACCCATATTAAGTGTGTACATGTTTTGGAAACATGTCCTCCACATTGGTACTTACTCCAATTTTCATATTTCTTCATATATATTGGGGGAATGCTTTAGAAGCATGTTATAAACATTCACATAGTTTATACATAACACTCATCTTAAGGGGAGCGGGGAGCGGCCGCACGGGTGTGCGGCCCTCTCAAACCCTTGCATCTGCGTGGCATCTATTGCTAGATCCGCTAATGTGTGGAACTTTATTTTGGAAATAGGGTTGGATCTCTAGCCTGTGTGTGTTTTCTTTGGTGTCGCAAGGGAGCTGTACAAGGTTTTTATGGAGGCCGCTGTGGGTTGTCGGGTCAGGCTCTGGTCGTGATCTGTGTGCCTCTATTTTGGGGGCAGTTCTGCCTACGCCATATGGGCATGTAAGTAGGTGTTTGTCATGTTGGACACTATGGTTTTATTGGGGGAAACCCTTGTGGGGGAGCCACATAGAGTGTTATTTAGCGGCCATGGTTCTGAACTAAGCCCTAACCTTTGTGGCTGCCTTATTCACCTTCACATTCTGTCAACTAGGGTCGCTACTCATATTGAGGTGTTAATAGATGTTGGGGATTTATTCGACAATTTTTGATTGCCATGGTAATGTTTCCTCTGTAGAGGGGGAGTTTGGGCAGTTGATCAAGTGAATGGAATGGGCATTGGTGGTTCTGGGGCTTGTCTCTTTGTTGGTGGTGCTATTTTTGTGGGCAGCGCATTTTTAGGGTTTACTAGCTCGACCCTGGGTTTGGCCGTCATTATTGTTGGATCTGACGGTGTCTTCTTCATTCTCAGGTAATGCTTGTAGTTAATGATTCATATTTTTTAGCATTATTTTAGGTTGTAATACCTGGTTTTGATTAGGTTTCAGGTCCTTGTAAAACCTAGTTTTGGTACTATTTTTCAGTGGGTTTGCCTTTCCTGGCATTTTGTATTGTTTTATCTTTCTTGATTTGTATTGGGTTTCAGGGCCCCATCAAAACCTGCTTTTACCTTAATCTAAAACATTCACATAGTTTATAAATTGTCCAAAGCATACATTTATATAATTCAAATTCATAGTTTTGGAAGAATTATATACACCAATACCATTTTATATATGGTTTTAGCATGAGATATATCTAAGGTACATATGCTATACAATGTGCACCTAATATTTAAAAATACAAATCAGTTTTAAGTTTCAAAACACTCTCAAGTGTTGTCATCATCCACTATGATGTACTTTTATAGACTATATTAAACCAATCTACTATAGTAGTTGGTTCATTTTTGGTATGGTTGAGGTGTTTAAATCACTCAATCCTCTCAAGTTTTTAGGTTGGACTTGATTGTATTATCTATCCTTACCAATTTGATATTATGAGTTGGATTTGTTCACTCATGCTCATTAGGTTACAAGTATGATTAGTTTTTATGATTGAGATAACCTCAACTATTTGGTAACAACTCACCTTTTTTCCAATGATGGGGGTTTGTGTCTTATAGTATCTCTCTTTATCTCTTTATATATATGCACTCTCTCTCTCTCTCTCTCTCTCTCTCTCTCTCTCTCTCTCTCTCTCTCTCTCTCTCTCTCTCTCTCTCTCTCTCTCTCTCTCTCTCTCTCTCTCTCCTCTCTCTCTCTCTCTCTCTCTCTCTTTTGTGTGTGTGTGTGTGTGTGTGTGTGTGTGTGTGTGTGTGTGTGTGTGTGTGTGTTAGTCTTGGTTTTAGAGCCTTATAATGATACATCTTTCAAATCAATTTGCCAATAGGTAGGATAGTTACATCAATACATAGGTGTACTCCGAAAGCTTGCTTTTTCAATTTCAATCTTTTAAAGTATTTTCAATTCTAGATTACATGCACTAATTATGTATTGTAACATGCTCTTGGTTGTAAGTTAGTCCCCAAAACATCACTCAAGTTGGACTCAAGCAAAGGCAAGGTGTGTTATATACACCTAGGTACAAATTCCTTTCCTTTAAACTAGTAATTTCATCACTAGATTAAAGGCAAGGCAAATGTAAACACTATTTTATGGATTATATAGCACCTCACTATTTTAAACTTTGAAAACTCATACCTTGGCTTTTCCTCTCAGTTTTAGATCTTTCCCACCTTTTTAAGTCTTACATATACTCTATCTCGTGCCCTTTGACCTATCTCTTGGTTTGACCAGTCTTGTGTTAATGATCCAAACCTTCTATCTTGTCCAAAATTCTTAAAACCTACTCATCTTCCTTCTCTATAATATTTGAGTCTATACCTACTTTCCTACTCCCCTAACACTAGTGTCCAAGATAGACAGCTATGTCAACATAGGCAACCTACTTTGACATAAGTGTCTAGTGCCCTAAATCTATCTAATTTTCAATTGAAATGTATCCTATTGGTTAGCCTAAATTATTTAATTTGGGTTATTTATCTAATGGGATATATAAATACAAGATCAACCCTCATTCATTCCTCACCTAGAAAATTCTTACCTACTCATTAGGAAATTTATAAAAGGCATTCAATCAAGCACTCAAGTGAGCAAAGCTTCCAAGTTTTCTCTTATTTCTATATCAGTCATAGGGAAAACACATACACGGTTATAGATTACAAAAGGGGATATTATGATATGTTTATGTTAGTTGTTTAGACACCTAAAATTGGCCACCAATGGCTTCATACTAGAATTTAGATTGATTCTTACCAACCTTTGAAAATTAAGATTAAGTATCACTAAATGTCCCAAATTTGATTGTGCATCAATCTTGAAAGCTTATAATCCCATTGATACATCCCTAATTTTGGTATCCTACCATAAGAAACAAAAACCTCTCATATATTCATCTGTAATCAACTTGTGGCATCAAAACATGCAATTTGGCCTATAGACCTATTAAATGGGGCAAGTGCACACATGAATTAAATCAAAACTTGAAAAATGCTAAAAATAATAAACAAAACTAATTAAAATACTAAATATAATTAAAATCCTAATTGAATTATCTATGATCAATTAATGAAATTCTAAAAAAGGAAATAAAAAATGCAAATATCTTAGCATTTTTATAATTACCTTTTTATAAGTTGTCAAATATCCTAAAATATCTCATCCATACCTATTCATTTCAAAACATGAGGTTTTGAAACCTTTTAACTCTACTATGGTTAATTAACTCACTTTTGTTATTTCAAGATTAAACTACACCTTAACTCACCTTGGGTTGGGGGTAGTTTTTAAACCTATAAATACAAGTCTAGACCTCTTCATTTAGAGGGATTGAACATAGTAAAGTTATAATGTAGGATTTGGTGCATGATTAAAATCTATAATGTTATAATTATAAGTCAAATCCAATATCAAGCCATAATCCATGATGCCAAGGAGAGAAGGAGATAACCAAGCTCTATTGCCAAAGACTCTTTGAGTACAAATCAAGAAAGCCACACAAAAAATCTTTTGGAGCATTCAAAGAAGGTAATGAATTTGGTATTATTTGAATTTTAGTTTTGTTTTCCATTGGTATTATTCATTATTATCTCCATATGATCTATAAAAGTAAGTTTTATGCATGTTAGTGTGTTTTTAATAAAGTTTTATTAGTTTTTCTAACACTTGATCTAATCACCCTTCTTGGATTCCTTGGTCACAAATGACACACTTGGTGAGACATTAAAACACCCCACCTACCAAGGAAACCAAGATACAACTCATAATTTTTCAAATGAATGTTTTAATATCTTCAAAATTATAGTTTTTAAACTTGTTTTTATTGTATTTTTAATTTTTGTGCTAACTCAGATCTACATAAAGACTAACATCAGTCAGGGATAACCATTATCAATTTTTCCAAACTAAGATCAGTTCTAGGTGACCATCATCGATAAAATTATAATAGAATACATGGCTTAAAAACTTGTATTTTGAATCTCTTTAGCATTATTACTTGTGATTTCTTGGTTTCATTGATGTTTATAGTTCCTGTCTAGTCATCTCCTTACAGGTTTTGATAATGTTTTATCTAAATTTGAGTTAACTAACATTTTTTATCTCATGTTATTTTTACCTTCAAGTTCACAATCAACATATCTTGATCCTTTTTTATCAGTATCAATTATCACCAACTAACATTGGTTATATGGTAACCAACATCGATCAATGTGACTAACATCGATCTTTGTGTTTTAAAAATAGAAACCTAAACGTTATGTTTTGAAAGTTATTTTGCTCATCATTTAAAGTCCTTCCAAGTAGGGGGAAACTCTCTAACCCTTACAGGACCAAGGCATGAATAAAGCATGAGTTTGAAAGTTTAGGTTAATGAACATTTCATTTTGGGTGTTTATAATGAATTTAACTAACTTTTGAACACTTTATTTTGGGTGCCTAAACAGAATTAGCTAAGTCATTCACACTACATTTTGGTGCTAAAATGAATTTTTTAAGTCTCGAACATTTGTCTTTAGTGGTTAAAAGGAACCTACAATGGCTAACTCTTAAAACACTTCATTTTTGGTTATTTAAAGGAATGTTTTAGTCTTGAACACTTTATTTTGGTGTTTAAAAATGAGTTAGGCTAAATCTTGAACATTTGGGTTTTAGTGCTTAAAATGAACATAGGTGTTTTTGCTTAAGTTGTTTTGTGCAATTTATTTCAATATTTTTCAATTAAGCCAAGGGGCCAAGTAAAGAACTTAATCAAATATTTCATTTTGGTGTACCGAATTGACACTCATCTATATTTCAAATTCACTGAAAGTGTTTATTGCTTGTGTGTTTTTTTATGTAAAATGAAGAGTGCATGTGTGTTCTCCCCTATCCCTTATATGGAACTTGGGTGACTAAAAGTGCCTTTTCACTTGAAATTTATGCCTAGTCTAAGGTATGGAAAGAAAGTTGTCTAGCCTCTCCCCAAAACCCACATGGTTTGGGTGATCTAAAAATAGCCTCTAAAGTCTTTTCACTTATCATTTATTTCATGTAATTTGGATTATAAAGGGGAGTTCATAACTTCTTCATGAGTTATTTAGGAAATCATTGAATTGGGGATTCATCTCTCAATAGTGTTTCAACCCCATTCTATGGTGGGGTATATAAATTAGCATACACATTCTACAAGAGCTAGGGGTTAAGTGACTAACCTCTCCTTTTGTAATGAAGGCCCAAGTCAGGTGTAGTTAACCAAGGTATTCCACTAAACAATACATGGATGGAATTTTTATGAAAAGGAATATACCCTTGCATAGTAAGTTAACCAATATAAACTCAATTGATGTAATGTTTTTCTAGTGTTAATCAATTCCACTCTCCTTAATTAATTTTTAGTCAAGCCCAGTTATCATACCTTATCAGTTTAGGGCATTAGATAATTTAAGTAGTTGTATTTGGTATTTTTAATTTATTTATTGGTCTTTGAGGATAAGACTTTGTTTGTTTTTACCATGTCTAACCAAGTATTTTGTCCACACTACTCCTTTGTTTGAGGAAGTGTTATGCTTTTTGTTTGACACCTTACTTTGCCTTGGATTTTATGTGTTAAAAACATTGTGTGTCACTTGATTGAAACAGGTAATGTTATGGTATCCAAATCAATTCAAGTTTGTTCCTTGTAGTCTTTAAAACAAAACATTATTTATATCTTTTGAGAGTGATAACATCATTACACTATTTAAATTATTTCATAAACTTGTCTTATCTTGTGTCCAAGTTTTACATTTAAACCAAATCCATGTATTCCTTTGTGGTCTTAATTTAGTGTCGTTATGCCATTCAATTTTGTCTAGCTTGTTTGTTAAAAAATCCTAAGTTTTCCTAAGTTGAGTTTTTAATTAACCTTGACAAGTTTTAATTTAAACATTGATTGACTTCTATTTATACATTATCTAATTGGTAATTAGATACTAATCTTTATATTTTTGGTTACATAACTTAGGTTAATTCTTTACCCAAATTCAAAAGCTATTTGTTTGTACCATCATTCGGGATAAAATAGTTTATCCCCAAGTGCCTTTTATTTCATGCCTCATACCAATTTGACTAAGTTTATATCTGAAATTAAGTACCTAGTTTATGCCAAAGTGTTCCAAGTTTTTTAGATTAAATACCTATTTTTCAAATCTATATTTTGATGCCACATTTGGCCAAAATTCCTAGCACATTCCTTTGTTTGAGCCTAGCTTTGCATTTGGCCAAAAGACCTAGAAACTTTTCTTTTCTTAGTTTAGACCTGTTTGGAACACTTTGTCCTTAGAATTTCACATTTTGAATTTAGTTCATACATTTGACCTTGTTTGTGTGAGAAATTTAATGTTAGACATTTGACGTTATACTATTTTATACTAAATTTTGTCACAAATCATTTTAGAGATACAAATCCATCCCTTTGACCAAGCTAGACCTAGTTTAAACCTTGTGTCTTTATAGACATTTTTTTTAGAGTTTGTATAACTCTAATCCCTTTGTCATGAAACATTCACCATAGACTTAACCATGACTCACTATACACATAATGACATCATGTATAATCTAGGGTATGGTAATGTTACAATGCGAGAGGACTTTATTCAAGATCCTAATGGAGATGATGTCATTTATGAGATGGATCCTTATCCACATTAAAACACTCAATTAGGGGAATAGAGTAAAGATCCTTTGTCCCATTATTTTGTCAACACACCTCCATAATTACAGTAGGACCAAGAAAAAATAACCCAATAGTTGGCTAGTGTACCTTTGATTGCTGAACAAGTCCAGCAAAAACCTTACTATGTTAAAATGTCATCAGCTTATCACCCATACTTTTTTGATCATCACTTACTTGAAAACAAGAACAAATTCTTAATTAGAGCCATAGAGGTATGGGACAATTTTTTGGTAGACTTTCCCCATGAGAACTTGCCAAGTATAGTAAGAGGGCCTTACAACATGCCTTACAATCAGAATAATAAACAAGACTCTTCTATCAATCCTCATGCCATTATGCCAATGTCATATTAGGACCCTCATATGCTTATCACAAGAAAGGGCCTCCTAGAGGATCATTTCATTTAGTTGTATACAACATACCAAACATATTTGAACTTAGTGTGTAACTTTAATAGGATGACCATACCATGTGCTCCTTTTATTGATTTATCTCCTTTAATAAGATTTTTAATTGAGTTTTCAACCCAAGAAAATTAGGATATAGACCCATTTGTGCAAATGACTTCAATAGAAAACATGTTCAATACCACAACTATTGAAGAAGTTTCTTCTACTTCAATGTAACATTGTGGACAATGTGCAACTAATGTCCAATCTAGACCAAAGTGGTATTAATCCACAAAAAACTAGTCAACAACAAAATATGCCTTTAGTTAACACTGTGAGTGGTATGCAAACTCAGGGTATAGGATTTTCTACTTCCAAACCTCAACCAACTACTTCTTCAAGTGCACAACATCAAGGATTAAGTAGTCAACCAATGACTAGTGCAACACCTCAAAAAAATTTGATGAATGTTACTCCACCATAACAAGTAATGAGCAACATTCCACAATAATAGGCATAGTTGAATGTACCCATGTAGTAGAGGCAAAATGTCTTACCACTTTAACATGGGGCAATCAATATTCCACCTTGCTAGGTAGTAATGAACATACCTATTCAGTTACAGACCAACATGATAATACAAAACCATATGATGTCTAATGAATAATGCATAAGTATTGGTCAGTGATAAATGTTGAATATCCAATAGGCATCTAATTCCCAAAAAGGATTCATGCAGCCAAGAGGTTCTAATGTTACACAAATACCAATTAGGCAATAATTTAATTTTGTGTCAAACATGCCACAAGTTCAATGATATGGCCTTGGTTCATATGCCCCCCTCAATCATCTAGGTATGACTAGTTGGCAACATATCCTTATTCAACCTCAACAAGCATAGTATAACCATATCCCTCTACCTCAGCCTCAATTTCTCCAAATCTAGGCCCATATACCCAATCCCAACTAGAATATCTCATAAAATCACATGTAATTTCAACAATCACACCCTAATTTGGGTATGAATATTCTCGGTCCATTCTCAAACTAAACCAACATTTACCAACAAATTCTTCCACTATGCTCTGGTTAAAGTAATCCAATTTTGACAGCCCAACCTCTACCTTAAGCAAAAGCTCCCACTAGTTTCCTTGCATAAGAACTAAAACAAATGAAGGATGCAATTTCCCTCATCCAAGCTAGGAAACATACCAAAAATTTCAAGTTGGATGATGTGTGTTCCTAACCCTTTAACATGGAGTACTTATAAATACCATTTCTTCTAGGGTATGAGCCACCAAAATTTGACAAATATAAGGGGAAATGTGACCCCAAGTCCCATTTGACATAATTATTTGTTTCATGCCAAATAGTGTCCTATAATGATATATACCTCTTACTGATACTTCCAATGAGCCTAGCAGGATAAGCATTGGAGTATTTCTTGAAATTACCCAAGAATTTAGTATCTAATTTCAATGATCTTTCACAAAGTTTGTGCAACACTTCTACAATATCAAACATGAGATTTCATTGGTGGATTTAACAGGACAAATAGAAGGTTGGGAAAATCTTTGAAAGCTATGTAAAGTGATAGAGAGCCCTCACATACTGATTCACCCATAGTCTACTAGACAAATAACTAGCCACTATGTTTACCAAAAATGTACACAACAAGATATATTACCATTTGGAGATACATTGTGCACATACTTTTAAGGAAATAATTGACAAAGGCTTATTGATAAAAAAAAACCTTATTAACAAAGGGGTCATTAAACTTGCCTCAACCAATTAAAGCTTGAATCAAAACCAAAACAATGGCCAAAATTAAAACCTAGTACAAGTGAAAGCATCACAAAAAACCCAAGCAATAATTATGACAAACCCAAGTAGTTTAATCACAATAAGAATGTTATGGAAAATGAAGTAACAAGGTCATGACATGTACAAATAGTGAAAATGTCATCTACTTATCAAATGCCACATATGCAAATTACTGCTCACCAACAACCCATTCAAAAAATGCAACAAGCATAACAACTTAGACCAACACAATAAATGCATAACTTATGCCTTTTTAAATCCCTCATCCAAGGATACATATGCCTATGCATCACATTTTTAGTGACCTTGGAGATCCCATTGAATATATGTTTTTTAAGCTCATCATAGTTAATTTGATTAACTAGCCTATTCTGAAGCACTATTCTAAGGGGGTTAATTATCAAAACTATGAGTATCATTTGGTCAATAGTCATAATCTATGACATTGTGTGTAAATCAAACATTTTATTGAGAACATGTTATAAAATGGTGATATCATATTGGATCATGGAGCTTCCACATCCATTCAAAACTTGGGAATCTATCAGAACCCCTTTCCACAACATAACAACCAACACCAACAACAAAAGTAGATAGGAAAATAACAAAAACAATATCAATAGCCAAGGCAAAACCAAAATAACCAATAAAATCAATAGCAAAACCAATGTTAAAATAATATATGGAACCAAGGCCATAATGATGCCAACAATCAACAAACCTACCATGCAGTTTTACATGTCTACAACAAGGTTGTAGGCCATATTGTAAGAGATCATGTTAACACCTTTTCTATTAATCCACGACTAAGTACCAATAAAATAGGACCATTGTTAATCATTCTCAATCAACCAACCCATGTTAGTGATCCTTATTTGAATTGGGACTGCATACAGGTGTACTAGCAAGTAGGGACTCCCACTTTGGACCTTATATTGATAACTCATAACTAGGGAGTGACCATGCACCAGTGCACCAACAACTAAAACTCTTCATATTTGGTCCCCCACTACCATCATTTATTAGTAATAATGGTCTTGTATCTAATCTCAATAATGAAATCACAATTAGAGTGTCAAAAATTACCATACTAGGCCCACAACCATCTTCCACTTCACCCATCCAACCAACCATTCTGGCTAAGAACAAGCCATTTCATACTTTCTAAGAAAAGATGTTTGATATTATGAAATAATTATAGAAGACACCCAAACAAATCTCCATTTTAGATTTTTTGCATACATCCACCATCCACAAGAACATATTGACCAAGATCTTTAGCCAATCTCAAGTTTCAAATGACATATCTCCCGATAAATTTCAATCTTTAGTTAGAAATCTAACTCTAGGCCAATAATTAAACTTCAACCAAAGTGATATATCATCCCTTGGACCTATGCATGATAATCCATTGTATATATAAGTTGTCATAATAATACACAAATTGAAACATTTCCTCATAGATAATAGACTAGGCCTAAATATTATGTCTCTAAATCTCATCAAGCTTCTTGAGTAGATGATATCTGACTTGCAGTCATAAATCATCACCATCAAGGCCTATGACAATGAAGAATGGTAATCATAGGCACCATCATCTTGTCAATTATCATTGGGCCCTTGACCCATGATACACTATGTCATGTGTTAGACCTTGGATTGTCATATAATATGCTTTTGGGTAGTCCTTAGATACATGATATTCATGCAATCCCTTTGACATTGCACTAGTGTATAGAGTTCCCACATTCTAGTATAGAGGTCATCATCCATGGAGATTTGTAACTATATGAGCATTGTAAACATTTAGAGGCTGAGTACTAGAGTTATAACAATCATTTTGGTCTAAATCTAGTTTCCACGAAGGATAAGGGGGAATAAATACTTGTTAATTCACCAGAGGCCAATTGCATTAAACCTGATACCCTCGATTCACTTTCCCACATGTTGCCTCTTGAAATGTCTAATCGTTATACTATCTCAACTAATAGCCTAAGAAAATAATTGATGCATGATACAATACACATTGCTAGGATTCCATAGAACCCCAAGTCCTTTGGAAGACCAAAAACTAAACCAGTCATGGAATGGCAAAGAAAGGGAAAGGGACATCTGCATAGTCCAAAACCTATCACTTTTAAACCAACCATTGGACAATAAAAGGACTTACTTGAAGGTGAATAATCATGGTCATATAATGATAAATTGACTAAATTTTATATCAATACCAATTATCCCATTTCTAATAGAATCATGGAGAGACACGCATATGAAGGAAGAGGCATTAGGATAAATCAATAGGGCCTACTTGAGCCAATTTATACCACTCAGTATAAAATAACATATGGTCTTAGATTTAAACCACCTAGGGGTAACCCCAAATATCTTATTTGAGTTCCATCACCAATGACTAGTGATGACAAAGTTGATAGTGAAGCAGAGTCTAATCATAGCCCTTTTGATGACCTAGCCCATACTAATTTGTTTGACACTAATTCCAGTTGTATCCTTCAACTAGTTATTTACCATAATCCACTTCCATTATATTATCCTTAACTGATAGATTGAGACCAAATAGAATCTAACATGCTAGTTGATGAGTTTGAGAATGACAAGGACTTCTACAATTGTCTAGGCCTTATGGACAATGTTCTATTGGGAGACCACAAACAAGGGTTCTCAATCAAGTTGGATCCTACTTTAGACAACTAAAAGTGGCCACCAATGACCTCCAATCAAGATTTTGACCAATTTCTATCAAAATACACAATTTGAGCTAAAATACTAAAACACATTAAATGGTTTGAATTTGTCATATACAAATGCTGATTTTGGCTAGAGCATCACTAAATGGGGCAATGCAATTTATGAGATAACTAAATTTGATCAAATCAATTTGAGTTAAAATGATTATTTTGCACCTGGGTGCTCTAGATTGATCTTTTCTACCAAATTTCTTGTATGAGACCCGTGCCCTTGTTATTTTGTGTTAGAAACATCTTAAATGGGATAACAGATATGATACATCTAACATCGCCTTCCAATTCCAATCCAGTCAAAATTTGAGCCAATAATATGACATTTTGACCAATTTGATTAATTTGAGCACTAATTACCAAGATTTGCACAAAAATTGATTAATCATGTTTAAAGCTAATTAATTCGAATCATGAACCTAATTAAGAATTCCATGGAACTTGTTGAATATTCATTTTTGGAAATTGATTGTGAGTTTTTACATCATCAAGTGACATCATTTTTTGGAAGGCATCCCTAGGATATAAATGTATTAAATATCTAATTAAGCCCTCCCATTCTTCTCTATCCTAAATATTTATGAGGGAATTTATTGATTTTAACCTCCAAAATTAAATGGATTTTTAGCCATACATCTTCATCTTGAGATGGACAGTTCAGGTTCATTCTGATAAATAGAGAAAATATATAAATAGAATGTCTCACACTCATAATTTTAAGCTTGGATAGTGTAAATTTACCATGCATAAATGATTTCAAAGCCTGATACAATTAGTGTTATTATGCCAAATTGTTAAACCAAGCCAAAACCATCACAAGCTAAAGGTGCCAAAGAGAGAAGGAGCCAAACAATTGCATTGATGAAGACTCTTTGATGAACAAGCTGAGCAAGCCAAAGAATAAATCTATTAGAACATTAAAGGAAGGTGATAAATTTTGTGTTCATGATTTTTAGTTGTGTTTTGTCAATAGTTTTTCTTCACCAAGCTCCCCCTCGTGTCTAGGCCTATAGATGTCATGCTTGTTAGTGTGTTATTTTCATCTTGTTTTCATTTTGAAACTAGCACTTGATCTAACCACATCTCTTGAGTCAAATTCCTAGTTCACATAATTTCATACATGATGGGATGAGACATACCCTACATACCAAGGAGATGAAGATGTAAATCATAAATCACCAAATGGATTCTTGAATATCTTCAAAATTGCATTTTTAGATTTGATTTTTCCATATTTTTAATTCATAAATTTCTTTACTATAAAAGCCATGGATTGGAATGTAAAACCCATGACCAAGACTCACTATAGGTTGCCACTATGCTTGATAACCCACATCTTGACACAACAATCTAAATAGGCCATTTTGTAGAGATTCGTTTGGGGTGATACGAACTCCATTTTTGATTTTTTTTAAAACCATGTGGTTTATCCTAAAGTTTCAAAATATGCTATCAGTTTATCTTCAAGTTGCATATATTTTTCACAAGATATTTAAATAGGAGTTTGAACCTTTTTAATGTTTCTAATCATAGTTGCTTGGTTTCATTGAATTGTGTTTTCTTTGTCTAATCTTTACCTTGTAGATTTAATTGAGAGTTTTGCTAACCATTATCTAACCTAATGTGTTTACTTTCTTGAGGTTTTACCCTTGGGTCGATAGGGCATCCAATCCTAAGAGCATAATTTTCAAAGTTACTTATCTCATTCACTAAAGAGATTCAAATCTAAACAATATTCTAACCATTTTATTGCAAGAACTACTTGAAATATGCCAAATCATGATTAATTAAGTCTTTTTAAACCTCTTTTGGATGCTTAAAAAGAATTAGGAATTTTTTATTTGATGCTTAAAGAAAATTTTACGTGTTTACTTGAATAGTTTTGTTGTTTTTCTTTCAAAGTTTTGCAACTTCAGGCTAAGGGTGTTAGGTTGTGGAGCTAAAAGCTTCACTATATGCAGACATGGAGGAGTTGTTGAGTGTCACAGTCATCGGTGTCGGTCAGGCCAACCAACATCGGTCAGGCCAACTGACATCAGTCAGGGGTGAACAGAAGGGCAACTGACATCGGTAGGAGTCAGTTGATGTCGGTCATCTCCAGGAAGATAGGGACTGATGTTGGTCACTTGTGCGGTTCTAGAACTGTTTGTTACACGAACAGTTAGTTTGTTGAACCGATTGTTTGCATGTAAAGATTATTTTTGGTCTTGGAGCTGCATGTCTAATTATTGTAAATTAGAATTCTAAGTTATTGTTTAGTATGGGATCTATTTATAGACCCATTGGCATGTATTGTAATATGAGCAAAAAGAGGAAGGCAAGGTAGATCCTTCCAATTGTAAGAACAGGGTGATCTACAGGTTGTTGCAAGATCAGGAAGAAGTTATACATGTGTAAGTAAGATCATTTGAGTTATAGGTTGTTGCAAGTTCATGGGAGATATGAATGAAGTAATTTGAGTACTTGTGTACTGGTAGGGTTATTACTGACTGGTTGGAGGTGAACATCAACTCTGTGTTTGAGTTGTTTGTTGGGACCATTTTTGGTAGGAGAGTGAACTCTTGAGGGCAAGAGATCTGTACATCTGAGAGGTGTGGAAGATTGTGGCATCTTCATTGTATTTCCTTCTGGCATGAGTATTAATACAATATTATGTATTGTCTCTCATATTCTGTGTCATTTGTGAATTCTAGTTACTTGTTCATTGTGGTATAATTATGTGTTTATTTGCTTATACAAGGTAATCATATGTACTCTTATTGAGGAGTAGGATCCTGACAAGTGGAATTAAAGCATGTTTGTTGTTCTAGATTTCCACCCCTGACAAGTGGTATTAGAGCTTTTGGTTCAGTTACTAATAGGTTATATCAGATCTGGTTAGTGTTTGTTGATTACAGGTCACTCACAGGGGTTTTTGTTTGAGTGGGAGTATAGCAATGGTAGAAGAAAGTAAGCTATGAATGGAGAAGTTTAATGGAAAGAACTATCAATTATGGAGGATGCAGATAGAAGATTATCTATATCAGAAAGATTTGTACTTACCGTTGGGTGGGGTTGCATGCAAGCCCATAAATATGAAGGATGAAGAATGGAATGTTCTTGATCGAAAGGTTCTGGGATCTATAAGGTTGAGCCTTGCATCGTCTGTGATTTCCAACTTATCACAGTCTAAGACAACGGTAGAGTTGATGAAATCTTTGGAAAATTTATATGAAAAACCCTCAGCTTTGAATAAGGTATTTCTTATGAAGCAATTATTTAATTTGCAAATGTTGGATGGTGGATCTGTACATAGTCATCTTAGTGATTTCCATGGTTTGGTAAACTAGTTAAATTTAGTCAATATTGTTTTTGATGATGAAATTAAGGCTTTCTTAATCTTATGCTCATTACCTAAAAGTTGGAAGAGTTTGGTAATGGCAGTTAGTAATACTGCGTTTGCTTCTAAAATATTAAAAGTGGATGATGTTGTGAGTATAATCTTGAATGAATAATTTATAGGAAAAGCACAGGTGAATCATTAGGGAATGCTTTGAGTGTTGAAAGTAGGGGAAGGCAAAGAGAGAAGATTGAGCATGGGAGATCAAGGTCAAAGATAAGCAGGAGATCCAAGTCCAGGTATGGCAGAATAACTTGCTAGAAATGTGAAAAGCAAGGGCACAAAAAGAAAGATTGTTGGTTGGTTGAAGATCAGTAAAAAAGAACTGAAGAAGCAGATGTTGCAGGTATTGTTGCACAAGATGCTCTGGTATGTTCCTTGGATAAAGTGGAATCTTGGGTTTTAGATTCTGGTGCCTCTTTCCATGCATCCCCAAATAGGGAATTTTTTCATGAGTATGTCCAGGGAGACTTTGGAGAAATTTATTTAGGGGATGGTAAGCCTTGTCAAATGGTTGGCAAAGGGAAAGTGAAGCTGAAATTGCAGACGAGAAACACATGGGTGTTGAAGGAGGTCATGCATATCCCAGTCCTGAAGCAGAATTTGATTTATGTTGGAAAGTTGGGTGATGAGGGTTGCATAGTAACTCTCACAGTGGACTCTTGGAAAGTTTCCAAGGGTGCACTTGTTGTAGCAAGAGGTAAGAAAGTAGGTACACTTTATCTATCTACTTGTATTACTGATTCTCCTTTTGGTTTATCTAATTCAGTTGTAGATTCAAAGATGTTGCTTAATAGGCTTGTCACATGATTTTGAAAGGGATGCATGTTCTTGAGTCAAAGGGTATGCTTTCAGATTTGAAAAGCATGGATCGAGATTTCTATAATCAAAGGAAGAAAGTGACATTTCTTGAGAAATCTGATGTTCGTGACAAGAACAAGAAAGTCTTGGTTTTCAAGGAGAAGATGACAGACAGTGATCAGTGTAAGGGGATAAAGAATTCTAAGTAAAGCAAGGTTGATTTGGATAGGGTTTTGATCTAAAAGGAGCTCACAGGTAAAAGTCATCACTCACAAGTAAAACACAGAGACCGACGTTGGTTAGAAAATTGATGTCAGCATCCAGACAGGGACCGACATTAGCTATGTGTAGACTAACATTGGTGAATCCAAACAAATAAACACTGGCATCGATCAAGGGGAATCGATGTCAGTGATGAGGCGGTCACATGGGACCGACGTCGGTCGGGTGTAGACTGAGATGTGACCAACATCAGTCACTGAGATGGATTTTGGGTAGACGACAAGCTGTCAAGGAGTTTCAAGCACCCATATGGAGGACTAAAAGGGTAAGTAAGCCTCAAATTCATCATTTCCCTTATTTACACTACTTATTGCTCACTGATGGTCAAGAACTAAGAAGTTATTAAAGAAGCAGAGTAGGTAGATCCAGGAAACAGTGGGAGCTTGGCATGGATGAAGGATGTGATTCCTTGGAGAAGAACCAAACGGGAGTTTTTGGTAGAGTTTCCAGTTGGAAGAAAGCACTGAGAGATGAATGGATGTTCAGGATAAAGAAGAGCAAGAATGGACATGTGAGATGGAAGGCCAGGGTATATGGTCTTGAGTAAGTTGCAGGACAATGGAGGTTTAACCATTGTGTTTCTTTTTACCAGGTTGGATAATATTAGCTACATTATCATGTTATTATATTGTGTGATTGTTGCAGGGTTACACATACAGGGAGTTGCTAAACTAAAGGTAAAGTTAGTTCAGAGGTGTGTCATGAGGAATCTGGGAGCAACAAGATTCTTTGGCATGAGTGTGTTCTAGAGACATGGAAGGTCACAGGTTGATTTTGTCTCCAGATGAATGTGTGAAATTGGTTAGCATGCCGATGGTTGGACAGTTATGTGAACAGTGTCTTGATTCACATGATGAGGTTGAGTACATGTGTACTAAACTTGAGATTTCCCAAGCAGTGGGATTTATCAACAAGTTTGTAGCCAATCCGGGAAAGAAGCACTGGAGGGCAGTTCAGTAGATTCTCAGATATCTGAGAGGGACCAGCAGTAGGCACACATGCTATGCAGGGTCAAGTTATTTTCTACATGGGTTTGTAGATGCAGATGTGGCAGGTGATTTGGATGACAAGAGGTGCACCACATGATTTGTGGTGGTTGGTCTTCAAGAGTGTTCTTGAAGAGGGATACAAAGCTAGGGAAAAAACTAGATGATGTACAGGTACAAGTATAGGTGCAACTATTTATCTCCAAGTGGGAGATTGTTAGGTTATGGAGCTAAAAGATTCACTATATGTAGACATGGAGGAGTTGCTGAGTGTCACAGTCACCGACATCAGTCAGGCCAACTGACGTCGGTTAGTGGTGGATAGGAAGGAAATTGACAGCAACAAGAGTCAACCAATGTCGATCATCTCCAGGCAGACATGGACCGATGTCGGTCACCTGTGCAGTTCTAGAAAAGTTAGTTGCATGAACAGTTAGTTTGTTGAATCGATTGTTTGCATGTAAAAGGCTATTTTTGGTCTTGAGTTGTGAGTCTAATTATTGTAAATTAGAAGTCTAAGTTATTGTTTAGTATGGGATCTATTTATAGACCCATTGGCATGTATTATAATATGAGCAAAAAGAGGAAGGCAAGGTAGATCCTTCCAATTATAAGAACAGGGTGATCTACAGGTTGTTGCAAGATCAAGGAGAAGTTCTACATGGTAAGTAAGATCATTTGAGTTGCATGTTGTTGCAAGTTCATAGGAGATTTGCTTGAAGTACTTTTGAGTGCTTGGTACTAGCAGTGTTATTACTGACTGGTTGGAGGTGAACACCAACTTTGTGTTTGAGTTGTGTGTTGGGACCATTTTTGGTAGGAGAGTGAACTCTTGAGGGAAAGAGATCTGTACATCTAAGAGGTGTGGAAGATTGTGGCATCTTCATTGTATTTCCTTCTGGCATGAGTATTAATACAAGATTGTGTATTGTCTCTCATATTCTGTGTTATTTGTGAATTCTAGTTACTTGTTCATTCTAGTATAATTCTGTGTTTAGTTGCTTATATAAGGTAATCATATTGTGCTCTTATTGAGGAGCAAGATCCTGACAAAGGGGCCAAAGAACACCACCAAATATTTCATTTTAGTGCTCTAAAATCAAACTCACTTCCAAGTTTTTATTTTATGCAAGTTAATAATTATTTGTTTAGTTATATTTATTTGATCAAAAAGGAAGTTATGCATATATGATCTCCCCCATAACCTATAGGGAACTTGTGGGATCAAGAGCACCATCTTCATTGAAAACTTGTGCCTTAGTCCAAAGGCATAAAAGATATGTTATGAAGGCTCTCCTCAAGACTCAAATGGCTTGGGTGATCTAGAAACAACCATAAATCTCTTTACTTAGTTTTTATTTTATGTACCTTCGCTTGTGAGGGGAACTTCATTACCTCCCATAAGTTATATAGGCAAGCTTTAAACCAAGGCTTCATCTCCTAACATCATCTTTAACCCCTCTCTATGGGGGTATATAAATTGGGATCCCCTTATTGGGATGATGGTTTGAGTGATTAGACCATCTATGTTAGTAGAGGTTAAGCTTAGGATGTATGATCATGTTGGACATTGCACTACATTGAGTGAGTGATGGATGTAATGGTTGTAAAAAGGGCAAGACCATTTTTCAACAAGCCATATGACATGGACCCAATTGATGTGTTTCTTATCTTATTTTCTAACATGAAAGTTGGTAGACATGGGATCCATCTATAAATATGTGAAACTTGTTAGTTTAGTTAACCCCACTTTGCCACACCTTGTTAGTTTAAGGCTTAAGATAGTTACTAGTTAATTTTTTTTATCTTTATCGTAGATTACTTGGTCTTGTTTGGAGTCAAAACTTGATTGTTAATAAAAACCTTAAACCAAACACATTTTACAACATTTTATTAAACAAGGAGGCATTATCTACCCAAGTGAAAATAATCTTTTTTGTTGTTCAAAAATTTATCATGGACTTTGTGTCATATCTTCCATTTTGTCACAGTTATGCTGCCCATATTCACTAAATTTTAAATCTATTTGATGTTTAAGGAGAAAAAAAGATGAAGGGTAGGGATTAAAGATTAGAAAAAACCCAGATTAGTTGAGCACCATATCCATATGATGTTGAACACTTTTCTTTGGCTAGGGAGGACTACCTAGGAATAAGAAATCATTACCACCAAAAATATTTTCTAGTAGATATATTAGTGGGCTACCAAGTTATGCGCTTATTCCTAGAAGTGTCAAAATTCCTCATGGATGATAGTCCACTTTTTGAAACAAAATGGTAATGAATAACAAAATTAAAGAGAGTAAGAGAGAGATATTCATACCTTTCTTATAGTCTGAGTGCAGTAGAGAGTGACATAGTGTAGGTAATGTGAGTTATTTGTGGTTTTGGAGGTTTTTTTGTTAGGTTCAAGGAGGTTAGTGGAAATACATAGTTATTGATGTTAGTTAGGCTATTGATGTCGATAAGGAAATATGACCGATGTCAGTAATGTGATTGATGTTGGTAGGGGTAGTAAGTTCTCAAGAAGTTTTAGGAGACTTTCTAAGCTGGGAGGTAGATGTTGGTCAAGTTTGTGAGCTTGGGAAGAGTCATAAGGGAGTGGGTAAGACTTGGGTGGGTTTAGATAGAGGGTTGGTATGTTTGAAGTAGAGAGAAATAGGTGAAGGAGTTTTACAACTCTTTCACAAGGAGAGTCAAGATCATAAAATGATAAATAATATAACATAAAGTAATTATAAAATGACTATTTAAAGGGATTAAAAAACATAAATATATACTTATTTGGTAAAATGGATGAACCATGAGTGTTGAATAGATGTCTCTAATGAGGCATGATGAAGAAATACATGAACAAAAAAGATAAGCTTGTGCTGCTAGTTTAAAAGAATCCAAGCTTTGTGTAGTATATCAATTCCTAATCTGGACTGATTTGTGTAGAGTAAGGTAAGCATGGATGTAAAAAGTCAAATGCCAAAGCTTGCATGTGAATGATTGATTTTTAAAATTTTTTTTGACCTAAATATTATCTTGGAATTTGGCTTAAGTAATTGATGTCGATATCCCACTGACATCAACCAAGGGTTGAACGACATTAGTGGCATGAGAATAGGTAAAAGGCATATTTTTAGCCTATTTTTTGTTCCTTCTCTTGCCAAGTGTGGTTTCTATTAGAAAATGGAATAAATAAGAGGTTAAGAAGAATGCAGTTAGTTAGAAATTTATGTTAGAGGTGAAAATAAGTCATGGGTAGTTAGGATTAGGGGACTAAGTCTTGAGTTGATTTGGAGGGTAAGAATTAGTCTTAAGATGAGGTCACTAGGTAAGGTGGCATAAGTAGTTTTTAATTAGCTTTATTAAATATATTTAAATTAATTAAATGTGTGAGGGGTGAAAACATGGGCTAGGAAGGCTAATCACTAAAAGGGGATCAAGGGGGGGTTTGTTATGCATGTGTGTGACATAATTTTAGTGTTTACATTTTCCCCTTTTTGTCTTGTAATTTATACTAACAAGTTGTAAGATAAAAATAGGAGTTGGATGCCCCAGGTATGGGATGGGGTATACCCCCTTAAAATGGTAACTAATGGAGGATAATCTAGAATCAGGTACCAGTTTGATAAGGAGTTAATTGGGTGGGTAGATGTTGAGTGAGAATGTGATAACATCTCTACTTGCACATATACTACTATAAGTTATAGTCAACACAATCAATAATAGGTAAAGGTGAGGAGGACTCAAATAGAAATAACCAAATCATAGCTTGTAAGTAATAGCTAATAAGGTTAAAATAATCAAATTTGTAGCTCCAATGATCCATGTGTTCTAGATATCCAAGGTAGGAAGTGCTCCTAGTAAACACAAAAGGTTTCAAGTGACATGAATAGCTTGGTCATGATCTAAAATACCTGATATACATGTGTGTGTACAATAGCCAACTATAACAAGATAGCATAAGTGGTCAAGATAAGCAATGCAAGATTGGTTCAAAAGGGTCAATGGTCAAGGAGATATTTATGATCTCCAGTCAGAGTTATCATGGGTGGAGATTTAAGTGATATCCAAGGTTTTTTATCATGGTTGGGGAGATATATGTGATCTCTAAGGTTTGTTATCATGGTTAGGGAGATATACATGATCTCCAAGTTTCCCCAAACTTAGGGTGTAGTCTAAAGGGTGGTATTTGGGGTTGAAAACTCTAATTTTAAGGTTACCAATGTCAGTTATGTCATTGATGTCGGTAGTAAGTATTACTAACATTAACATCTTAGGTCAAGACTGTCAATGTTGGTGGGTAAACAAATCCAACAAAAAATGGTTTAGTAGCCCACCAAAACTCATTTGTGATAGTTGATTAGAGAAAAAGAGTTCTGAGTGTTGTGGGGCATAAGATATCCATAGCTTGTTTGTTTGTGGTGAGTTGGTGAGAGATAAGTAGTTGAGAAGAGTGCTTGGTGGGCCATGATATGACTAAGATAGTGTTGGTGTGGGTAGAGATGGTAGAGGTAGGAGGAGACCTAGCTAGAGGTGTGCCACCATAAGTGCTGACCATTCTAGCCTAGAGGAGATGGAGAGATGAGGTAAGATTCTCTTTGAGTTTAATTTTAATTTAAGGTAGTTAATTTGTTATTTGGGATAAATTTGAATGTCTAGTGGGGAAAGTATAATTAGAGGGGTAGTAAATGGGGTAAGGGTAGGTTTAGGTAATTTTGGGAGGGGTTAGGGGTAGTTTTTAGGAAGAAACTTAAATTTTGGAGGTGGGTTGTTCAACCCTAGGGCCAAACCAGTCATCGATGTTGATGAGGCTCATTGACATTGGCTGATAATTAACACCGATGTTAGTTGACACCTAGTATTGATATCAACATATAAGATCAATGTCAGTCATAAGAAAATCCCCAAATAGGAATGATAGGCTAATTTTGGATCCTTAGTTGAATTAGTTGATGATCCTATTGATTGAGATAGCCTTAGAAGACCTCATGTCATCTGAGTTCTACCTACATAGCCTAGGTGAGGGCCTCAGGCCCATGTAGTTCTCCCAGTGTATAGGGAAAAAGGGTGAGGTATGGTTAAAAATTTGTTAAGGGAAATGGTTAGGAAAAGGTAGGTTGAAATAGGTCATGGGAGCTAGGTCTTAAAATATAGGTCATGGGGTTGATGGTGTGAGATATAGGCCATCCTAGAGTTTAAGATATAGGTCATGGGGCCTAGAGTTTAAGATATAAGTCATGGGGCCTAGAGTTTAAGATATAGGTCATGGGGCCTAGAGTTTAGAGAGAGGCAGTTGGGCTTAGGGTTTAGAGATAGGTAGTTTGGCATAGGGTTTAGGTGGGTATATAGATGAGATAACCTCAAAAGACCTCATGTTGACTGAGTGTTACTTACATAGCTTGGGTGAGGGCTTCATGCTTCTGTAGTTCTCCTAGTACATAGGGAAAAAGGGTGAGGTATGGTTAAAAAATTGTTAAGGGAAGTGGTTAGGAAAAGGTAGGTTGAATTAGGTCATGTGACTTAGGGCTTACATGATAGGTCATGGGGTTGAGGGTGTGAGATATAGGTTGTGGGGCCTAGAGTTTAAGATATAGGCCATGGGGCCTAGAGTTTAAGATATAGGCCATGGGGCCTAGAGTTGAAATATATGTAGTTGGGCTTAGGGTTTACGTGGGTTAATAGGTTAGATAGTTAGGTGGGTATATGATTGAGCTAACCTCAAAAGACCTCATGTTGATTGAGTGCTACCTAAATAACCTGGGTGAGGGCCTTAAGTCTATGTAGTTCTCCTAGTCAATAGGGAAAAAGGGTGAGATATGGTTAAAATTTTGTTAAGGGAAGTGGTTAGGAAAAGGTAGGTTGAAATAGGTCATGGGGTCCAGGGTGTGATATATAGGCTATGGGGCCTAGAGTTGAAAGATAGGTAGTTGGGCCTAGGGTTTATGTGGGTTAACAGGTTAGATAGTTAAGTGGGTATACAACTAAGCTAACCTTAGAAGACGCTATGTTGACTGAGTGATACCTACATATCCTAGATGAGGTCCTCAGGCCTATGTAGTTATCCCAAAGAGAAGGGGAAAAGGGTGAAGGTTTATATTGGAAAGTATGTGACTTGAGGTTTATGTGTGTGGATGTAGGCTAGGTAGGAGTTGACATTATGAGATTGACTACTTATGCTACTAATGAGGATGAGGATGGATATCATCATGGATGAGTGGTAGCACATGGTAATTGTAGGGTTAGGAGGAGTGTGATGATATTGTTGGGTTGCACGTGATGTTAGCTTTGACAGAGAGGTGGGATCACACTACCAACACTTTCCATTTACCTACTAAGGAGTTGACTATGACATTAGAATATGTTTACAAGATTTTATGGTTACCACTCCAAGGTGAGGAGTTATTCTCTTGTTTGAGAGAGGAACATGATATTCATATGGTGAAATTATTTGGAGAGCATGTTAATGAGGCAACCTATCACTTAGTGAGCTTTGCTTATGAGCCACTATACACTATCAGTGAGGAGCAACACCAATTGAGTATCTTGATGATGATAGAGATTATAGTAAATACACTACCAGATGTAGATGGGGGGAGATTTCTTATTGTGTTGATAGGTGTTTAAGCATAGATGGTTAAGCAGTAGATAGTGTATGGATGGGGTCTATCTTTTCTCACATAGTTATATAGAGAGTTGTGGGGTTTAAGCCTATGATGATGGTATAGTTTGTGAATTAGGAATTTAATCCCTTTTTTGGAATATGAGCACATCATGGTGACATGGCCATTAGGGCTACCCATTATGATTGTAGCTGGTTTTAGGGTCAAGTTCAGATGATGGAGAGAGGGTATGGCCTAGACATGCATAGATGGCATAGTGTGAGACAATTATTATTATTATTATAGGTGTATGATAGATGGATTTATTCTTATAGATATTGTTTGGAGGCCCTACTTGACATACCCTAAATTCAAAGGATAGGTAGAGTAGCTTGTGGGTTTATAGAGCATGTTATGGGTCAAAGGGAGATGAGATAGAGAGTTAGAGATGATACTCATGGCATGGGTTAGGAGACATTTTGGATTGTTATAGGATGTGCCTCCTACATTTACTCTATATAGGAGGGATGATATAGAGGTACCTGTACCTTTGCCCTAGGAGATAGATGGGCTAGATTTTGAGGAACTACCAAAAGGCCTAGGTATGATAGATCTTAGATGCACAACAAATTATCTTACATGGTGGATAGGTTTGTATCTCATGGTTCAAGTCAAGAGGCCACCACCAAATTAATAGGGAGTGATGAGAGAGAGATGTAGTCGTACATGCTCAAGATGTAGCTGTATAGGCCTGAGATGCAACACATGCATAAGTTTTGATCTTACAAGGGTAGGTTAAAAATTTTTAAGGACATGTGATTCCACTGATGGGATAGGTCAGGGTATTATAGGGCCAAGTTACTGCACTAACAATAGAGTGAGATAGTTTGAGAGTAGCAAGATAGGTTGCTCCTCTTCCTCCACTATAGGACTAGTATAGGGTCCTACAGTAGGTTTGATGAGTCCACCATATACTATATCTCTAGTGAGGTAAACACTACTTTATATGAGATTACATAATATGAGAGATCCATCAAGGATTTCCTATAGATTTAGAGGTATTCTAAGGCTAGAGAGTAGGAGAGATCAGTGATGCATGCCATGACTTCTAGTTCATGTAGATGTAGATAGGTAGAGGGTGGTGATGATACTGCTACTTCATGACCATGACTATAGCCTTGAGTATTTTGAGGGCTAGATGATATTTTTGATGTTGTTATATATGTTGTATACACATCAGCCTATGAGCTAAAGATGAGAGATGTACTTTTTGAGAGAGAGATGATACTGATACGATCCATTGATGTACATTCATATTCAGTGTATGTTTATATGAGAGTTTGTTATTTTGAGATGTGTTTATATGATGGTGATGATGTTGAAGTTATTATAGTGATGTGGATGTTTATGTTATGTTAATTTTGAGCATGTTAATTGAATTAGATTAGCATTTCCCATATGTGTGATGGTATATGCATAGTTGATTGGTTAGCTTCATCTTAGAATTTTTCCATATTTATGATGGTGTATGCTTAAAATGAATGGGTTGGGTATGTTTTTTTATTTCAAAATTTTTCCATATTTATGATGGTGTATGCTTAAAATAAATGGTGTAGGCTTGATATTTTTCCTATTTATTATTGTTTAGAGAAACTATTGTTGCATGTTTGGTTTACTTCACATGGGATTATATGAAATGGATTAATGGGCAATGGTTTGTTAGTTTTAGTATGGTTTTGGGTAGTTATTTGAGTATATTTTCTTGAGATGGATATGTGAGTGATAATATTTGTTAAACACATAACTCTAAGAATCAAGAAAGATTGGCAGAAAGGTGAGAAAGTGATTGAATCTTATTGTGAGATGCAATCTCAGAAGAGAAATCAACATGTGATTGAGATGGGAAAGAAAGAGGCATGATGCTCACATATTTGAAAAGACCATAATCACAACATAAATAGGTTCAGGAGTATGAGCCTCTTTCATTCTTTGCATCATTTGACTATTTTTTTGTTAGAGAAGCGTCATAATCACCTTGAGTCAAGTGAGTTCAAAGTCCCTTGAAAGAGTATGAGGGGAAAAAGGTAAAATAAATGAAAGTGTTTGGGTAGTGTAAAATTATTAGTGGGGGTGACATGCCCCTTTTTTGGGTGACCCAAGAGCTACTATGGGCAAGTATATGACTTAAAGTTTTTTTGTTGTTGTGTAAGCTAATCAATGCAGGAAGCCTACAATGGGATTTTGTTTGTGTTGAGGTCATATGAAGTTGATCAATATGAGAAGCTTATAATTCATTATTTCCATTGATAACAAAGATTAGCTTAGTCATCCATCAAGGGAGTGGACTAATCTTTTGTTTTTGATTTTTAATAGATGTCCTTCAAGGGAGTAGTCTATTTATAGTATCAAGGAGAAATTATGTAGCTGTCCTTCAAGGGAGTAGTCTACATTGAGAATCATGAATTCAGAGATTATAACTTGTCTATGTATCCCATCTATCTTTTTTTTAACTTTTTTTTTAAAACTTTAGTCATGGATAGGACTATAGAGGCTTAAAGGTTTTCCACTTTAAGGGAAAAACCATAGCACTTCATAGGTTAAGGAATAAGGGTTAAGAGGAAGGGAGATGAATGTAATAAGGTTGTTCAAGGGATGAGCTCAAGTTAAACACGAGGTGAAGTGTCACTTGATTAACAAAAGAATGGTAATAGGTGAAAAGTATTTAAAGGCTTAGGTTCTTGCCTTTCTTTGAGAGAAGATAAGCAATAAGTTCCTGAGCCATACTTTTGAGTTATGATGTAGGGTCTAAGCTAATTAGGAGCAAACTTAACCCATTTGATTTTCTCCATGTTCTTCACATGTTGATTTTCCTTTAATATGAGATCTCTGATATTGAAATTTCACTCCTTGAGGTTTCTATTATAAATGCATTTGATAAGCTCTTGATAGATTTGGAGGTGGTTGAGGGCTATGAGATGATGTTCATCAAACAACTCAAGTTGAGCCAAACATTCCTAGTCAAATTCATCATTAGTATGTCTTATAGAGAGATGCAATAAGAAGGAATTTGGACCTCAAGAGGAAAAATAGCTTCCATCGCATAGACTAAGGAAAAAGGTCTAGCACCTATAGGGGTTTGAATGCTAGTATGATAAGCCCATAAAGCAAAGGGAATATACATGTTCCAATCCTTACCAATATCATTGACTACCTTCATGAGGATTTTGGTTACAATTTTTTTAGAAGCTTCTACCTATCCATTTGCTTGTGGATAGTACGGTGATGAGAAGCTTAATTTGATTCCAAAAGCATCACATATCTTTTGGATAGTCTTATTTTTGAAAGATTTGCTATTGTCTGTTATAATTTTATGGGGAACATTAAAATGATAGATGATGTGATGGTTAATAAAGTCAAAAAAAATTTAGCCTTATTAGTGGAGATGAGAGGAATGGCCTCGACCTAGTTGGTGAAGTATTCAATAGCAGTAATGATAGAATGGTGATGAAGATATGAGTGAGGGTTAATCTCACCGATTAGATCCCAACCCCATTAGGAGAACGGCCAAAAGTCTTTAGTGACTTGTAAGTCATGGCTTGGAATGTGAAGGAAGTTAGCATGTTGTTCAAATTTGACACAATGCCAAATTTAATCATTATAGTCTTGATGGAGTGTTGGCCAATAGTAGCTGAGTCGAAGGATATGTTTGGTAACTACATTACCATTGAAATATCCACCACAAATCCCATCATGGACTTCCTTAATGGTGAAGGGGATCTTAGTACTAATGAGGCATCTAAGGAGGAGACCATCAAAACCTCACTTATAGAGAATTACCCCTAGCATAGTGTAACAAGTGACATGTTTCATGAAGGCATGCCTCCCATTATTGGAGAAGTTAGAAGAGGTAATAGAAAGGGAGAGGTCATTCATGTGTTTCTTGTACCATAAGTCATGTGGGTTATGTGTTATATTTCCTATAAAAAGGATGTTATTTGATACATAGGAGGGTAATGTTAAGTGATGTACAGTGACATAGATTTTTGAGGAAGAGGGTGAAGAGGGTATGTGTGAAGCAAGAGAAACCATTGTGTCAACAAACTTATTTGTATATCAAGGAATAGTTTGTAAGAGGTAGGATTTAAATGACTCTAATAGCGTATCTACATAATGTTTATATCATTTCAATTTTTTTTTTGCATAGGTAGGAACCATTAACCTAATTAACCACTAGCTGGGAGTCACTAAAATGGTTATTTCTTTGACACCCAAGAAAATAGCCATTTAAAGCCCTAAGATCAAAGCTTCATATTTAGCTATATTGTTAGTACATTCAAAATCCAATTTAAATGACAAAGTCATAGAATCACCATCAAGAGGGATGAGTATGACCCTCACACCCCTACTATGTTGACATTTAGACCCATCAAATAACATCATCATTTGATAAGAGATGTCATCGGTGGAGAGCATTGTGATAGATTCATCAAGGAATTTGAGGTTTAAAGGTTGGTTTTCAGGTAAGGGGGAAATAACTAACTGGTCAGCAATCATTTTTCCCCTTGATAGACTTTTGTTGAATAAATTCCAAGTCAAATTTAGTAAGGAGCATGAGCCATCGAGCTACATGTTAGTTGTGATATGGCTTAGAATGCATGTATTTGAGGGGATCAGTAAGGGTGATGACATAGGTTTTATGATTTAAGAGGTAATGATAGAGCTTGGAAGCTACAAAGACCAATGAAAGATAGATTTTTGATATGGGTATATCAAGTTTCATAATAAATAAGTGTGTGGTTTATATAGTAAACCACTTGTTCTCAATGGTGATCACCCTGATGTGCAATCATAACACCTAGAGAATGGTTTGTTGTAGAGATATAAAGGTAGAAATGTTGGTTTTCCTTAGGTGGAATAAGAACCAGTGGGGAAATAAGATACCTTTTGAATGTGTCAAAGGCTTCCTAGCAATCTATATTCTAATGAAAGGAGACATTTTTTGAGGAGATGGTGAAAGGGTTGGCAATGATATAAAAATTGGGAGATGAAGTGACAGATTGATTGAGGCTTACCTTGTAGGCTACGGAGTTGTTTGATATTAGTATTTTGAGGCATGTCTAGTATTGCTTGAACCTTAGTAGATTCAACTTCAATACTATGGAGAGAAATGATAAATCCTAAGAGCTTACTAGAAAGGACACCAAAGATGCATTTCTTTGGGTTTAGTCAAATGTTATATTAGAGGAGATAAGTGAATATGATTTTGAGAATCATCAAGTGATCTTGGTGAAGTTTAGACTTTCTGAATAAGTCATCCACGTAGTCTTCCATAATTTTTTATAGGAGATCATGGAAGATGTAAGTCATGGCACATTGGTAGTTGGCACTAGCATTCTTTGGACCAAAGGGCATGACCTGATAACATAAAATCCCCCATGGGGTAATGAAAATTTTCTTTTGTTGATCCTCAAGAGCAACCATGATTTGATTGTAACTTGAGAACCCATCCATAAGTGATAGCATCTCATGGCTGACTGTTAGATCAATAAATTGGTCAATACTTTGTAAAGGGAAGTCATCCTTTGGACAAGTGATATTTAGGTCATAATAGTTGGTGTAAATGTGGATTCTCCCTATCACTTTTGTGATAGGAACAATATTAGAAACCCAGTATGGGTAGTTGATGGGTTGAATAAAGTTAATAAAAAAGAGGCATTAGAGCTCTTCTTTGACAAGGAGAGCAATATGAGGATGCATTTTATGAAGCTTCTAATTAATAGGTTTAGCATCTTGATTGGTGAAAATGTTATGGGTGATGATATAGGGGTCGATACCAGGCATGTCATTATAATACCAAGCAAAGGCTTTGCTATGGTCAATAAAAAATGTGGCATAATTTGCTTGCTCAGAGGAATCCAAAGATTGGCCAATCTTAAGGACATAAGGGTTATCATGAGAGGGCAAATTGATGTTAATGTTTGATTCATTTAACATAGTTTATGTTTTATATGGGATTGATCATTGGATATATGAATCATATGCACCCATATATGTGAGAATAACATTATCATCTTGACATTGGATAGTGTTGATAGTGGGACAGTCTTCATCAATCATTTCAGGATAAATGAGAGGAAGGGACCTTGTTTTCTTACCCTGATGATAGGTGAGGGTGCCCAAATAGATGGTTTTTATTGAAAAAAAAAGGAGGTATATATACCTTCAATTTGGTAGGTGATGGTGGAGGCGAGGATGGAGAAGGAGAGACTAGGTCTTTGATACTTGGTATATGAGATGCTTTAGTGGGGTTTTTTGGTTCATCAAAACCCACTCCATGCTGCTCTTTGGCATTTTCAATGGTTTTAGTGGTGGGATATTCAATGGGAATATGAACACCCTACTCATAATGACCCAAACCAAATCTTTTCTAGGCACACCTATAAAGATAGGTGTGAGTGAAGCTAGTCTTACCCAAGAAAGATGAATCATAGGTAAATGGTTGTGGTGAAGAGGATGGATTTTTGAAAGTGAGATTGTGATCAATTCCCCCATACTTGAGATTATTTTGAAGGTTAGGCAGACCATACAAGATGACCATCCCAATACCGTGATCATAATTAGGATGCATATGAAGCATTCCATACTCTTGTGGAGTATGAAACATGTCAAGTGTCAACAAATAATATTCTCTAAGTGATAGATGCTTGAAAGTTTCCTCCATGGGGTACTTATCGAGTCTTTGTGTTGCTGGTATCTATGTAAATAGGGTAGTGGAGCTTGTGAAAGATTCAAAAGTATAATGTCAAGGAGATGATGTCTCTAATGGAATGAAAATATCATTAGGGTTATAAGTCATGTTATATGTTTTGAAAGGAGGTGGGTCAGTGGGAATAACATGCACTTGCCCATTGTGCTCAAACTTGATGTAGTGGTGCAAAGTCAAGGGCACACATGTCATAATATGCATCCAAGGTCATCCAAGTATTATGTTGTATTGGAACTCTACTTCTACAACATAGAAGAGCTCAAGAATTTTGTGAGGACCCACATGGATATGTAAGATAATAGTACCCACTATAGTAGTTATGGTATTGTTAAAGGAATGGAGCACTGCATTAGTTTGAGACATCTAATTGTCAGGAAGGCCTAGCTATTTATAGGCATAGGTGGAGATAATATTAAGTCTAGCTCCTCCATCGATCATGACTCTTTTGACACAAGTTTGATCGATATATGTAGTGATAAAAAGGGTAGAATCCTGACATTCAAGGTATTAAAGTGGAATTTATGAATCACTAAAGGAAATCAGGGTGATGGTGTTAACAGAGTTGACTAAAGCTGCAAGAGTCTAGGGATCATCAGGTTGTACCTTAAACACTTGCAAGGCACTAATCAAAGATTTATATTTTTGGGATGATTTTTGTATTAACTCATACAAGGACATTTTCATAGGGGTTTAGTGAATTTGTTTCACTATTGAGTTTTGAATAACTTCTAAAGATGTTGGTTTTAGGACACCCAGGATGGAAATATTAGGATTCAAAGGAGGAGTGTCTTTTGAGAATTGATGTTCCCAAGGGGAAGTGACCTTTTCCTTTCCTTTATCCTTTTTATTTTGTGATCACATGGCCACATTAATTATGTTGATCTGAAACATAGGTGAAGGAGATGGTAAAGGGGGTATGACAACATCTTTGGGTTTGAATTTAGGTGGAACAATATGAGGCATTGTGGATGCCATGGGTAGAATATAAGGAAGGTTAATGAGAGTATCAACAAAGAGAGTGTCAATATCAAAGTGTTATTGAATGAATAACATGAGAGCTTTACAATTCTTAGTATCGTGTCTGAGCAAACAATGATATAGACACACTTGTGTATCATCAAACCAAGATGGCTTCAGTCCAAGAGGGTTATAAGGCTTAATAAGAGGAAGAGTTATTACAGAAGTTTGCAACAACTGATATAATAAAAATATTTAAGAGCCTATGAGTGGGCTAGCACTTATTGTTATAATAGGGGTGGACACCTTCTTTAGTTTAAGAGTCACAGGGGTGATTTTGTGTGGCACATTTTTAGGTGGAAATAGAACCACATGTTTTTCTAACACTTTCTTGGTGGTAGGTGTCATGGTGTCAGATGTAAAAGGTCTACTAGGTGGCAAAGGCAATAGTGGAGGTAACTGTTGGAAATATTGTCATTGATGTCAAAGGTTTAGCATTATTGGTGATAAAGGCCCCATTGTATTTAATGCTGTTGGTAATAAATATATCTTGGCTAATATGAGTTAATATTTATTTAATATTAACGAATATATTTTTAGTTGCATATGAGACAAAAGAAGGGCCCATGGAGAAGTTGAAGAGCCATGGGGTAAAGACAAAAGAAGGATGGGACACATTTTCCTATGAAGAGTCATCTTGGGGAATACCAAGAGTCACCAAGTAAAGACAAAAGAGTAAAGGCGTAATTTCTCATGAAGTGAAACTTTGAGGAATATGAAGAGTCACCAAAGATAAGGGCAAAAGTGGGAAGGACGTTTTTGGTCATGAAGGGTCACCACATGACTTTTCAAATGCTTGGATACGAAGGGTCATCCAAGATTGGTGCCATTTTCCATGAAGATTAAAGAGTCACAAAGGGGGAAGGACAAAGGTCATTTGGAAAGCTATAAATAAAGGCTTGAGTAGCCATTTGTAACATGAGTGAAAGAGGTTGATTTGATATTGTGATATCTAGCTTAGAAGAGTAATTGTGAGAGATGAATATGATTTGTATTTGTTATATCTATCTTAGAAGAGCAAAGGTGAGAGAGAGGAAGGAGATGTTGTATTGATTTATCATTTGTTGAGATAGCAACATTGAGAGATAGGTGTGTGATATACACAAAGGGGTTGGTGCTCATGAATTGTTGTTGGGTTGGTGCGCATCAAAGGGGTTGGTGCTCTTATGGGTTAGTGCTCACAAATAGGTGATGGGTTGGTGCTCAGCAAAGGGGTTTGAAGCTCCTATGGGTTGGTGATCATGGATTGTAGATAAGGTTTGTACTTGGCAAAGGGGAATGGTGCTCCTGTGGGTTTGTTCTCATGAATATATTTGAGATTGATTCTCCATGGTTTTTCCCACATTGGGTTTCCACATTATATCTAGTGTCTCTCTCTATCTTGTGTGATGTTTATTGTTTGAGTTTTATTGCATATATTGAATGTTTGATTAAGTGGAATTTGATAAAGGGAAAGATTTATAAGATATATAATATGTTGATTCAACCCCCCCTCTCAATATATTATGTGCTTAACAGTAACTTAGCCTTTAGTTTTGCTTAGATTGGTGATACCCCAACTAAAGTAGAGAGATGTGGTCTCAAAATTGGAGGCAAAGTTGAGCATGGAAGAGGGAAGGATCGGTCAGATCTAGGAAGCTTAATATTCTTCCTTGGTTTATGCCATAAAACTCTAACTTGTGGCTGGAGAGTCAAATCTAATTTCACCTATGGATAAATTAGATTAGAGATTGGGTGAATGCTTAAAGACCTGATTTGCTTTATTGTGGTAGATGCCTATGAGGGTGAGGGATCTGATGTAGAAGGATGAGCTTTTGGTGATTTTGGTGAAGAAGCTCTAACTTTCTCAAATACCTTGGGGTAAAGGGTAGTGAGAGGATTAGTGGTAGAGGATAACACTTATTGTGTAAGATAAGGAGTTTTAAGTCAGTCCCAAAATGTTGCATGATCTAGCTTCATGGAGTCAAGAAATTTTAGATTTACCACTAACCATGAGAAGGTTTAGATGAATTTGATGTAGGCTCTATGGTTTATTCTTTAAAAAGCTTAGGTGATTGAGAAAGAATGAAATTATTGGCCTCTACTACCTTGGGCCAAAGACAAGAAAGAGCTGCAATGGGGTCTTCTTCAACAGAGATGGGAGAAGAGGCATAATATTTCATGGGTGGGGGAGAGGTAGGTGGATAAGGCTCCTCAAGGGGGTAGAGCATAGGTATAATTGTTCCCTCAACATGTGGGTTAGGAATAGGTAAAGTATGATCTTCCATAGGTAAAAGAAGGGGTAAAATTGGTTTAACTAGAGTAGTCATAATAGGTCTCTCATCTAATGTAGGGGTAGATAACATTGACTCCTCTAGGTTTGAAGGAAGAGTGGATGGGGTACTACCTTCCATCGGTGGAGGAGAGGTAGGCAAAGAAGGTTCCTCAAGAGGGTATAGCATAGGTATAATTTCTCCCTCAACATGTAGTTGAGGAATGGGTAAGGCATGGTCCTCAAGTGGTAATAGGATAGGTAAAATGGGTGCAAAAGGAACTATAAATATAGGCTCCTCTTGTGGAAAAAGGAGAGGTAAAGGAGGCCCTTTCCCATATGGGAGTGGAATGGGTGAAGTAGGCTCTTCTACCTGAGGAAAAAGGATGGGAAAAACAAACTCCATTGATTGTGAGGGAGGAGTAGGTAAAATGGGTGCCTCCCATTAGGGGAGAGGTTGGAATGGAGGTAAAGGAAATACCATATTGACCATATGGATATTATGATCACATGAGTTATCAATCATGGTCTAAACATTATTTTGATTGGGTGAATGGTTAGGAAAAGGTTATTTGAACACATTCATATTTTGATTAGTAAGAGCATTAGGGTTATCCAATATGAGATCACCCCTATCAATCATGTCTTAAAAAATATTCTTGAGTTTTTTATAGTTATTAAAATTATGGCCTTTCACTCGATGGTAGCCACAAAACTCATCCTCCTTGTACCAAGTAAGAATAGGATGGGAGGGATCAAACTATATAGGAGGCTTTATTTGAGGAAGGGTTATGGCTCCCTATTTTAATAGTTTTTCCAAAATTCAAGTGTATGACTCCCCAATAGGAGTGTATCATCTTTGTTTATACTGTTGTTAGAATTGCTTGGTCAGATTTTGTGAGGTTGAGGAATTAGGTTGGTTTGTGGTTATGGAAGAATCTAATTTAATGACCACTGCATTGGTGGAAACTTTAGATTTTGGTTAGAAGGAGAAGGTTTAGAAGAAGAGGATTCATTTGATTTGGAATTAGAGTTATTACTATGTAACTTGACTCTATCTTCGTTTATAGCCCGGATCTCGAGTTTCCATGCCATTGTAAAGGCTTCATCAAATGTATAAAAAGTTTGTGCTTAGAGTGTGGAAGAAATGTGCTTAGTACATACCCTTGAGAAGGTGTCAATAATCTCAGGCTAAGGTAAAGATGAGATTTGATTGATTAAGCCTCTCCAACGAGTGGAAAAATCTATGATAGACTTGTCATCAAATTATTTAATAGAATAAAGGTCCATAATAGAAACCCTTCTAGAAATATTGATATAGAAATGGTCTAGGAATAATTGTGTGAGTTGGGTAGATGAGAAAAGGGAGTGCTAAGTTATAGAGCCATACCAATCTAGGTCAGCTCCCGAAAGAGATATAGGGAAGGTGTGAAGTAATAATACATCATTGTGCCCTATTAAATAACAAGCATGTCTAAATACTCATAAATGCTATTATGGGTCCTCTTTACTCTATAAATGAGTAAATTTGGGGAGTTCTCATTGGATTGGATAAGGGTGAATAGGTATAGAAGGATGGATGGGATCATTTCATATTTTTTCATAAGATAACACATTATTTGAACTTGATATAGATGTCTCTAGACTAGACATCTTGTCCGTCAACATCCTAATGAGGTCTGGAGGAGGATTGGTTTGGGAGATACCCACTAAGTTATAGGGAGCATATTAAGAAGTAGAGGTAGCATATGACATTTATTTCTATGGTTGTGTTGACACAAATAGGGGTAGTGATTCATAGGCTGGGGGGCATAAATGAAAGGGGCTTGTCTCGTTGGGTTAGAGACCATGGTTTGGTTAAATGTTGTTATTATAGGTTGGGTTATTGGCATGGTTATACTAGGTGAAGGGTGAGTCATAACTCATGTAATTATAGGTATGAGATTAGATGGGATGGGTACCACCAAATTCTAAAATGTGGTTAGACTTGACTGAACTACTTATGGTTGTGAAGGTAGGGAAGTCATGATAGGGGTTAGGTGAGACTGGGCAATTAGCAATGCTAAACTTTGGGCATTATTTATGGTTGGGTTATTTATTGAAGTGGTGGTTTGAGTAATCACGGGGAACATAGTGGAGATAGTTGAAATTGAATTTGTCTCCATCAAATAAATTGGCATACCATATAGTGGGTCACCTAAATAATTATAGGTTTGGCTCATGGCAAAGTAATGCTGAAGGGCTGCCACATTACGATAAAAAAATCTAGAAAAATCTTGATCTCCTTTAGGCATAATGGGAATTTGGTCAGGGATAATAGTATGCCCTGTATCTTAAGTATGGTCCATGATAGAATCAATTACAAGATGGGAAGGTGAAAATAGTTACCGACTTGCGTAATCGACAAGACTTTTAGCTTAGCTTTATGTCAATACCATGCAAGAAGTATAAACAATCTTAAAACTTTGTATTAGTGACATAGTGAGAAAAAAATTAGGTTTGGGTGTGGGTAGGTAGGTTGTTTTAGCTTGTTGTTTTGAGCAAACTAAAAATAACCTAAATATTCAATCATTGATGTCGATCACTTGATCGATGTCGGTAGGTTAAAGTTTATCAATGTCAAAGGATTTAACTCATGTTAGTCACTATAGAGTCACAGGGGATGAAAAATCTAATGTTTTAGAAACCCAAAGGTAAAATTTAGGAAAAATAGAGGATGTAAGCGTTCTGTATAAGGATGATGAACACTCAAAAAACTTGATATAATAGGTTATACAACCTAAGTATTATGAATAGTGTTGATTTTATAAATCAATGAAAAAACATCCTTACCAACTCAAAAATACAAAAGGCAATAGAAAAGAAAAAAAGAACATATAACCACTAATTATTAACTCCTAGAGATAAATTTTAGTCTCATGTTGTCTTATACCTTAATCAGATAGTGAGATGAGAGTTTGGTTACTGAAGGTACTAGAAAACAATCTAGAGCTAGTTTTAGGGTAATTTTGGTATGCAAGAGGAAATCTATGTTAGACCAAGTACATGGCTTGTTATAGGGGCTTAATCCTTACACTTCATAGAAATAAATCCAAGCCAAGATGCTTAGTCAAAATATACCTCATATCTAGAGTTTATACTCTGCTAGAGAATGGAGTGGGTTCTCCTCTTGGTGGTGAAATCCAAGTAGGATAGCTGAGTAGGGTAAGGTGATCCACCAGGTGATGAAATCCCAATGGGTCTTATCTCAGGTGAGTTTAGATGTTTATTTTTATGAGTAAGATCTAGTAGTGTAGCATTCATGTACTATGATTCATTCATAATGCTTGTAATTAACCAAGTGAGCTAATATGCAACAAGCAAACAATGAAGTGCAGTGAGTTTTAAACCCAAATTTGAATTGTTTTGATTCGAATGAAAAAAATGATGAAATAGGAGAAGAGAATGAATTTCAATATCCTAATGTGCATGCAATAAAGAGATAAATAAGATATTCTTTTTTAACTTTCAATAAAAATTATAAGTTTCTTTTAGAGGCAAAAGAAAGAGAAGAATGGTAAGGAAGAATAAATTTTAGTTTATTGCCTTTAAATAGAAAATAAAATGTTGAATATTTTTTTTTGAGGAAAAAGAGAGGGAGAAAGTGAAAGGAATGAAATTTTCACTATAATTCACCTATATGAATTCTTAAAATAAGAAATGAACCCAAAGAAAACTCTAGGGTCCCACCAAGCATGCCAGAAATGTTTCACTAAATTTTGAATATGTTTGATGTTTAAGGAGAAATAGAGATGAAGGGTAGGGATTAGAGATTAGAGAAAAACTAATTTGGTTACACACCATATCTAGATGATGTTGATCACTCCTATTTGGCTAGGGAGGACTACTTATGAATAAGAAAACACTACCACCAAAAATATTTATTAATAGATATATGAGTGGGCTACCAAACTACGTTCTTATTTTTGAAAGTGTCAAACTTCCTCAGGGATGACAGTCCACTTTTTGAAACAAAATGGTAATGAATAATAAAATTAAAGAGAGAGAGTTAGATAGAGATATTCATATTGTTCTTGCATTCTGAGTGCAGTAGAGAGTGACACAGTGTAGGTAATGTGAATTATTTATGTTTTTGGAGGTTGTTTAGGTGAGCTCAAGGAGGTTAGTGGAAATACATGGTCACTAAAATTGATTAAGTTGCCAATGTCAGTAAGGATATATGACTAATTTCAATTATGTGATCAATTTCGGTAGGGGTAGTAAGTTCTTAAAAAGTTGCAGGAGACTTTTCTAAGATAGGAGGTAGATGTTGGTCAGGTTTGTGAGGTTGGGAAGAGTTGTAAGGGAGTGGATAAGACTTAGGTGGGTTTAGATAGAGGGTTGGTATGTTTGAATTAGAGGTAAATATGCAAACGATTTTTATAACTCCTTCACAGGGAGAGTCGAGATGTTCGTAAAATGATAAATAATATAACATAAAGTAATTGTAAAATGACTATTTAAAAGGATTACAAAACACAAAGATATACTTAGCTAGTGAAATGGATGAATCATGAGTGTTAGATAGATGGCTCTAATGAGGCATGTTGAAGCGATATGTGAATAGAAAAGACAAGCATGTGCTATCAGCTCAGAAGAATCCAAGCTCTGTGTAGTTTATCAATTCCTAACTTGGACTGATTTATGTAGAGTAATGGTAAGCCTAGATGTAGAAAGTTGAATGCCAAATCTTGTACGTGAATGATTGATTTTTATAATTTTTGTAGACCCAAATATTATCTTGGAATTTGGCTTAAGTAACTAACATTAGCGATCCTACCAACATCAGTCGAGGGTTGACCAAGATCAGTGGCACGAAAATAGGTAAAAGGGTTATTTTTAGCCTATTTCTAATTCCTTCTCTTGCCAAGTGTGGTGTCCATTAGAAAATGATATAAATTAAAGGTTAAGAGGAATTCAATTAGTTAAGAATTTATGTTAGGGGTGAGAACAAGTCATGTGTAGTTAGGATTAGGGGACTAAGTCTTAAGGTGACTCAAAGGGTAAGAATTAGTCTTAAGATGAGGTGAACAAGTAAGGTGGCATAAGTAGTTTTTAATTAATTTAATTAAACATTTTAAAATTAGTTAAATTTGTGAGGGGTGAAAACATGGGTTAGGAAGACTAATTAATAAAATGGGATCAAGGGGGGTTTTGACATAGGGAGTTATGCATGTGTATGATGTAACTTTGGTGTCTACACTCATTTGAGTCTAAACCATTTTCCCAATATTATTAAGTCCATTGATAATTGAAATTCAAAATTGCACCTTTATAAGTTCATAAGTTTGATGTGTTAATTGGTTTCACCATTTGCACTAAACTTGAGGGAACTTAGGTTCAATTTCTAATTTAAATTGAGGGTTGTTCTTAAACTCATAATCATTATCATCATTTGGTAGGACTCAAGTAATCTTGCGTATCACTCACATTTTGAGTCTTAGGATATATTTTGTACTACATATCCTATTTTCCATTTGTCTTGTGTTCATTTGATACAACACTTTTGCCTTAGAGATTTTTCAAAGTTTCTGTGTGTATGTCATTTGAATTAAGGAGAGTAGTGTTACACTGTCGAAATCATGTTAAACAATTTTTCCTTAGAGTCTTGAAGCAAAATATTTGTCATACATTTTTATAATTTTAGCATTGTTATGTGAATCAAATTATTTCAAAACTTATTTCATAGGCATATTTGCACAGAGTCATAGTTTTTGCAAAATTCTAACTATTTCTAATATGCTTTATGAGTTTTTGTCTAGAGTGGTTATGTTGTTCACCTTTGTCTAGTTTCTTAGTCAAAAGAATCTAGTTTGAGATATTATTTGGGAGAAAATAAATTATCTCTAAATGCATTTTGTTTCATACCTCATACTTATTGATCAATTTTATGTCCAGGAGTCAAATGCCTAGTTTTTTTAGAAGTGTTTCATATCCATTAGATTAAATATATCATCTTTGTTTAAAGTCTATCTTTTGATGATATTTGGCCAAGAATCCTAGTACGTACCTTTGGTTGATCCTAGATTTTGGCACCATGTTTGGCCAAAAGACTTAACAACCTATATTTTTCCTAGATTAGACTTATTTGAAACACTTTGATCCTAGAATATAGCATTTAAATTTTTGGTCCATCTCCTTGATATTATTATGTGAGATGTGTAATGTTAGACATTTGATGTTATCTTGTTTTATCACAAATCATTGCATCAATATTTTTGGATATACATATGCATCCTTTTGACTAGGTTAGATCAAGTTTGAACATATTTTTAGACAGTTCTTTTTCAGATTTTGTAGAACTCTATTCCTTTTATTAAAAAACATTTACTATAGATCCCAACACATCTTCTTACACTTTTAGTGGCCCCATGTACAATCCATGATTTAGTAATCTAGTTACACAAGAAGAAATGGTTCAATACACCTATGCAGATGATGTTACTTATGAGATGAATCCTTATCTATCCTATAACACTCAAATATGGGCACTAAACTAAGACCCATTAGCTCACTATTTGGTTAACATGCCTCCATAATCAGATCAAGATCAAAAACAAATAAAACAATACCTATTTATAGTACCTACAGTTGAAGAACCATTTCTTTAACAATCGTACTATGTTACTACACCATCAACATATGATATTTACTTGTTTGAGTATCACTTATTGGAAAACAAGGATGATATTTTGGCTAGAGCTATATAAGTAGGGGCTAAGTTTTTGGTAGGCTTCCCATATGAGAAATTGCCAAGTCTAGTAAGATTGCCTCACAACATACTGTATAGTCAACATGATTCTTCAAACAATATTTTAGCTCTATCCTTAATGGTATATTAAGACCCTAATATGCTTTTCAAAGGAAGGAACTCATGGAGGATCACTTTGTATAGATGAAAATATCATACCAAACTTAACTGAACCTAACACAATTTTAATCAGATGACCATGTCAAATTGGCCTCTTATTGACTTGGTTCCTTCAATAGGAGTGTTAATAGATTTGATTGGTCAAGACAATTAGGGTGTAGACTCATTCATGAAAAACTTTTCAGTTGAAAACTTGTTTCATATACCAACCATTGAAGAAGTGTCTTCTACTTATACATAGAGTAATAATAAAAATGTAGTGGATAAGGTGCAATCAATATCCAATCCAAACTAAAGTGGTGTAAGTATACAAACAACTAGTCCATAAACAAGTGTAACTTTAGTTAACACCATAACTAGTTTTCCAAATCAAAGAGTAGGATTTTATACATCTCAACCTCAAATAACTACTACCACTAATCCTCAACTAGCTGCTTCTTCAAGCGCTCAACCAATAGGGTTAGGTATCCAGCCATTAACCAAGTTGTGCCTCAACAATAGAATGTGATGAATCCTACTTCTCCCCAATAGATAACAAGTAGTGTTTGACAATAATAGGCACAATCAAATATACCACCATAGTAGAGGCAAACCATATTACCACCTCAATAAGGGGTAACTAATTTTCCACCTCACTAGGTAGCTGTGAACATACCTCTTTCCTTGTAGACCAATATACTAATTCAAAGCCAAATGATGTTTAATCAATAGTGTATTACTATTGATCAGTAATAGATGTTGAATCTCTAATATGCATCCACTTATTAACTAAGATTTGCACAACAAAGAGGTTCCAATGTTCCTCAAGTACCAATCAAGCAACCTTTACCTTTTGTGCAAAATATGCTTCTAGTTCAAAGACAATGTCCTGGTTCACAAGTACCCCCTCAACAACAAGGTTCTATTAGTCAGCAACATGTCCCTATTCAAACTCAACAAACATAGTATAGCCATATTCCTCCATCCCAACCTCAAAATCCTCAAAATCAAGCCTATATACCTAATCTAAACCATAATATAACATCATAATACATGTGATTTCAACAATCAAACCCTAATACATGCATGCATATTCCTAGTCCATTCCCAAACCAAACCAACATTCCACAATAAATACCTCCATCATACCCTAGTCAAAGTGCTCCATTTGTAACTACTCAACCATCCCTCTAGGCCAATATTTCAACTAAAACCAATGTTCCCTCTAGTTTCCTTGCCCAAAAATTATAATAGATGAAGGATGTGATTACTGCCTTCCAAGCTAGGAAACAAACCAAAAAGTTTAAGTTGGATGATGTGTGTTCTTACCCCTTCAACATGGACTACTTGTAGCTACTATTTACTCTAGGGTATGAACCATCAAAATTCAACAAATATAAGGGGAAAGGTGACCCCAAGGCTCATTTGATCGATTTCTTTGTTGCATGCCAACTAGTGGCATATAGCGACATATATCTTTTTTTGTTGTTCCCAAGGAGTATAGTAAGACAAGACTTGGAGTGAGTTTTTGAATTTGTCCAAGAATTTTGTATAAGATTTTGATGATCTTTTAGATAAGTTTGTGTAACACTTTTCATATAATCTTGACAATGATATTTCATTGGTCAACTTGATGCAATCAAATAAAAAGGATGATGAAAGTTTTGAAATTTATCTATAGAGATGGAGATCCCTTGTAATATAATTCACTCATAATTTACTAGACAAATAATTAGCTATTTTGTTTACCACAAATTTACATAGTGAGATATCCTATCATCTGGAACTATAGTGTGTGCATACCTTTAAAGAGATCATTAGCAAAGGTTTTTTGATTGAGTGAGCCCTTATTAACAAAGGGATCATCAAACTTACTTCATCAAGTCATAATAAATATACCAATCATGAGAAATATCTAAAACCAACATCAAGTCCAAACATCATAACTGGTATAGGCTAATAATAATGATAGATTAAAATAATTCAACTGTAATAAGAATGTTATTAGAAATGGAGTAATAGAGTTGAGACATGTCTAAAAGGTGAAAAAAACATATTCTCATCCCATGTAGCATACAAAAATTACCCCTGACCCACAAAATTTTAAAAAATTGTAGCAAACATAACAGGCTAAGCCCATGCAATAAATGCAATAGCCTTTACCATTACAATCCCCTCCTCTAAGGAGAACAATGCCTACTCATCACATTTTTAGTGACCTCGGAGAACCTATTAAATCAATGTTTTTAAATCTCATCATTGCTAATATAATTATTTGACCTATACCAAAACATTATCCTTAGGGCATCCATTATCTTGATTGGTATCACCAAAATGAATTTTGTGAATATCATCAGGTTAACAGACATAATTTGTGCCATTATGTGAAAATCAAACATTTGATTCAAAATATGCTAGAGAACAAGGAGATAACATTAGATTGTGGTGCTTTCACTTCCAATTAGAACCTTAGAATCTTTCAAAACCATTTTTCATAGCATAATAACCAACCACAATAACAACACCAAAAATAATAACAATGGTTAATGCAACACCAACAACAATAGTTTCAAAAACCAAGGCTGAACCAACAAAATCACCAATAATAGAACCAATAAAATTTAAAAAATGGACAAAACCAAGGTCAAAAGGAAAATAAACATGATTACAATAAGGTTTGTAGGTCATATTTTAAGAGGTCATGTTAACACCATCTTCATCATTTTGAGACCAAATACCAATCAATCAGGACCTTTTATAAAGAATGCCAATCCACCAACTCACACTGATAATCCTTCCTTGACTTGGGACTGTATATAGGCATATCAAAAAGCATGGTTTACTAACTTTGGACCTTATACTAATAACTCATCACTACCTCATGACAATGCAAAATTACACCAGTAACCAAGACTTATCTTATCTGGTCCCCCATCATTACCTTCATTTGTTAGTGATCATGGTCTTGTATTTAATACTAATTAGATAATCATAACTCAATGATCAAAGATTATCATCCTAGGCCCATAACCATCTACCACTTCACCCATCACCCAACCAACCATTATACCTCAAAACAAGTCATTGAACAATGACCAAGAAAAGAAGTTTGACATTGTGGAATAATTACAAAAGATGCTAGCACAGATCTTCATTTTATATTTGTTGTGTACATTAAAAATCCAAAATAAAAAAATTAGATGAGTTCATTATCCAATCCACTATTTCAAGTGACATATCCCATGATAAATTCCAAGATTTGGTTGAACACCTAGATCTAACCCAACAAGTCACTTTCAACCAAAGTGATATGTCATCCCTTAGCCTATTGCATAACAACCCCTTATACATTGAAGTTAGCATAAAGTAGCACAAAGTGAAACATGTCCTTATAGACAAAGGATCAGGTCTAAACATAGTGTTTATAAATCTCATTAAGCTTCTCAACTACATGATGACAGATCTTCAAGCATAAATGATAACCATCAAAACCTACAATAATAAAGAACAAGAATCATAAGGCACCATCTATTTGTTAGTTATCCTTGGGCCCTTGACCCATAATACACTTTTATATGCTCTATATCTTGATTTTTCATACAATATGATTTTAGTAAGACCTTAGTTTCATGAAATTCATTCCATCCCATTGATGTTGCACCAATGTATCAAGTTCTCACATTTAGGGATGGAAGTTTGTTTACTGGGAAATTTGCATCCATGCGAGCAATGCAAAAACCTATAGGCCAAGTTCAAGATATATATATATATATATATATATATAATTTAGGCATGAATATAATGTCCAAGAAGGATAAGGTAAAAACAATACTCCTTGATTTTCTAGAGGATAACTAAATTGGTCTTAATACCCTTGATTCCCTTTCCCACATGCTACCTCTTAAGATATCCAATCATTATACCATCTCACCTAATGGCCCAGGAGAGTATTTAACACATGATAACTTTCATATTTCAAACCTTACATAGAACCCAAAGTCCTTTGGAAGACCTAAATCTAGGTCACTTCATCCAGAATGGAAACAAAAGGGTAAAGGTAAAAAGTATAGTCCAGGACCCATCACATTTATATTAGCATCTGGCCTAGAATAGGACCCTTTCAAAGGGGATAAATCATGGTTGTATATTGACAAGTATGCCAATTTTTAAGAGAATGCAAAGCATCCTATTCCCAATAGGATCATGAAGAATCAAGACTATGAAGGAGGAAGCCTCAGACCAAATCAATAAGGAACACTTGACCCAATTTTCATGACTAGATATAAAGGGCCCTATTGACTTGGATTTAAACCACCTAGGGGTGACCCCATGTACCTTAATCATGTTCCATCTCCATCAACTAGTGTTAATGATGTTGGTAATGAATTAGAGTATAATCATAGTATTTTTGATGACCTATCTAAGACCAACCTATTTAACCCTCATTCCATTTGTACCCTTAGACTAATCACTCATCATAACCCACTATCATTATATTATCCAAAACTAATAGATTGGGACCAACAATAATCCAATGTGGTGATTGATGAGTTTCAAAATGATGAGGCTTTTTGTGATTTTTTAGGCCTTAGAGACAATGTTTTATTGGCAGACCATAAATTAGGGTTCTCAATCAAATTAGATCCTAAAACCTATTTTGGAGAGTGGATGAACACCCTTAGCCAAAATAAAATAATTAAAACATTAAGGTCATAAAGTGAAAACCTCTTTAAGGTGATTTCTAACAAGGAAAAAGCAAAAAAAAGGCTATTCTAGTGGTGAAAACTTATTTTAGGCACCATTAGATGGGGGTCTTCAACCTTCTTCAAGTATAGCTCAGGAGACCACCAATGATGAACTTATTTGTTAGCTTGAGTTTAGTTTTGAAGAACAAAAATCTTTTTATCAAATCATTCAATAGTTTCCAATATTTTTTATTACATGGAAAAACCTCACATTAGGGGACTCTGATTCATCATGCCTAGGGGCAATCAAAGAGCCAGTCATAACAAAGGACTCTAATGTTACCAATCAATTGAGATCATTACCTACTATCCTTGAAGATGGTTCAACCCTTCTAGTGGAAGACACAAAAGAGGTAAACATCACATCCCCAAATGACCCAAAATGGGTCAAATTAAATATGTCCCTTACTGAGAAGGAATGTGAAGTTTGTACAACCCTTTTTAGGGAATTTATTGACATATTTACATGGAAATATTCTAACATGTTAGGTTTGGATCCTGACTTCATTCTAAACCACCTTATGTCAAATATTGATGCCAAACTAGTAAAATAAAATTTGTGTAAGATTCATCCTCACATTACTATATTAGTGAAGAAAGAGTTGGAAAAAATCTTGAAAGCAGGATGTATTCAAACAATTGACTATTTAGAGTGGATCTCCAATATTGTGTCAGTCAACAAAAAACTTGAAAGAATTAGAATTTGTACTAATTTCCATGATATAAACAAATATTTCCATAAGGATTACTTTACATTACAAAAAATTGACATGATTATCTAATCCATTGTGGTTTATGAGATGATTTCATTAATAGATGACTTATCAGGGTACAACCATATCAGAAAAACACCAGAAGACCAACACAAGACAATGTTCACCACTCCATGAGGAAATTTTTGTTATTAGGTTATGTCATTTGGTATTAAAAATTTAGGGACCACCTATCAAAGAGCCACACCTTTCATATTCATGATATGATATATGATATTGTTGAAGACTATGTCAACAACATTTTTGGTAAATCAAAGACCAGGGCCAATAATTCAATAGTACTACATAGAAAATTTGAAATACTGCATGAGTACAAATTCAGACTTAATTGAAATAAGTATGTCTTTGGCATTACTTCAGGAAAATTTCTTGGCTTCATTATGTCTCATCGAGGCATTGAAGTCAATCTAGCCAAAGTCCAAGCCATAACAATGATGCCACCACCGACTAATTAGAAGCAAATCTATATTTTACAGGCTCAGATCTAGTCTATTTGATGCTTCATATCATAGTTGGTTGATAAATGCCATATTTTTATGAATATTATAAATAAGGGAGTCACATTTCACTAAGATGTTCATTGTTATATAGCTTTTTAGTATTTAAAAGACTATTTAGTGAATCTACCTATTTTGTTGCCTCTTATTCCAGGAAAGCCATTCTTGTTGTATCTATTTGTGACTAAAAATACCTTGGGGCACTTTTGGCTCAACATGATGATAATGGAAAATAAAATACCATGTACTACTTAAGCCATACAATGGTCATGTATGAACATAATTATACACCCTTAGAAAAATCCTATTTATCCATGGTCTTCATCACTTAGAAATTATGCCATTACATGTTAAGTAATAAGATCCCAGTTATTTCAAAAGTAGATTCACTCAAGTATCTACTATATAAAATAGCTCTATAAGTCCACATGGCCAAATAGATCATGTTTCTTAGTGAATTTGAGATAGAGTATGTCAACTAGAAATCTATTAAGGGGGAAGTTCTTATAGATTAGCTTGTTAAAGCACCCCTTGCTAATACACAACTACTTTCATTCTAATTTCTTGATGAATCAATAATGACCATCATTGATACACCTATTAATGAGAAACACTAGAATATGTATTTTTATGGATAATTCATAGCACATGAATCAGGGGTAGACCTTTTATTTATTACACCACAGGGAGATATAATCTTTAAATCATTTAGGATCAACTTTCTTTATACCAAAAACATGGATGAATATGAAGAACTTATTATAGGGATTTAATAGGTATTACAATGGAACATATCTCATCTCAAGGTTTATGGTGATTCTCAATTAATCATCAATCAAGTTACAAACCACTTTCAGACCAAATTTGACAAGCTAGTTCCATATAAGGCCATGGTTGACACTCTCAAGTAGAAAATTAATGACATTTAGTTTGAGTATATACCAAGGGTAAGTAACAAAACCATATATTTTATGGCTACTATTATATCACTAATTTGACAAATGGATATCGTTAAAGAGTATCACTTCCTTGTCAAGAATTTTCTAGCAGTAGCTCATGAACTTTTAACTATCACGATGATTTATGATATTATTGGTCCTAGCTCTATCTAGAGCTCATAACTTTACAACTACATCCATGACCATGTTTTACTACCTAACATCTCCTAAAAATAATCCAAAGCCTCTCATTATACCTTACTTATATCAACTCTTTACCACTATAGTTTTGATGGAACTCTACTTCATTATTTAACTTTTATAGAATCTACTCTAGTATTATAGGAAGTTCCAAAAGGAGTATGTAGAGCCCACACCAGTAGAGTAGTCCTATTCAAAAATCTCTTATGTAATAATTATTATTGGTATATGATGGATGCATAGGTAACTGCATATGTGAAAAAATGTGATAAGTGTCAATGACATGCCAATCTGATTCATGCCTCCACCAAGACTTTAAAACCAATGTTGATACCATGGCCATTTGATACATGGGGCATCAACCTCATTGGGAAGATAAACCCCACCTCATCTGATGGTCATAAACACATCCTTACCACCACTAAATATTTCACTAAGTGGTTTGAAGCTATACCCCTCACTTACGTGACTAGAAATCAAATTTTCAAGTTCATTTTAACCATCTAATATATCGCTATGGTATCCCTTTAAAAATTATATCTAATAATGGAGGATCATTCAAGAATAAGGATGTCAAAAAGATATGTATCAAGTATAAAATCAAACAATACTTTTCCATGGCATATGACCCACAAGAAAATTTTCAAGCCAAAACATCAAACAAAACTATTATCAACATTCTAAAAAAGATTGTTAATGATGATGGTTGTAATTGGCACCTTTAGATATTCCACATCCTTTTGGTAGATCATACTAATCATAATATACCCATAGGAGCCATTCCATGTTCACTTGTTTATGGTACTAAGGCCATTCTTCCCATTGAGGTTGAGTTGCCTTCTCTACACATCTCTATCAAGCATGTCTTGGATGCCAATTACTATCGAGTAGCTCATGTATAAGAGCTAGAGTTACTTGATGAAAAATGCATGGATGTGGTAAACAATATCTAAGCTTATTAGAATCAACTCTGAGGCCACTATAATTGGTGCATGAAACATAGAGAATTTTAACTTGGTGATCTTGTCCTTAAAGAGAACCAAAAGAATAACATGATAAAAAAGAAGCATAAAGGCAAGTTCAAACCCAACTAGGTTGGCCCTTTCATAATTAAGACAAACTATAAAATAGGATCATATAGGCTTGCCATGCTAGATAGAAATAAACTTGATGATCTAATGAACATTATCCACCTTAAGTGGTACTATGATTAAATGACTTGGTGTATTTTATATAAGGACCATTTCAAGTTGAACAATATTATCAATATTCTTCTTTGTACTATACCATTTTATCATTCTATCATCCTATCACTTTTTTCCTATTGCATATCCCTTCAACCATACCTTCCCCATCAACCAAGTTATTTTTTCCCTCCCTATCCATCCCTATGACCTTAGTTCCATTCCATTTGGTTCCAAAAATATTTTTAGTAAAAGTATTCAAATTTAGTTTCAGTAGTTCTTCCATATATTCTAAATAGAGGCAGTAGTTTGGAGCAATAAGATAAAATTTTGATTGTTGTATCCTTTATTTCTTGTTTCATTCTCTCTCATTGTCTTGATTCTAATTATAACTACATATGGTCAAATTAGTATCATTAACCTATGTTTTTATATCCTAGTTATAACCTCCAATGGGAAAAATAGGGGCAACATTTGTTTATCATGGCTTTACATGCCAACTAGCCATTTCCTATGCCATACTATGATTTTATACCAACTATGCCTATTTTTTTTTAATTGGTTGATACACCAATCAGATTCTTCAGCTATAAGGTATAACTATAGTGACTTGAGGTCCCATCTTGGGACTATGCAAGTAGTGCTCGATACTTGTTGAGGTCAACTTAGTCACCCTTTTCCACCATGCTCTTATCATTTCATAAACAACCTAAGCCATGCTCTCACTATTTTTTAATTAATCTAAGCCACACTCTCATCATTTTATGAACAATTTAAGCCATGTTCTTACCATTTTATGAGCATCCTTTTACATTAGATATGATCTCACCATTTTGAGATATTGGACCATTTAGTGTGTTGTCATTCTCAATTGAGTTGAGATACTCCAAAAATTCTAAAAACATTCAAAAATTGTTATAAAAACCAAAAACATTAACCACTTCTTTGCCTTAAAGATTGTGGGAAACCTTACTAATTCATAAGCAAATCACTTGTCATTTTTTTCTTCATATTTTTTGACCTATTATCCCATGTACTTGACATTTTAAAAGACCATTCATTTTATTATATCACATCCATCATGTTTATTTTCATCAGTTGTATTTTTATTCCCATTTCCTAGGAGAACTACATTCGGCCTAAAGTTTTTTTTGGATATTATTTCCATATAAATATGTAGGCAATGTCCATTTGCCTAATGCATATGGAGATAGCTCAGTCACCCCCTTCTTTTTATTTTATTCCCTCATCATATTTTTCATTAAGTTATCACCTATCTTCTAGAGGTAATGTTTATCGTGTTGTTTATACTGATATTAGGACTAACTATTATTTGTTTGTTTGTTTGTTTGTTTATTGTTTGTGTGCCTATTTGTTTACTTTTATAACTATTACCTTGATTCAGTCTAAGTGCATTCATTGGGTGATTCCATGCTCATTTATACTTGAATATATCCATATTCATACATCTACATTGCCATCATGGTTTTTATCATTGGCATATCATTTTCCCTTGAATATTAGATCCTGAGAGTTAGTACTTACGCATATTCCTCATGGTGTTCTATCATGATGCTTACCATCAAGTGACACAATAAAAATTGACTTGAAGAAGTCTACTCAGCAATAACAGTATCAACATCTCCTCAACACCGGCATTAGCAACATCCCAATCATATCCTCAATAAACTAATTAACCAAGAAAGAATTTCAACCTTTGTTAGTTTAGAAGAGTATCTCCCTGCTAGCAAGTTATTCAAATTCATCATTACCCTCTCTATCAAATTATCATCATAATCATCATCACCATCACCATCATCAATTAATCAATCATTTTTTCCATAATCAAGTTCCAATGATTATAACCACCTATGGGCAAATCATTGTACACTGTCCCACCTATAATTCTCAATGATTCTAACCACTTTTGGGCAAATCATTATGTTATCACCAATTTAATTTATTCTACCCAATAGGGATGTTAATATCATGTTTATCTATCTTAACTAAGGTAGTTCCATCTTCTCAATGATTATAATTGTCTTTGGGAAAATCATTGTGTTATCATACCACGTTGCCACTATCAGGGTACAATGCTTATAACTACCTTTGGGAAAACAATTATACACCATACAGCTTATATTCTCAATGATTTTGACTAATTTTTCAAACTCATTATTTTATAACGCCATTATCTTCATATGTTTGGTCCCCTCATTTTGCTTCTTTATTTTAAGGCACCATTTTCCAACCTACTTGTGGTAACCATTCCATTGACGGGGCATCATACAATTCATCCATTTGCATCAAATTTATAGGGATGCAGGATATTTTAATTCTTTTATAATATGTTATTGTACCTATATCTTGAAATGCCTTCCCAAATAAGGGCAAACTATAGACACCTAAAAGTGGCCACTAATGACCTCCAACTAGGTTTTTGACCAATTTCTATCAAAATGCATATTCTGGCATAAAACACCAAAATGCATTAAATGGTATGAATTTGTCATATACAAGTGTTGATTTTGGCCAAAGTATCACTAAATGGGGCAATAAAATTTATGAGATATCTATCTTTGATAAGATCATTTTGATTCAAAATGATGATTTTGTACCTGGGTGCTCTAGATTGCTCTTTTCTACCAAATTTATTGTATGAGACACGTGCCCTTTTTATTTTGTGTTAGAAACATCCTAAATGGGATAATAGATACAAAACATCTAGCATTTCCTTCCAATTCCAATCTAGGAAAATTTCAAGCCAATAATATGACATTTTGATTAATTTGAGCACCAATTACCAAGATTTGCACCAAAATTGATTAATCATGCTTAAAGCTAATTAATTTGAATCATAAACCTAATTAATAATTCCATGGAAATTGTTGAATATTTATTTTTGAGAATTGATTATGAGTTTTTGCATCATCAAGTGACATCATTTTTTGGGAAGGCATCCCTAGGCCATAAATGCATAAAATATCTGATTAAACCCTCCCATGCCTCTTTAATGCCTCTCTATCCTAAATATTTATGATGGCATTTATTGATTTTAGCCTCAAAATTTCAATGGATTCTTAGCCACACATCTTCATCTTGAGATGGATGGTTCAAATTCATTCTGATCAATTGTAAAAATATTTAAATAGAAGCCTCACGATCATAATTTTAAGCTTGGATAGTGTAAAGTTACCATGCACAAATGATTCCAAAGCCTCATATAATTAGTTTTATTATGCCAAATTATTGAACCAATCCAAATCCATCACAATCCAAAGGTGCCAAGGAGAGAAGGAGCCAAACAAAACTATTGATGAAGACTCTTTGATGCACAATCCAAGTAAGCCAAAGAAGAAATCTATTGGAACATCCAAGGAAGATGAGAAAGTTTGTGTTCTTGATTTTTAGTTGTGTTTTGTCAATGGTTTTTCCTCACCAAGCTACCTTTAGTGTCTAGGCCTAGAGATGTCATGATTTTTATTGTGCTCTTTTCATCTTGATTTTGTTTTGAAACTAACACTTGATCTAACCACCTCTCTTGAGTTAAATTCCTAGATTACACTTGAAACCTATTTTGGAGAATGGGTGAACACCCTTAGACACAAAACATTAAATAAAAATTAAGGTCCCAAAGTGAAAACCTCTTTGAGGCACTTTTTGACAAGGGAAAGATTAAAGATAAAGGCTAGTCTAGTGGTCAAAACCTATTTCAGGTGTTATTAGACAAGGTTGTTCAACCTTCTTCAAACATAGTTTAGGAGACCACAAACGATGAACTTGCCTATGGGTCTGATTTCAATCTTAAATAAAAATAATATTTTGAAAAAATCATCTAAAATTTTCAAGCTATATTTATCACATGTCCATCCCTACCATTGGGATATTTTGATTCATCATGCCTAGAAAAACGTGAAGACCTAGTCGTAACAGAGGACTCTACCATTGTGGGCTAGTTTAAATCTCTGCCAACCATTCGAAGAGACAGTTCAATCCTTCTAGTGGAATAAACAATAGAGGTTAACATTGGGACTTTGGATGACCTGAAATGGATTAGGCACATCCCTCACTAAGGAGGAAAATGAAGTCTTTATATCCCTTTTGATGGAATTTGTTGATATATTTGTTTGGGCCTATTTTGACATGCCTAGCTTGGACCCTACCTTGGTTGTACACCACCTTGTGGTATATCCTAATTCTAAAACTATAAAACAATTTTTTTTCAAGATGCATCCTCAAATTGTTGTATTAATAAAGAAAGAGTTGGAAAATCTCTTAGAAGCGAGATGCATTCAACCAATTGAATACTTAGAGTGGATCTCTAATTTTGTAACCATTAGTAAAAATCCAAAAGGAATCAAGATTTGTATTGGTTTTAGGGACATAAAAAAATCTTTCCCTAAGGATGAATTTATTCTACCAAACATTTACATGATAGTCAAATCCACTGTGGGTTATGAAATGCTTTTGCTAATGGATGGATTTTTAGGCTATAATCAGATCTAAATCACACCAAAAGACTAACATAAAATAATATTCACCATACTGAGGGGAACATTATATTATTAGGTTATGCCATTTGGTCTTAAAAATGCTAAGGACACCTATCAAAGAGCCATGAACATCATATTTCATGATATGGTGCATGACATTATTCAAGACTATGTTGACAACATACTAGGCAAATTAAAGACTAGGGTTGATCATCTAATAGTACTAAGATAAATATTTGAGCAACTACATGAATAAAAAGTCAGGTTCAATCTTAAGAAGTGTGTTTTTAGAGTTACTTCAGATAAATTTATTATATTCATTATGTCTCGTTGAGGCAATGAAGTCAATCCATCCAAATTATGAGACATAATAGAGATGCCACCACCAAATAATTTGAAGTGGCTCCATAGTTTGTAGGGCAAGATACAATCCATTTGACACTTCATATCTGAATTGGCCAATAAGTGCCATCCCTTCACATACTTATTGAAGAAAGGGGCAAAATTTCATTGGGATGATGAATGCCATAAATCTTTCCAATAACTTAAGGACTATCTATATACACATAATATTTTTAACTTTTATCAAATAACATATTGTAGGAACCCATCATAATTCAATCTCTCTAAGTGCATGCCTTATGGAGTGCATTGGGAAAGGTTTGGGTAGACCTTTAGTGATTCATAAGATTATTGCCCCTTATTGCCACATTATTTCTAATCCATTCATATTCTAAAACCTTTCCCTAAGCTATTTCTCCTCCCTTGCACATTCCTCTAGCCTTTTCCTCTTTCTATCCTTCTTCTCCTTTCTTGGCACCCTTTTTACCTATTATCATACTAGGCTAACCTAGTTGACCTAGTTCAGTTTAGGGTCACTTTAGATTTTTAGGTTTGTTAACTTCCAACTGACCTAACACGGACTTTAGGCATTATCTTGAAAATGTGCTAGGTTGACCGGGTCAACCTAGCAAACCAACATTTCTAGATGATTTTAGGTTAAGTACTCTTATATATACAAGGTCATTTTAGTCATTATTAATATATGCAATCAAGAGTTATTTTTCACTCATGCTTCTTCACAATCTGATCTTCCACCATTCTACTTGAGGAGTTTTATCTTAGGTTTCTTATTTAGGAGAAACTAGTCTTGTGGATAGGTATTGGATGCTTTGGCCAAAGTGATCCTTATAAACCACAACAACCTCTTGCAAAGACCCATTGGACAAGGGAGAGATTGAATCATGATGGGTTCACATTCATGTATGTATATTCTAACTTTGTTCTCCTCTCTTTTAGTAGATAGAAGTAGCATAAGTGTTGGCTCAAATAATATTACTCTTCATATTCTATGTATTAGTGTGTTACTCATACTTACTTTATTTGAAGTTCCCTATAAATATTTGATTGATTTTCATCTGACCCCTCCCATTGTGCCATAAGATTTGGTGCATACTAGATTAGTTTACTTTTATTGTTATTATAATAGTTTACTCTCTTGTTTATTAGCATAAGTGAAATATCAAATCATATGACTCTTTTAGAGTTATTGTGTGATTGTGATAGACTATAGGCTTTATAACCCTTCCTAACATGATATATTGTGACAAGTGATACAAGTGATCCCCTAATTGGGTCTAGAAGATCCCAATATTGGTCATGGTCCTACTTAACAAGTGTATACCCAATCATAAGTGTAGGTGCACTCTATCTCATCTGATCTAGGATTAATTCATGTGCATCATGCATTTCCTATTGGATACATTCTAGTGAACCCAATGTCTAATGCAACATTTGTTTATCATGACTTTACATGCCAACTAGCCATTTCCTATGCCATACTATGATTTTATGCCATACTATGATTTTATGCCATTTCCCTGGAGAACTACATTCGGCCTAAAGTTTTTTTTGGATATTATTTCCATATAAATATGTAGGCAATGTCCATTTGCCTAATGCATATGGAGATAGCTCAGTCACCCCCTTCTTTTTATTTTATTCCCTCATCATATTTTTCATTAAGTTATCACCTATCTTCTAGAGGTAATGTTTATCGTGTTGTTTATACTGATATTAGGACTAACTATTATTTGTTTCTTTGTTTGTTTGTTTATTGTTTGTGTGCCTATTTGTTTACTTTTATAACTATTACCTTGATTTAGTCTAAGTGCATTCATTGGGTGATTCCATGCTCATTTATACTTGAATATATCCATATTCATACATCTACATTGCCATCATGGTTTTTATCATTGGCATATCATTTTCCCTTGAATATTAGATCCTGAGAGTTAGTACTTACGCATATTCCTCACGGTGTTCTATCATGATGCTTACCATCAAGTGATACAATAAAAATTGACTTGAAGAAGTCTACTCAGCAATAGCAGTATCAACATCTCCTCAACACTGACATTATCAACATCCCAATCATATCCTCAATAAACTAACTAACCAAGAAAGAGTTTCAACCTTTGTTAGTTTAGAAGAGTATCTCCCTGCTAGCAAGTTATTCAAATTCATCATTACCCTCTCTATCAAATTATCATCATAATCATCATCACCATCACCATCATCATTTAATCAATCATTTTTTCCATAATCAAGTTCCAATGATTATAACCACCTATGGGCAAATCATTGTACACTGTCCCACCTATAATTCTCAATGATTCTAACCACTTTTGGGCAAATCATTATGTTATCACCAATTTAATTTATTCTACCCAATAGGTATGTTAATATCATGTTTATCTATCTTAACTAAGGTAGTTCCATCTTCTCAATGATTATAATTGTCTTTGGGAAAATCATTGTGTTATCATACCACGTTGCCACTATCAGGGTACAATGCTTATAACTACCTTTGGGAAAACAATTATACACCATACAACTTATATTCTCAATGATTTTGACTAATTTTTCAAACTCATTATTTTATAACCCCATTATCTTCATATGTTTGGTCCCCTAATTTTGCTTCTTTATTTTAAGGCACCATTTTCCAACCTACTTGTGGTAACCATTCCATTGACGGGGCATCATACAATTCATCCATTTGCATCAAATTTATAGGGATGCAGGATCTTTTAATTCTTTTATAATATGTTATTGTGCCTATATCTTGAAATGCCTTCCCAAATAAGGGCAAACTATAGACACCTAAAAGTGGCCACTAATGACCTCCAACTAGGTTTTTGACCAATTTCTATCAAAATACATATTCTGGCATAAAACACCAAAATGCATTAAATGGTATGAATTTGTCATATACAAGTGTTGATTTTGGCCAAAGTATCACTAAATGGGGCAATAAAATTTATGAGATATCTATCTTTGATAAGATCATTTTGATTCAAAATGATGATTTTGTACCTGGGTGCTCTAGATTGCTCTTTTCTACCAAATTTATTGTATGAGACACGTGCCTTTTTTATTTTGTGTTAGAAACATCCTAAATGGGATAACAGATACAAAACATCTAGCATTTCCTTCCAATTCCAATCTAGGAAAATTTCAAGCCAATAATATGACATTTTGATTAATTTGAGCACCAATTACCACGATTTGCACCAAAATTGATTAATCATGTTTAAAGCTAATTAATTTGAATCATAAACCTAATTAATAATTCCATGGAAATTGTTGAATATTTATTTTTGAGAATTGATTATGAGTTTTTGCATCATCAAGTGACATCATTTTTTGGGAAGGCATCCCTAGGCCATAAATGCATAAAATATCTGATTAAACCCTCCCATGCCTCTTTCATGCCTCTCTATCCTAAATATTTATGATGGCATTTATTGATTTTAGCCTAAAAAATTGAATGGATTCTTAGCCACACATCTTCATCTTGAGATGGATGGTTCAAATTCATTCTGATCAATTGTAAAAATATTTAAATAGAAGCCTCACGATCATAATTTTAAGCTTGGATAGTGTAAAGTTACCATGCACAAATGATTCCAAAGCCTCATATAATTAGTTTTATTATGCCAAATTATTGAACCAATCCAAATCCATCACAATCCAAAGGTGCCAAGGAGAGAAGGAGCCAAACAAAACTATTGATGAAGACTCTTTGATGCACAATCCAAGTAAGCCAAAGAAGAAATCTATTGGAACATCCAAGGAAGATGAGAAAGTTTGTGTTCTTGATTTTTAGTTGTGTTTTGTCAATGGTTTTTCCTCACCAAGCTACCTTTAGTGTCTAGGCCTAGAGATGTCATGATTTTTATTGTGCTCTTTTCATCTTGATTTTGTTTTGAAACTAACACTTGATCTAACCACCTCTCTTGAGTTAAATTCCTAGATTACACTTGAAACCTATTTTGGAGAATGGGTGAACACCCTTAGACACAAAACATTAAATAAAAATTAAGGTCCCAAAGTGAAAACCTCTTTGAGGCACTTTTTGACAAGGGAAAGATTAAAGATAAAGGCTAGTCTAGTGGTCAAAACCTATTTCAGGTGTTATTAGACAAGGTTGTTCAACCTTCTTCAAACATAGTTTAGGAGACCACAAACGATGAACTTGCCTATGGGTCTGATTTCAATCTTAAATAAAAATAATATTTTGAAAAAATCATCTAAAATTTCCAAGCTATATTTATCACATGTCCATCCCTACCATTGGGATATTTTGATTCATCATGCCTAGAAAAACGTGAAGACCTAGTCGTAACAGAGGACTCTACCATTGTGGGCTAGTTTAAATCTCTGCCAACCATTCAAAGAGACAATTCAATCCTTCTAGTGGAAGAAACAATAGAGGTTAACATTGGGACTTTGGATGACCTGAAATGGATTAGGCACATCCCTCACTAAGGAGGAAAATGAAGTCTTTATATCCCTTTTGATGGAATTTGTTGATATATTTGTTTGGGCCTATTTTGACATGCCTAGCTTGGACCCTACCTTGGTTGTACACCACCTTGTGGTATATCCTAATTCTAAAACTATAAAACAATTTTTTTTCAAGATGCATCCTCAAATTGTTGTATTAATAAAGAAAGAGTTGGAAAATCTCTTAGAAGCGAGATGCATTCAACCAATTGAATACTTAGAGTGGATCTCTAATTTTGTAACCATTAGTAAAAATCCAAAAGGAATCAAGATTTGTATTGGTTTTAGGGACATAAAAAAATCTTTCCCTAAGGATGAATTTATTCTACCAAACATTTACATGATAATCAAATCCACTGTGGGTTATGAAATGCTTTTGCTAATGGATGGATTTTTAGGCTATAATCAGATCTAAATCACACCAAAAGACTAACATAAAATAATATTCACCATACTGAGGGGAACATTATATTATTAGGTTATGCCATTTGGTCTTAAAAATGCTAAGGACACCTATCAAAGAGCCATGAACATCATATTTCATGATATGGTGCATGACATTATTCAAGACTATGTTGACAACATACTAGGCAAATTAAAGACTAGGGTTGATCATCTAATAGTACTAAGATAAATATTTGAGCAACTACATGAATAAAAAGTCAGGTTCAATCTTAAGAAGTGTGTTTTTAGAGTTACTTCAGATAAATTTATTATATTCATTATGTCTCGTTGAGGCAATGAAGTCAATCCATCCAAATTATGAGACATAATAGAGATGCCACCACCAAATAATTTGAAGTGGCTCCATAGTTTGTAGGGCAAGATACAATCCATTTGACACTTCATATCTCAATTGGCCAATAAGTGCCATCCCTTCACATACTTATTGAAGAAAGGGGCAAAATTTCATTGGGATGATGAATGCCATAAATCTTTCCAATAACTAAAGGACTATCTATATACACATAATATTTTTAACTTTTATCAAATAACATATTGTAGGAACCCATCATAATTCAATCTCTCTAAGTGCATGCCTTATGGAGTGCATTGGGAAAGGGTTGGGTAGACCTTTAGTGATTCATAAGATTATTGCCCCTTATTGCCACATTATTTCTAATCCATTCATATTCTAAAACCTTTCCCTAAGCTATTTCTCCTCCCTTGCACATTCCTCTAGCCTTTTCCTCTTTCTATCCTTCTTCTCCTTTCTTGGCACCCTTTTTACCTATTATCATACTAGGCTAACCTAGTTGACCTAGTTCAGTTTAGGGTCACTTTAGATTTTTAGGTTTGTTAACTTCCAACTGACCTAACACGGACTTTAGGCATTATCTTGAAAATGTGCTAGGTTGACCGGGTCAACCTAGCAAACCAACATTTCTAGATGATTTTAGGTTAAGTACTCTTATATATACAAGGTCATTTTAGTCATTATTAATATATGCAATCAAGAGTTATTTTTCACTCATGCTTCTTCACAATCTGATCTTCCACCATTCTACTTGAGGAGTTTTATCTTAGGTTTCTTATTTTGGACAAACTAGTCTTGTGGATAGGTATTGGATGCTTTGGCCAAAGTGATCCTTATAAACCACAACAACCTCTTGCAAAGACCCATTGGACAAGGGAGAGATTGAATCATGATGGGTTCACATTCATGTATGTATATTCTAACTTTGTTCTCCTCTCTTTTAGTAAATAGAAGTAGCATAAGTGTTGGCTCAAATAATATTACTCTTCATATTCTATGTATTATTGTGTTACTCATACTTACTTTATTTGAAGTTCCCTATAAATATTTGATTGATTTTCATCTGACCCCTCACATTGTGCCATAAGATTTGGTGCATACTAGATTAGTTTACTTTTATTGTTATTATAATAGTTTACTCTCTTGTTTATTAGCATAAGTGAAATATCAAATCATATGACTCTTTTAGAGTTATTGTGTGATTGTGATAGACTATAGGCTTTACAACCCTTCCTAACATGATATATTGTGACAAGTGATACAAGTGATCCCCTAATTGGGTCTAGAAGATCCCAATATTGGTCATGGTCCTACTTAACAAGTGTATACCCAATCATAAGTGTAGGTGCACTCTATCTCATCTGATCTAGGATTAATTCATGTGCATCATGCATTTCCTATTGGATACATTCTAGTGAACCCAATGTAAAACTAACACTTGTAGGATTTTTTTCACTTATTTAATTTTTTTGTCACCATTTCTATCATATATTTTGATATATTGGTTTGATTCTATCAAATTAGTTATTTTTCTTTGTGCACAGGAACAAGCAACTAGATCGATTAGCTCAACCCAATATAGGTTTTTAGCACTTTTTAGACTTCGAATTTAGCCTACTAGATCAACCAAGTTGACCTAGTACATTTTAACCTCTTTTCAATATGTTCCTATATATCTTGATCGATCATCTTGACCTAGTACAACATTCAATTTTATAGACTTCCATAGTAGCTTACTAAGTCGACCAGGTTAACCTAGTGCATTTTTAACACTTTTTCAATAGGTTTTTATATTGCTTGGTCAACCAAGTCGACCTAATTTACAATTTTTTGACATATTTATCTAAGTTTCTTGATCAAAAATATCCTTCATTTCCATCTCTAAACCATCAAGTTTGTAGTCTTCAAAAACTACCCCTACACAACCAACTAGATCAACCTAGTTGACCTAGTTCTATGTTTTGTGTATTGTCTAAAACAACTAGGTCAACCTAGTTGACCTTATATGTTTTCCAAACCTTGTATTCACTATACTTTGTTTCAAAGTTAGAATTCACCTTGTATGTTAATCACATTTTTCTTTTAGTTGTTCACATGCTTAGAATAGTTCACATAGTCTAAGTCAACCAGGTTAACCTAGTGCATTTTTAACACTTTTTCAATAGGTTTTTATATTGCTTGGTCAACCAAGTCGACCTAATTTACATTTTTTTGACATATTTATCTAAGGTTCTTGATCAAAAATATCCTTCATTTCCATCTCTAAACCATCAAGTTTGTAGTCTTCAAAAACTACCCCTACACAACCAACTAGATCAACCTAGTTGACCTAGTTCTATGTTTGTGTATTGTCTGAAACAACTAGGTCAACCTAGTTGACCTTATATGTTTTCCAAACCTTGTCTTCACTATACCTTGTTTCAAAGTTAGAATTCACCTTGTATGTTAATCACATTTTTCTTTTAGTTGTTCGCATGCTTAGAATAGTTCACATAGTCTAATTAAGAGTTTTTTAATTAACCTCTTAGTTTCACTATTTCTATTTTATGCACATATGACTAAATCACATAACATCAACAAGAATTTTAACATTTCACTACCCAATCCAACCTACTTGGATCTCATCACCAAGGGGAAAGCCAACATACTCCTTAGTCATCTTTGGACTCATTGAATAAGGGTCATTGCTTCTTTTGATATGCAATGCATTAAATTTATACATAATGAAAAATGCTATAAATATGAAGCTAATTCCAACCAATGGAATATCCAATTACCTAATCCTAAACCTCAATATCATGTTTCTACAATCCCTAAAATTAATAATGCTCATTTACCTAAATTGATCAATATGAATCCTAATTTACAAGTCACTCTTATAGATTATGATGATGATGATCCCAATGAATTAAAACATACTTACAACACCACCAAATTACCTCCATATATTTTGGAGTGGCTTCCTCCTCTTTTACCAAGGGATCATACTATTCCTTTCATGGATGAGATTACTGATTTCCCCTCTATGAAATGTTTAAGAGCCATCTTTACCTGAAGATGATTTTAATTGAAATGATTTTGGAGTGGATAAATTATTTCAATATCCTCTCACCATGTCTCCTCAAACATTTAGTAATCTTGAGATTTTACCTTCTGAAGATCCTCTTAAATCTCAAGCATGCATAATTTCTCCCACATATGATGCCAATTATATCATGGCCCAAGCTCAATATAGAGACTTGGATGTATTTCATTATCAAAATACCTTATCCCAAATTCAAGCTTTCAATTTGGATATGCATACCATTTTTTTATATAATAACTTATAACCTCAGGGTTATGTGCTTCCTATTAATCTTTCTCTTATCAATTCTCCTTGGGTGGTAGAACAAATTTCACCTTTCAAACATCCAAAAATGCTTTCATCTTCTTTAGCTCCTTCAAATCCTCCCATTGAATCTAATCATTCTGCCATCAAAGGACCCATCAACACTCCATCTACTTCTTCTACTCATGAAATCACCCTTGATGCCAAGGTAACTGATGTCCATCAAATACATTCTTAATATGATCGCCATGGTAACCAAATTTTAGATCAAGAAGTAGATGTTGAGTATTGTGGTCCTCTTCCTACTTTGCCTAGTAATGAAGCTATTCTTAAGTTAATTTATGCCCAGGAACCTCAAATCCCATGGCAACATCATAAACTTGGAAATTTTAAAACTGAAACTCCTCACTTCAATAACTTTGTTATCAACATTGATCCCAAAACTAATCCAATTTCATACTTACCCAACTCACCATACCAATTTCAAGATGTTAATTCCATTATTATTAAAGAAACAACTCATATCAAATATGGTACTCCCTCATTCCCTGAATCGATCATAGTTTTTAAAGGACTTTCACCCTTTGAACATCATAATTTCAGCCTATTTTTTTATAATTATCAAGACGCATTCCCTTGGTCTTACCAAGACATGTCTGACATTGACCCTAGAATAGTGTTCCATAACATCATCACCTATCTTGATGCCAAACTTGTGTGTTAAAATTAGTGAAAATTTCCTCTTGAAGTTACTAATAATGCCATAAGGAAAGCATCAAACTACTCAAAGATAAAGTTATTAAACCTATGGATTATTCTGAATGTGTTTCCAATATTGTTCCTATTTGAAAAAAGGTCACTATGGTTATTCATGTTTGTATTGATTTTTTAAATAATAATCTTTCTTGTCCCAAAGACAACTTTCCTTTGCCTTCAATAGATTCAATTATCGATTCCACAATTGGCTATGATATGTTATCTCTTATGGATGGCTTTTTAGGATAAAATCATATTCATATAGATCCCGAGGACCAAAATAAGACTACTTTTAACATGGAATGGGGAACCTATAATTATGTTAAAATTCCCTTCAGTCTCAAAAAGTATGGGACCACTTACCAACATGCAATGAATCATATCTTTCACGACCTCATCCATAAAATTGTCAAAACATATGTGGATGATCTTATCACCAAATCCAAACACTATAAAAATAATCTTTTTGATCTTGCCATTATATTTGATCATCTCATCAAGTATAAAGTCCAACATAATCCTTTCAAATTTGTCTTCAAAGTTACATCTTGAAAATTATTAGGATTCCTAGTCTCTCTACATGGCATTGATATTTATCTAGCCAAGATTAATGTTATTATCAACATGCCTATTATTCATTCTATTCTTGATATTCATACCTATTTAGATAAAATAAGGGAAATTAGATGATTTGTTCTCAAGATGGCTTATCAAATTCACTCTGTTAATTCCCTTCTCAAGAAAAGTATAACATTGGAATGGACAGATTCATGGCAAAAATCATTTGATAATATGGAGTCATTGATTCATTCACTTACACTTCATCCTCATTCCAATGATAAACCATTAATTCTTTATACTTCTACCACCCCATATTAGTGGGGGAAATTCTCACCCAATAAGATGATACAGGCAAGGAGTATTCCATATACTATATTAGCCGAGGCCTCATCGATTATGAAACATGTTATACCAAATTTGAGCATGATTGCCTCGCTATCTATTTTCTAGATAAAAATATTCATCACTACATGATTTACAATACCTTTTATGTAATTGTTCATTATGACCCTCTTCATCATTTCTTCTCCAAAGAATTTTTTCTAGGAGATAGAATTGGCAAGTGGATGGTTTTGCTTATGGAATTCAATCTTCACATTGTCATGTAAAAAGCTATCAAAAGGTAGGTCATAACTGACCAACTTGTCATAGATCTTATTCTAGCCACTTCAAACCTTCAAGATAACCTTTCAAATGATAATATCCTTTACATTAAAGGTCTTAATCAAGATATATCCCTTAAGAATTATTTTCATAACTTACTACTGATCTTGAAGCTAATCAACTTGATTAATCTTTCACTTCCTCTAGTACTATTAAATCCAAGGTAATTATTGAAGAGCTTGAAATTAATATTGACTTGCATGAGGATAATTTGACCCTTTACTTTGATGGTGTTGAATGCTTTCAAGAAGTTGGGGTAGGTTTCATTCTCACTAGTCTTCTTGGTAAGATAATTCTCTTAGTTTTCTATTTTACATTTGATGTCACCAATAATATGGCCAAGTACAAAGCTCTTATCTTAAGTATGAGAGTTTCTCTTGATTTAGACATACAATATCTTCATCTTTTAGGTGATTCTCAACTCATTTGCTATCAATTTAGTGGTTCATATCAATGTAAAAGTGAAAACCTCATCGCCTACCATCAAATTTCAACCACTCTTGCTAAGAATTTTGTCTCTTTTAAAATTGAGTCTATTCTTAGAGATCAAAATTCCATTGCTAATTATCTTGACTCTTTAGCTTCTCTTTTTCATCCACATCAAGTTATTTTTTATCCTTCTTTTATCATATAAATAATTAAATATCCATCATCTACCCACCCTCCTAATTCACTTATCTACCACATCAAGGTTGTCACCATCCAACAATGCTCATGGTTACAAGATATCATCCAATTCTTAGAACATCAAACTTATCCTTCTGACTTGGATTCCCATGAAAGGACACATCTTTTCAAATAAGATTTCATGTACGTATTTAGACATAACATCATTTATTATCACAATTCTAAAGGTACCTTGCTCTGTGGTGTCATACGAGATGAGGTCTCTCCTCTACTTGAACAAAAATATGGGGGAATTTGTGATGGTCACTATATCAGACATGATATAGCTCGCAAATACCTACCTATGGGTTACTATTGGCCTACACTAGAAAAATATGCTATTGAATATGCTAAAAAATGTAATCTTTGTTAGCTTCATGATGATCTCATTCATTCACCTCATGTTAAACTTCAAACTATCAAATCTCCATAGACATTTTACACATGGGTATTTGATCTCATTGGTAAAGTTCCTCACTCCCAAGATGGGCATGTCTTTATTATCACTAGTACTGAATACTTTACCAAGTGGGTTGAATCCATGCCCCTTGTTAATGTCATTGGTTCTACCATATCTAAGTTCATTCTTAACCAAATCATTTTCCATATTGGCATTCCTCACACCATCATCTCAAACAATGGTGGTAATTTCAGAAATAAACATGTTAAATAAATTTATACCAAATTCAAGATCAATCATAAGTTTTATACTCCTTATCATCCATAGTGCAATGGTCAATATGAGGCCACTAACAATATTATCAATAAAAGTCTTTAAAATATAATTCATGAAACTCGCATGGATTGAAATATTCATCTTTATCTCACACTTTGGGCCTATTGGACTAGCATTCATAATACTGCTAGAGCAATTCCATTTTCTCTAGTCTATGGTTCTGAGTCAATTCTTCCTCTTAAATTTGAACTTACTTCTCTTTGAATATCTCTTCATGGAATCATTCCTAATAAATAATTGCATGAGGCTTTCCTTTATGCCCTTGATCTACTTGATGAATGTCATCTCTCTAATTTACAACATAACCGTAAATATAAGGTTCATATTGCCTGAAAACATAACAAACATGTTAAAATCTGCACATTAATGTTGGTGATCTTGTACTTAAATTAGACTACACTCATGATAAAGAAGGTAAATACACCCAAAAATGGTGGGGCCCATATTTAGTTAAAGACATCCTTGGTCCAAGTACTTACCATATTTAAACTAATGAAGGCCATGTTTTTAAGGAGCCCACCAATGCTCAATTCCTAAAAAAATTCTTTTCCCAATCATTTCCTTCTTATCATGTTTTCTATCTATATCTATCTAATACTTTTTTCAGGTTACTTAAGAATGGGTCTCTCCTTCTATAGTAATTCCCTCTTTTTCACAAACCTTTAGTCCTCACTTTCAGTCTTTTGGTTTATTAAGGTACCATAGTCTTCATTATCTTATTTTTCATTATCCTTCTACTTACCAATTTTTATTTACTGTTCCTTGGGTTTTTATTTTGTGAGTTGCTTTGTAAGACTGAAAATACAACCCAACATCCTTCATAAAATCACCATATTTTATTTATCTTCTTTAATCTTTTTGCTGATAATGTTGTTTTGGTATCCTTTAGGTTTTTCTTTTATGAGGTGCTTTGTAAAAAGACTCCCTCACTTTTCTTTTCTCTTTCTTATTAGCACCCTCATGGGTTTTTATTTTATGAGTTACTTTATAAGATTGTGGATAGGACCTGAACCTCCTCATAAAATTACCATTATTTTCTTGTTCTTGATCCTTGATCTTGAACTTTAGTTTTTATTTCTTTTGCTAGATGGAATTTACAAACAATCTATGTTAGTATGTTTTCCTCAAGTTCCCTCTATCTTATGACAAGGAATCAAACCTTTGGTGTCATTGCATCACTTTTTTCCCTTTGTCACACTTTTTGTAATTTAAAATAATTCAAATTATTCCATGTGTCATTTCCTCTTGATTTCCCCCTTTCTCTTGTCTCCACATTGGATAAAATAAGGTCTAAGTCAAGATAGCACTTTTATTTTACCTAGATTTATGAGACTCTTAGACCTCATGCTCTTTAAATTTTCTCTCTCTTAGCAACCTTGTCCCAAGTTTTCAAATAAAATCCATCTTTAATACCCATGTTTAGTTTTCCAAATCCATATGAAGGGCGAATAGAAAAATCCATAAAAAATAGTTAAAATCCAAATCATTTGAAACAAAAGACAATGATAAATAAAAGGCAACATACAAATCTCAAAAGTCAAATTCACACCAAAAGACATTATTACAAGCACATATCCTATCTCCAATCAAAGCTCAAACTCCATAGTCAACTTCACATAGAGCTAAAGTCCTTTAGGGTGTGGTAGGCTAGTAGATTGGAATAGGGGAATTCAAAAAAATCTATGGTGCTACCTACTTTATCATACAAGTACCCAATCTTTACAGTAGATCGATGACTCTGTAAGGGGTCCTAAGGAATGGGAAACACGTTATGGGGAGGTAGGTCCATTTTAATTTTCATGCATACAACTTTCATGGGATGATCTATATACTCCATTTGTTGACCTAAGACGTGTAGCTAATAAAAGTTCTTCAAAGTCCTTAAAGTCGACAATCCTCTTGTTTTTACACATCTAATTTGAGTGTCTTGAATTCGATAAAGAGTTTATCTACCTTGGTTTTTACTTCATTCTCCCTACCAACCATTTCATTTTCCCCCTTCATAAGCAAATTGTGATTTCAAATATGTTTTCCCTCTTCTTTAAATTACTTATTTATTTTTAGAAACATGCTAACAATACTTTATTTTAGTTTTATCTATCTTTAGAGCAAAACAACATGTTTGAGCAACTTTGGATCATATTCTTCACTTCATTTTACATTTACTAGACTTAATCTACTTTCCTTTTACCATTTATCATGATTTTTCTATCTTGTTGTTATGGACACTTGAGTGAGATATGGATTGTTACTGCTCACTCATCAATGTTGTTTTCCATTTTATGCAACTTTTTTCATTATTGAGTGAGATTTGGATTGTTACTGCTCACTCATCAATGTTATTTTACCATTTTTTTTTACCGTTGATTTATCTTTTTTATCATTTCCTTTTTAAACATATATCCTTAATTTGAATTGGTGAGTTTACCTTTTTCTTACTTGAGGTTAACTTGTTTGAGTTTTTCAGTCTTTAGTAGCCTTGGCTTTTTGGTTACCTAATTTACTCTTGTTTGACTTGGTCATTTGACCAAACATATCACCTATCACCTAACTTACCAAATTTACAAGTACGTCTCATCCACTTAGCACCATTTATCTTGGCTTTTCTTGCATTTGTTTGTTTTTTCTCCTTAGTTTTATATTTCTGGGTTTGTCAAAAGCGGTCTTTGTGCCCTACATAATCAAAACTAAAAACATAGATGACAATCATCCCATGATAAAAGGTAAGTCAAGGTATGCATCAGTTTTAATTTTTAGTTTAGTTTCCTTTTCTATCATTTACTTTTAGTTATTTTATGCTTTTTAAAATACTATAACTTTTTTTAGCATCATTGTTGTGTGTGTCCTTATGTTCTTTCTTGAAGCACCATCTCCTTTTACACATTAGTGACATGTGATGAGATTCAAGTGGGGAATATGGATACTCATAATATTTTTAACTTTTATCAAATACTAATGCTTTACATCTTATAGGAACCCATCACAACTCAATCTATTTGAGTGTATGCCTTAAGGGGTGCACCAAGAATGAGGTGGGTAGACCTTTGGTGCTTCAAAGGATCATTGTCCCTTATTTCCATATTATTTCCAATCCATTCATATTTTAAAACATTTCACTAAGTTATTTCTCATCCCTTGCACATTCCTCTAGTCTTTTCCTCTTTCTATCCTTCTTTTCCTTGATTGGTACCCTTTTTACCTATTCATCATACTAGGTTGACCTGGTCAACCTAGTGTAGTTTAGGGTCATTTTATCTTTCTAGGTTTGTTAACCTTTTGGTCGACCTATCATAGACTTTAGGCATTAGTTAAAAAATATGTTAGGTCAACTAGCTTGATCTAGCACAACTAACATTCCTAGATGATTTTCGATTAAATATTCCTATATATATAAGGTCATTTTGGTCATTATTAATATATACAATCAAGAGTTATTATTCACTCATGCTTCTTCACAATTTGATATTCCACCATTCTACTTGAGGAGTCTTAGCTTAAGTTTCTTATTCTGGATAATCTAGTCTTGTGGATAGGTCTTGGATTTTTTATCCTAAAAAAGTGATCCTTAAGAGCCATAAAATCCTCTTGTGAAGCCCCATTAGCCAAGGGATATATTAAATCAAAATGAGTTCACATTCAGGTAAGTATATTATAACTTTGTTCTCCTCTCTTTTACTAGATAGAAGTAGCATAAGTGTTGGCTTGAATAATATTACTCTTCATATTCTTTATATTAGGGTGTTACTCATACTTACTTTATTTGAAGTTACCTATATATATATATATATATATATATATATATATATATATATATATATATATATATATATATATATATATATATATATATATATATATATATATATATATATATAATTTCTTTGCATCTAACCCCTCACATTGTGCCATGAGCTTTGGTGTGCACTAGATTAGTTTACTTTTCTTGTTATTAGAATAGTTTACTCTCTTGTTTATTAACATAGGTGAAATATCAAATCATAGGACTCTTTTAAGGTTGTGTGATTGTGTTAGACTGTAGGATTTGGAACCCTTCTTAGCACAATATGTTATGACAAGGGATACCCTAATTAGGTGTATTGGATCCACATATTGGTCATTCTTTCTCTTAACAAGTGTATACCTAATCAGAAGTGCAGGTGTGCTCTATCTTATCTGATCCAAGATTAAATTATGTGCATCATGTAATTCTAATTGTGTACACTATTTAGCAAATTTTCTTATTTTATTGCCTCTAACACTATGAAAGTCATTCCTACTATACCTATCAACAACCAAAAAAACCCTGGGGGTACTTCTATCTCAACATGATGATAATGGAAAGGATCATGCCATGTACTATCTAAGCTATGCACTGGTATCATATGAGCATAATTATATGCCCATTAAAAAAGACTATTTATATATGGTCTTCATAGCTCAGAAACTATGACATTACATGTTGAACAACAAGACCATGGTCATTTCAAAAGTAGATCCACTCATTTATCTACTATCTAAAACATATTTACAAGGCCAAATGGCCAAATGGATCATGCTTCTTAGTGAGTTTGAGATAGATTATGTCAATTAGAAAACCATTAAGGGATAAGTTTTTGTAGATCAACTTGTTGAAGCACCACTTATAGACACATAGTCACTAACATTTCAATTCCTAGATGAATCCATTATGACCATCATTGAAACACCTCTTGAGGAGTAGCATTGGAAGCTATATTTTGATGGATCATTCACAACACATGGATCAGGGGTAAGTATTTTATTCCTTTCTCCACAAGGGGATATAATCCTTAAGTCATTTGAAATTAGGTTTCCTTGTACCAACAACATGGCCAAAAATGAAGAACTCTTAATAGGACTTCAACATGTAGTACAAAGGAACATATATCAGCTAAAGGTTTATGGTGATTCTTAGTTAATCATCAATTAGGTTATAGACCATTTTTAGACCAAAGATGATAATGGTGCCCTACAAGGCCATGGTCAACACACTCAAACAACAAGTTACTGATGTTCAATTTGAACATATACCAAGGAAAACTAACATAACAATAATTGTCAGAGATACTATTATATTTTTGATTCATCATATAGATTTAGCCAAAGAATACCAATTTCTTGTTGAAAATATACTAACATTAGCTCATGAACCTTCAACTATCATAATGGTCTATGATATTATTCGTTCTAACTCTACTTGGTATTTAGAACCTTACACCTATCTCTATGACCAAATAATGCCACCAAACCTATCCTACAAATAATCCAAAGCCTTTATCCATAATTTCACATGTTATACCTTACTCAACCCAAACCTATACCACCACAGTTTTGATGGAACTCTACTTCATTATTTAACTTTGGTAGAATCTACATTAGCATTATAGGAAGTTCATAAAATATTATGTGGATCCCACACTACTGGGGCAGCCCTATCCAAAAAAAATTTGCATACTAGGCCAACAATAGATGTAGATGTAGTTACATATGTGAGAAGATGTAATAAATGTCAATGGCATGCTAATCTAATTCATGCCTTGACCAAAACTTTGAAACTAATTCTTACACCATGGCCATTTACTACATGGGGCCTTGATCTCATTGGAAAGATAAACCCCACCTCATTCAATGGCCATAAACACATTATTACCACCACATAATACTTCATTAATTAGATTAAAGCTATACCCCTCACTTATGTGACTAGAAATTAAATTTAAAAATTCATCTTTAACCATCTCATTTGCCACTATGGTATTCCCTTTGACATTATATTTGATAATGAGGGATCATTTAATAACAAGAATGTTTAATCACTATGTGTCAAGTATAATATTAAATAAAAAATTTCCATGGCATATTACCCTCAAGATAATGACTAGGTAGAAACATCAAACAAAACCATTGTCAACATTCTCAAAAAAATTATTAATGATGATGGTCACAATTATCACCTTCAAATATTCTATTCCCTCTATGTATACCACACCAATCACTATACTCCCACAAGATCCACTCCATATTCCTTTATTTATGGCACTAAATCCATTCTTCCCATTGAGGTTGAGTTACCTTCTTTGAACATCTCTTTAAAACATGTCCTAGATGATGAAGACTATTGAGTAGCTCACTTTCAAGAGCTAGAGTTACTTGATGAGAAATGCTTAGCCACAATAAATAATCTACAAGAATACTATAATTGGCACATGAAACATATATAATTTGAGCTTGGTGATCTTGTTTTTAAATAAAACCAAAATAATGTTATGGCCAAGAAGAAATATAAAGGAAAGTTCAAACCCAACTAGGCAGGTCCTTTCTGTAGACACCTAAAAAGTGTCTAACCCTTTGTCTTCCTCTCTCCCCTTGGTCCCTTGCCACCCCTATCCTATCCCTAACCTGCCTAAGTCTTATTAATTGAAAATAATCACTTATTTTTAATTAAATAAGACCATTTTCCTTCTCCTTGCCACCTCGCCATCCTAGGATACCTTCCTTGGATCCCTTTTATTCCCCACATGGCCATTTAATGTCGTAGACTCCTATTCCAACCTCTCCTCTCGCCCATTTAACCCCCGTCGACCGTTTCATCCTCGGATTCATTTGACCTGGCGGCTGGGAAACGGATAGAAGGCTATTTTTAGCCTTTTTCTGGCCTTTTAGCCGCCAACGTCGGTCAGTCCTCGGCCGATGTCGGCGATATTGCCGGCGTCGGCACCCTTCATAACATTTTTCTTCACCGTTATCTCGGTCCCTGGTTTCGTTTGGTTTTCTCTGGACTTCTCTACGTCTCTAGCTCTCGCATCCCGACTCTTGAATCTTTGGCATCAAACCCTTGTATCAGCAATCCCTCTACCAACCAATCTAATTCTCCCCCTCAGGTACACAGCAAGCTTATGCAAGTGAACAACGGGGATTCTTCATCAGCAACAGGGCTTCAACAAGCGGCAACAACAACACCTTCTTCAGCAGGGCACAGGTATGTTGTACTCTGTTTGTTTTTATGCTTTCTAGTCATTTCTAAACTAGATTTAGCTCTTCTTCCCCTCAGTCCTGACTGTCACCCAGACCCGGATTCCTATCTCCCTGATTGGCTTCCTCTATCCCTCTATCCCTCTCTGTCCATTTGACTCCCCTGTATCCCTACAGACCCCCTGACTACCTCAAATTAGACTCAGACCCGTCCACAAACCCATCCACAGAGAGACCACAGACCAAGCCCAGACAAGACTCTGTCTAGACTCGACCTGACCTTGCCTATTGCCCCGACCGACGCCGGTCATTACCCCCACCGACGTCGGCAGACTGACCGACATCGGCAGACCCGACAACCGACGCCGGTAGGACCACCGACGCCGGCGACTGTGACCAGTTTGACAGCTTCTTCCAGATAAGCCTTTGCTTCCTTTTCTCTTTCAGTTGCTATCATTTCAGTATATTTTAGCATTCTGTCTTTTTATCAGTCATTTATCTCTTTATCAAATAGTGGGTTGACCTCCCTCAAGGAAGTTCTCATACTTCTGGGAACAAGCCTTTTGCTTGGCAACCCACTGCCTATCTGTCTAACATCCCCTTGTCCAAGTTTCCTTCTTCTTTGCAGGTGTCATTCCTCCACAGCCAAAGAGGAGTGCTCACGAACGTCTGGATTTACGGTGCGCAATCTATAGTCTAGGTACTTTCAAGCCTTGTCCTTCACTTTCTTCTAGTTTCTTTCTTTATAGTCTTAAAAGCAAATTTGAGGTAGAAACATCTCTGGCACGCCCGGTGGGACACTAGGTTCCTCCTGGGTTCCTTTTTATTTTTCATTCATTTAGGTGCATTTAGGCTCCTTTCTTCTTGTCTCTTTCTTCTATTCCAAATGACACTATAAGCAAGGACTAAAACGAATCTTTCTTCTTTGCATTCTAGACTAGTCTAAATATCATACTCTCATCCCTTTTTCCATCTTGTCTTCATAACAACATCACATTTCGACTTGGGCATTAAAACATATTGCACTTTCATTTATGCTTGTGCTTGCATTAGTCCACATCTAGTAACTTAGGCGCATATTGAATGAACCGTAGACACTTGATGTTACACTACCGAATCACATGCACTAAAACACACATAAAACATACCTGAGACAAGGCCCGACTGGGATTTCATCACCCAGCGGATACCTTACCCGTCCCGGTGACCCTACTTGGATTTCACCACCAAGGGGGAAGCCCACTCCGTTCTCTGGCGGAGGATAAACTCTAGGCGAGGTATATCTTGGCTAAGCGAGACCAGCTAACCACTGGAATCGTGAAGTGAGGGGAGCTTGCTCCTTAGCACCAGGCCATGTACCAGACCCTAACACAGATCTTTGAGCACCTAAAACAACACCTAAAACCATCCTTAGACCGCCTTCTTCTAGGACCCTTTTTTTCAGCCAATCTCCCTAAACATCCATCTAAGGCATAAGCCACAAGTTTCTAAGGTTAATTCCTAGGATTTATCGCTTAGGCTTGTCTGTCTTTCTCTGTTTTCCTCTTCTCATCTGTTTGTTTGAGTGTGTGAGGACGCTTTCTTCTTTGTTTTTCCAAGAACCTTTTGGCTCTCTGGAAAACACAGTCACCGACATCGGTTCTGCCACCGACGTCAGCCTTCCCCTGTCACCGGCATCGGTTCTACTACCGACGTCGGCTTCATCTGTTACCGACGCCGGCCTCATTTCATACCGACATCAGTTTTTCAACCGACGTCGGTCTCTGTCACTGTCCTTTTTCTTCAAAACCAGCAACCTGAAACCTGTCTTTTCTCTGTCAAAAATTCCAATCTGGTTTTCTGAGACTGCAAAAACACAGTTTCTGGAATCAGGACTCTCTTCTTAACCACTTTAGCCAACAGCCGCTTCCGTCTATCCTGTCTTTAATCAGTCCTATCATGGAGTTCCACTCGGAGACTGAAAGAACTCCTACAGGACCAACCCCGACCCTGACCCCGACTCAAATTCCCATCATTCCTAAAGGGGACCAAGATTTCGAGAGATTCTTGGACCTCAATACCGCAGCCCTCCAAAACTATCTTGTGAGAAACCCAATGCGAGACCTTTCGGGTGACATGGCGACGACATCGACACCATTCGCCACCCGACCCTTTATGACTCAGCCTTTCGCCTCAACTATTAACCCAACCATGGCCAATACGCAAAGTTTGGCCTCCCCATCTATTTTTAGACCGACCTCCACCGGGGTTTCATTACCCCCTCAACCATCTGCAATTCAACCAAGTTCTACCTCATATCAGAACTTGATTGCCTCGACCCCTTACACTCTTGCGCCCACAAATGTAGGAGTGTCAACCTATCCCTCTACCAGTGCCGCCATTCAACTACCTTTGGCGGTGCCCAGTCAACTTATACCTTCAACCTTCATAACGCAACCACCCTTAGCCTCCACTTCTGCCCCTGCAACTAGTCATCCGTACATTGTACAACCGACTATGTCGCACACCTCCTCTAGCCTCGTCCAAGCGCCTTACAACCTAGGGGGCGCTCAACCCGCCAATCCGTCAGCAGATCTTATTAAGATGCTGATGGATAAAATATCCAGTCTCGAGGCCTCCATTTCCAGTTCAAGCAATACTTTGTCATATGAGCAAATTTGTAACGAGCCCATTCATCCTTCCGTCCCTATTCGACCATATCCTAACCATTGGGAGCTTCCTAAATTCACTCGCTTTCAGAGTAAGGAAGACCCACAACAACATCTACGGACATTTAGACATGCCTGTTATCTTATCGCCCACGACGATACGTTACTTCTACGCACATTTCCTATGTCTCTTTTTGGCCCTGCCCTTGACTGGTATAGCTCTCTTACCAGACATTCTATCTTTTCATTCATCCAACTCGCCCAATTATTTCTCGACCATTTCTCAATCAACATCACTAAACAAGTCTCTATCACAGACCTCTACTCCATCAGACAATTTGATGACGAATCTGTAGTCGATTTTGTCGCTCGTTGGAGAGGCTTGATTAACCAGCTCTCCTTCTCCTTGCCTCAACCCGAGCTCATCGAGCTCTTTTCTCGAGCATGTGCTAACCACATCTCCTCTACCTTGCAGATTCAGACATTCCGCACTTTTGACGAAGCTTTCATCATGGCTCGAAAGCTCGAACTCCGTGCCCTCGAAGAAGATAAGGTCAAATTGTGTAATACCAACACAAAATCTACTGACCATTCTTCTTCCAGACCTTCTCCTTCTGCCAACTCCAAATCCAAAGGAGTGGCCAACACTGTGGTCGTTAGATCACCATCCTCAACAACGACGAATTATTTCCAACCTTCGACGTCTTCTAGCATCACCAAACAATTCCAACAACGGTATATCCAGCGTTCTTACACTCCACTTGGGGAACCATACGCTTCCGTTTTGGAAAAACTTCTCAAGCAGGGGGTCCTCAATCTCCCTCCAATCCGACCGCCTCAATTTGACCCCTCTAAAGCCCTCCCTACATGGTATAGAGAGGCTGACTTCTGCCACTTTCACCGCGTCCAAGGCCATGACATTGAAAACTGCCGAACTTTCAAAAACATAATCCAGGACATGATCGACAAGGGGGATCTTATTTTAGATAACCCGAACGCCCCACCTAATCAACATATCGACATCTTCAAACACCCTTTTCCAAATAACCCGCCTACTCAAAACAACGTCCAAACCATAACCCAAGATCCTCATGACCATGACATTCACACGATTAATACTATCTTACCTCTTATCTCTGATCAATCTCTTTCACAGGCAGAAGAGTTTTCTCCTATTCATCTATCACAAGATGAAGAACCCTCTTCTCCTGTTAGTCCTCCATCTATTTCTCCTATATCGGGGGACGCCTTGACTACACCTACGCCATTAAGCCCACCTTCATCCAATGACCATACCTTGCCTACTCCTCAAGCACAAGCAGAAGGCACAATCATCCCTGCCTCCTGCCCTCTTGAGGAGCTACCCTCTCCTATTTCTTCTCCACCAAGAGAAGAACCAGTCTCTTTACCCATTCCGATTGAGGAAGACCCAGTCACGGTTTCCTCTTGCCCTTTACCTGAGATTGTTACATCTCACTCACCTTCGTCCACATCCAAACCCAAACCCACATCCAACCTTGCCTCACATAATAGTGGCCCTTGACCCAAACTAACAAAAGCTACTAGACCACATCGGAGAATTTCTCCCCCACCTTCATCATTGCCTTCAATCTTAGGCCCACATCCATCCACTTTAATAGGAGTACTGCCTACTCCCGTCCTTCACAGAGGCACGTCGCCTCCATTACTCTCTCAACCCCTCACACATATATCTCCCTCAAACCATCGACCAACGCTTTTTATGCCTATTAAACCAACGTCATCAACCCTCACTGCAATAAGACATCTGGACCCATTAGCAGGTTCTTATACCTTGCTCTTACGGCAATTGTTGTAGTCTTCTCGCCTCGACCTCCCGCCACTCAAACCATATCAATCTCTCGGACCTAAACCACCTTGGTTCGATGACACTCGCATTTGTGCATATCATCGCACGCCTGGGCACGACACGGAGCATTGTCATGCCCTCAAGGTTGCCATTCGCCAATGTCTGGCAAATGACACCTCTCTTCTCGACCACGTCATCAACAAACCTTCAACTCCACCCCATTCATCAACTCTCAGATCAAGGCCATCTTGGTTCGACAACTCTAAATTTTGCAACTATCATCACACTCCGGGACATGACACTGAGCATTGTTGTGCTCTCAAAGCTGTCATTCGTCAACAACGGAGAAATGCTTTCCTTCCCACCAAGGACCCTCTCAACCACCTCTTCGACAAAACATCAACCCCGACCCATGCCTCTCCAACCTCATCGCCTAAATCGAGATCTCCACGGCAGACTATGGTCTCTTTACCACCTTTGACCCCATTATTTGACATTAACACAGTCCATTTAATCACCAAGCCTCAGTCAACTTTGACTAATCGATCCAACATTCTCCCTAAGCGACTGGGGGGATCCAACCTTACCCTAACTTCGATCAAACATTCAACCAAACCTCGACCAAGTCTCAACCAACCCTCGACCATGACATTGACCAAACCTTTGACCAAACCTTCAACAAACTTTGACCAAACATTTTACCACACTTCAACCAATCCTCGACCAATCAACAACCAAATATCATTCAACCAATCCTTTTTATCTAAAATATTCAACCAGTCTCGACCAATCAACAACCATATCAGTCCACATCACATCCACCATCAACATCTGACCAAACTGGAAAGAGCCAAATGGGGCAAGTCCGCTCCTAATTGACTCAGACCTTAACTCACTAGCATGGCCCAGGGACTTATCAGACCTTGAGCCCCCCTTTCTGTCTTGCATCTTCGACCATTCTTCTGCTAGTCGAGTACTCGTCTACTTGACACGTAACTTGAGCTCGTCCCTTGAGCAATCCTCGTCCTCTTAATCCTCATCCCTTTCAACCCTATTCCCCTTTAACAAGTCCTCTACAACCCTTTTAGGATGCAGTGATGCTTTGTCCTAATAAAAGGGGCGTCCTTGAGCTTCTACAGTCTTGTCCGTGACTCTCATTTCTATCAATATATCCAAATCAAGATGTCAAAACATATCCATGGTCACTAAATCAAGTCAAGTCAAATCAAAAAGACAGACTGATCCCTCGAAGGACAACTGTACTATCATTGCTGTATTACTAGACTGATCCCTTGAAGGACAGCTAGGCCAACTTTTCAAACATTATCAAGCAAAAATATAGACCACTCCCTCGAAGGATGGCTATGACTACTCTGGCAATAAACAGCAACTATTTTAGAATCTTCCCACATCGATCAGCTTCGCAACATGACCACTAAATCAAATGACATCTCTATGTAGGCTTCCCGCATCGATCAGTCTGCGGCAAAAAAAAAAAAAAAAAAAAAAAAAAAAAAAAAAACGAGTCACGGACATTGGCTTGTAGTTGTCTCAGGGTCTCCTATAAAAGGGGCAAGGTTATTCTTGCTCTTACACTGGGTTACCCTATCCTCCTCCTATCACTGGCTCAAGGGACTTCGAGCTCACTTTAATGTCAAAAGTGATTCGATTACCGTTCTAACTCAACACTGGTCATTGACGCAATGCATGAACGGGGCTTTTGTTCTAATAACCCCTATCTATGCTTCCTTTCTGGTCCTTGTCAATGAAAGAGCAATTTGCCTTTCACCTTTTCTCTACACTGTGGTCACGCTTTGGCCACGTCAATTATCGACTCATCCTTAAACCCAGCCAACTTCAAACATTTTTTTCAAACCAGCCTCGACATTTCCAACATGACATCAGGCATCATCCTTGTCCATTTCGCATAGTTTCTATGGACACCAATACCCATGGAAACTACCGACCAGACCCAATTTATGTTAAGCATAAACCAATACTTGCTGAAGCATAAATAGACCTTCTATTCATTTCTAGCATACATCCATCACGACTATGGAAACTTGCTAGGGATGAAAGACTCTCGACAACTTCTACAGAAGACACCATCTGTAGCATCCTTTTATCCTCATATTTTTATCCTCATCATTTCGATGCTTGACCACATCCAATCATCGACCATTTTGACCCTCGCAATCCGAACTACATTGGTCTGAGGCCCTACGACTAGGGCTATGTAGGCAGCACTCAGATAACACATCTTCTGAGGTTAGCTCGACCACCCCTGTTTGTTCGTCTCTTTGATGGACAAACCTTCTCTTTTGCGACCTTGACCTTGACCACGACCAGTCTATCGACAACTTTGACCACATCCAATCTCATCATCGACCAATCTTCTCAATTTGTTCGAACTACATTGGTCTGAGGCCCTACGACCAGGGCTATGTAGGCAGCACTCAGATAACACATCTTCTGAGGTTAGCTCGACCACCCCCGTTTGTTCGTCTCTATGATGGACAAACCTTCTCTTCTTTGACTCTTATCACACCCAACTTCGTCAACTTTGACCAAGACCAATCATTTCCTTTGACCAAGACCAATCATCGACTTTGACCAAGACCTATCAATCCCTCCGACCCTCCCTCCCTTTTAGGGAGAACTACATCGGCCTGAGGCCCTGTCACTAGGGCTATGTAGGCAGCACTCAGTTGACATGGTGTCTTCTAGGGTTAGCTCGGCCGCATCCTTTCGTCTATCCATCCTCTTGACCAATGACCATTGGCGATCATGCCTATCTCCTTCGACCTCGACCACTTCCAAGACAATGTTGCCTTGGTTGTTTTTGCGTGTATGCTATTCCACGGCTGGTTAGCAGAATTGTCCGCAGACTTTTTTTTGACCCTTCACAAGTATAGGATCGCGAGCCAATTGATCCCCACTACTTATGACTTTTTCGTGTTTCTGGGAACACTTCTTGAGCCCTGGATACCTGGAACACGACGACCATTTGGAGCTTCAGCTTAGATTGAGTGACCCGATCAGCAGACGACTAAATGCTGGGGCCCGGTTACTTCAATTTTGGCACTCCTTGACCCTTGACCATGCGACAATTTGACCCGACCATCCCGTGACGTGGTATACGTGCAATCATGACTTTTGCAGCGTTTTCACTCACCTCTCTCTTTCTCATTCACCTTTTGTCAAATCAGCACCCGACATCAGGTTCCTTCCCTCGACTCCTGCTTTGAGGGGGAATACCTCATCCATACTTCGGGGCAATCCACATCATCCCTTACTTGGGGCAACCACTCCCTGTTTTTGTCTTGCAGTTCGTCTAGAACAACCAACAAGACAAAAAGGGGCAAATGTAGACACCTAAAAAGTGTCTAACCCTTTGTCTTCCTCTCTCCCCTTGGTCCCTTGCCACCCCTATCCTATCCCTAACCTGCCTAAGTCTTATTAATTGAAAATAATCACTTATTTTTAATTAAATAAGACCATTTTCCTTCTCCTTGCCACCTCGCCATCCTAGGATACCTTCCTTGGATCCCTTTTATTCCCCACATGGCCATTTAATGTCGTAGACTCCTATTCCAACCTCTCCTCTCACCCATTTAACCCCCGTCGACCGTTTCATCCTCGGATTCATTTGACCTGGCGGCTGGGAAACGGATAGAAGGCTATTTTTAGCCTTTTTCCGGCCTTTTAGCCGCCGACGTCGGTCAGTCCTCGGCCGACGTCGGTGATATTGCCGGCGTCGGCACCCTTCATAACATTTTTCTTCACCGTTATCTCAGTCCCTGGTTTCGTTTGGTTTTCTCTGGACTTCTCTACGTCTCTAGCTCTCGCATCCTGACTCTTGAATCTTTGGCATCAAACCCTTGTATCAGCAATCCCTCTACCAACCAATCTAATTCTCCCCCTCAGGTACACAGCAAGCTTATGCAAGTGAACAACGGGGATTCTTCATCAGCAACAGGGCTTCAACAAGCGGCAACAACAACACCTTCTTCAGCAGGGCACAGGTATGTTGTACTCTGTTTGTTTTTATGCTTTCTAGTCATTTCTAAACTAGATTTAGCTCTTCTTCCCCTCAGTCTTGACTGTCACCCAGACCCGGATTCCTATCTCCCTGATTGGCTTCCTCTATCCCTCTATCCCTCTCTATCCATTTGACTCCCCTGTATCCCTACAGACCCCCTGACTACCTCAAATTAGACTCAGACCCGTCCACAAACCCGTCCACAGAGAGACCACAGACCAAGCCCAGACAAGACTCTGTCTAGACTCGACCTGACCCTGCCTATTGCCCCGACCGACGCCGGTCATTACCCCCACCGACGTCGGCAGACTGACCGACATCGGCAGACCCGACAACCGACGCCGGTAGGACCACCGACGCCGGCGACTGTGACCAGTTTGACAGCTTCTTCCAGATAAGCCTTTGCTTCCTTTTCTCTTTCAGTTGCTATCATTTCAGTATATTTTAGCATTCTGTCTTTTTATCAGTCATTTATCTCTTTATCAAATAGTGGGTTGACCTCCCTCAAGGAAGTTCTCATACTTCTGGGAACAAGCCTTTTGCTTGGCAACCCACTGCCTATCTGTCTAACATCCCCTTGTCCAAGTTTCCTTCTTCTTTGCAGGTGTCATTCCTCCACAGCCAAAGAGGAGTGCTCACGAACGTCTGGATTTACGGTGCGCAATCTATAGTCCAGGTACTTTCAAGCCTTGTCCTTCACTTTCTTCTAGTTTCTTTCTTTATAGTCTTAAAAGCAAATTTGAGGTAGAAACACTTTCATCATTATTTTAAATTATGGCACTGGAGCATATAGGCTTGCTATACTAGATAGAGATGAACTTGATGAGATGATGAACATTATACACATCAAGTATTACTATGCTTGAGTGACCTGGTATATTGTTTATAAGGATCATTTCAATTATATCATACTATCAACTTTCTTCTTTATACCATACTATTTTACCATTTTATCCCTTTGTCATTCCATCATTCTATTGTACCATACCTTTTATATCAATCAAGTTATTTTCACCCTACCTACCTAGCCCATTTGACCTTGGTTCCATTCCATTAGTTACCAGGCTGCTTTTTGTAGACACCTAAAATTAGACACCAATGATTTCATACTAGATTTTAGACTGATTATTATCACCCTTTGTAAATTAAGCCTAAGAATCACTAAACATCTCAAATTTAGCTTTAAAACATGCTATTTGGCCTATAGACCTATTAAATCAGGGTAAGTGCACACATGTATTAAATCAAATCTTTCAAAATGCTAAAAAGCCTAAACAGAATTAATTAAAATGCTAAACCTAATTAAATGCTTAATTGAATTATCCATAAGAAATTAATGAATTATCTAAAAAAGGAAATTCAAAAATCAAAGAATATTCTAGGAATTTGTAATTACCTTTTTGTGAGTTGTCAAATATCCTAAAATATCTCAAACATGCCTATTCATTGATAATCATGAGGTTTTGACACCTTTTAACTATAATGGGATTAATTATCTCACTAAGGTTAGGTTTGAACCCATTCTAAGCTTTAACTACACTCTAACTCACTTTGAGTTGGGGTTAGTTTATAAACCTATAAATATAAGCATTTTCCTCTTTATTTGGATAGCTTAAGCATAGTAAAGTTATAATACTAGATTTTTAGAAAGATTGCATGATAATAGTGTTATAATGCCAATATCATAAGCCAAGACATCAAGCATAAGGCATATCAAGCAAGCCAATAATGGTGCCAAGGAGAGAAGGAGCCATACAAATTCATTTTCCAAAGACTCTTTGAGCACAAGTCGAGCAAGCCAAATGAACACATCATTTGGAGCATTCAAGGAAGGTAAGAGATCTTTTTTATTTTGCATCTTAATTGTACTTTAAATTGTTGTTTGTTCACTAAGCTTCCTCATATGATCTAGGTAAGTAAAGTTTATGCATTTTAGTGTGTTTTATTCAAGTTTTATTACTTGTTCTAACACATGATCTAACCACCCTTATTGGATTCCTTGATCACAATGGCATGATTGGTGGGACTTTAAGCACCCCACATACCAAAGATACCAAGATGAAACTCAAAAATTGATAAATGAATGCTTAAATATCATCAAAATTATAGTTTTGGCTTTGTTTTTTCCATATTTTGAATTTTTGAATTATCTTAGATCACACAAAAATTGGCATTGATTAGGAATAATCGGCATCAGTTCTACCAAACCATCATCAGTTTTTCCTAACCAATATAAATTTTATGTGACCTCCATTGGTCAATCTACAAGGCAAACACATACTTATAAAACTTTGATTTTTAGTCTTTTTAGCATTCTTTTTCATTATTTCTTGGTTTTTTCAATCTTTATACTCTCTACCTAACCATTGCATTACAAGTTTCAAAGATTTTTTATCATCTTTTGAGTTAACTAAATTTTTTTGTTTCATGTTTGTTTTACCTTTAGGTTCATAGGTGACTGACATCGATCTTAATCGATTGGTATTAGTTCTTTACAGATGTCATTAGTTCTCTATGAGACCGACTAGCATCATTCACCAAGTAACCGACATCAATCAGTTCTGACTGATGATGGTCACTATGTTTTGAAAATAAAAACCTGGGAGTTATGTTTTAAAAGCTCATTTTCTCACCATTGAAAGTAATTTAAAGCAATGGAAAACTATCTAACCCTTGTAGGTCTAAGATATGATTGGAGCACAAAATTTCAAGTTTAAATGGTTATAACATTTCATTTTGGGTACCTAAAAATAATTAGCTAAGTCATTCAAACTTCATTTTGATTTTAAAATAAACTTGTTAAATCTTGAACATTTGATCTTTGGTGCTTAAAAGGAATTAGAATTGCTAATGTTTTTAAACATTTTTTTGTTAGTGCTTAAAATGAATGCTTAAGTCTTGAACACTTCATTTTGATGTTTAAAAATGAATTAGGCTAATCTTGAACATTTGGATTTTAGGGATTAAAATGAACCTAGGTGATTTGTGTTGACAATATTTTGTAAATCTAATCCAAGGGGTGAAGTAAATAACTTAAGAAAACATTCAAATTGGTGTATAAAATGATATTCTCTTAGATTTCAAATTCATTGAAAATGTTTGTTTGAACTTGTTTATTTGTTTTTTCAAAATGAATAGCACCTATATGCTCTCCCCTATCCCCTATAAGGAAATTGAATGAACAAAAGTGCCTTTTAATTTCATTTTTGCCTAGTCCAAGGCATATAAATAATGTTTTCTAGGCTCTTCCCAAAAACTTGCATGGTTTGGGTGATCTAAAAGCAAATCTAATGTCTTTCTACTTAGTTTTATTTTTCATGAAATTTAGCTTATAAAGGGGAGGTCATTTCCTTTTTGTGAGTAATTTAGGGAAACATTGACTTGAGGCTTCATCTCCCAATATTATTTCAACCCCACTCTTTGGCAGGGTATAAAAATCAAATTATGCATACTACAAGATCTAGGGGTTGAGCGGCTAACCTCTCCTTTCATAATAAAGGCCCGAGTTAGGTTTGGTTAATTAGGGGATTCCACTAAGCAATCCATAAATGGAATCATTATGTAAAGGAATAGACCTTTACATAGTAAGTTGATTTGTATAAACTTAATTTATGTGATAATTCTCTTGCGTTAGCCACACTTATGATCAATCTAGATGGTTGTAAATTGTAAGTTTTAGTTAACCCTACTTTTCATACCTTGTTAAGATCTAGGATGATATACTTAGTTGTATTTAGTTTTTTTCATTTTATTGATTGGTGTTTTGTGTCTAAAACTTCATTTGTTATGCCACATCAAAAATGAGTTGTTTATCCATAGTAATCCTTTGTTTGGGGAGGTGTTATGTCATCTATTTGATACCTTTATTTAACTTAGAATTTTTTGTGTCAAAAATGTTGTTTATGTTACTTAATTGAGATGGGTAACGTTATGATACCCAAATCAATTCAAGTTAGTGCCTTATAGGTATTTGAAACAAACCATTGTTTATAACTTTTGAGAGTGATAACATCATTACGCTCAAATTATTTCATAGACTTGTCTTGTCTTGTGTCTAAGTTGCCATTGTTTAAAACCAATCACATGTGTCTTGTGGGATCTATGTTTTAGTATCGTTATGCTATTCAATTTGTTTATCTTGTTTGGTCAAAAATCCTAAGTTTTCCTAAATTTAGTTTTTAATTAACCTTACCAGAGTTCAAATTCAAACATTGATTGATTTTTGTTTATACCTTGCTTAATTGTGATTTAGACATAGATATTTCTCTTTTAAGTTGTGTAACTTAGGTTAATTCATTACCCAAATTTAAAAACTATATTGTTTATGAATTTATTTGAGAGAATCAATCTATCTCCAAGTGCCTTTTATTTAGTACCTCATACTGTTGATGCTTGGATTTGCACCCTTGAAGAGAAGATTAGTTCTCTTCATCCAAGAGAAAAAATGGAATCATCTCTCTTATTGTGGGTGATATTTTCATTGAGATGAATGTCTAGATTAAGTGATAGCTCCCCTTGATTCACCTTTAATCTCTCTCTAATCTATCAATTGTGTATAAGAAGGGTTACAAAAAATAACTAAGAAAATAAAATGGTGATGGACCAATATGTAATGTACTCCCAATTTGACTGAAAATACACTAAGTAAAGACCAACAAAGCTTCTTTCACACAAAACTCACAACTCTTTGTGTATTGTCACATAAATGTTCCACATGTTAGATTCAAGAAGGCACTCAACATCTAGAAGAGCAATAGACAATTCCAAGAAGGAATATAGTCTTAAACCACTTCTAAAATGTATATGCACTTAAGAAGGAATACTAGAAAGGACCTGTAACAATAATATTTTTGTAAATTGGTAGGTAATCAAGGATAATATATTAGGAAAGGTAAACTCTCACTAAATAGGAAAAACATAATTTGAACCAATACACAATAGTATAGTATGTGAGTGGAAAAAACTTGTATTATTTCTTCAAGAGTTTTACAAGTATAAATCTAGCCAGAGTTTCACCATAACTAGTGGAGGCTACAAAATGAGCCAAGAGAATGCATATATATAGCCTTTAAGAGAGTTGGAGCAAAGGGAATTCAAAGGTCACTTAGACATGTGTCACCCTGAGAAAATAAATAGTTACATTTCATTTTGTATGATGCATTTCCCACAATTACATTAACATAATAAAGATATTCCAAACTACATTTTTCTATAGATGAGTCCATCTATTAGAATTCTATTTCAATGTATCTGCTCTTTACTAGCTCATCAAATTATGTAATGGTTCAATAAATTGAACTATCAACTTACATATTGTACAATATATGCTCAAGATCTTTGCCATTTGTCACTTTCACATTCATCTTTAGGTTCCAACACTTTTGTTTTTAACTCCAATGGATATTCCTTGCAACTTAAAATTGACGTTCTATGATCCATCACCTTTCAGGTATTTTCTTTAGAATTATTTTCTCAGAATTATTTTGGGCTCTTCTTCCTTTCCTCTCAACTTTTTTTTCAAGGAACAATTTCTCATTTCCTTCGAATAAATTATTTGAAGGAATTCCTTTGGATTTTTTGCTAAGTGCACTATGTAAAAATAAAAGTGACCTTTGGCTTGTTGAAAACATACCTTCAAAAAAAGGCAAGTGACCCTTCAGAATTTTGAAATGGTCCACCTTTTCTCTGAAATAATCCTTCAAACTTTTTGAAAGATCCCTTTGGGAAACTTGAAATGCCCTTCAAACTTTTTATGAAGTACCCTTCAGAAAGGCAAGTGTTCTTTCAAAAAAATGAAAGTGACCTTTTGAATTAATTGAAAATGTCCTTCAAATTGAAAAAGTCCCTCAAAAAATTTACAAACATACCCTTCAGAAAAGTTGCAAGGGTCCCTTTTGGCTTGAAGATATATTTAAGAGAAATTAAAATTGTCCCTTTGAAAAAATGAAACATACCCTTTGGCTTTTTTGAAGTGGACCTTCAAAACTCTACAATGGACCTTTAGGATTTTTTGCAAATGACCCTTCTGAAAGGAACAAGTACCTTTTAAGAACTTTGAACTGAGCCAAAGTGTCCTTCAAATATGTTAAAATGCCCATTTTGAAAGGAAACATACCCTTCAAAAGACTTGTCTAGGTCATTTCTTATGAGAAAGTACCCTTTAAGAAAGTTGAATGGATAATTTTACTAAAAGAAAAGCCTCAAACAAAAGGTTTGAAATAATTTGTCAAAGGCTTGGAGCAAAAACCTCAAAGAATTCATTATAAATGACTTAGCCAAAAGACTAAAGAATAAAGCTTTCAAAAGGAAAACACATAGGTTTTTTATATGTAAAAGACTTCAGCTTTGTATAAGAACACTTCTTATAAATGAAACCTGCATACAAGAATTGAACAAAAGTATAGACTTAGACATTTTTGTAAAAAAAGGGGTGTCCAATTTTGGCTTGAATGGCCAAATTTTGGTTAATAAATTGGTGACTCATAGACGTAGTATGCCCGCTATACTGACCAGACCAGTAGCCTTATCCAACTCAAGGCCAATGGAGTCAATGGATTCTTGAAGATGACTAAGAAGGATTATTTCAAAATAAAACACAAGGAAACACACCACATAATAATAGCAAGACCAATAAAAGGTAACATGAAATAAGACCAGGACAAGTTGACACATGTGTATAAGTACTTAGGGAACATAAGGAAAATAGGAAACTATGTACAAAAGAAATGAAAACTTTAATAACAATACTTTAGATATATCCCATTGACTGGGATACATAGCTCCTCTCCATCCAAATTTGAGAGTTGAAAAACATTGTTTTGTTTGCACTATGTGATCACATATGGGCCACTCCACAAAGCATCAAAATTTGTGTGCTTTCTAGGCTTGGCCCTATCTTCATGCCATTTTAGGACAATGTCTCCTTCTTTGAAACTCCTTGGCATGGATTTCTTGTCAAAATACTTCTTTGTTTTCTCTTGGTGAGTTGTCATGGTCTACATAGCTTGATCTCTTATCTCCTCAAGCTCTATCAACTCACATAATCTAACTTCCATGCTCTCATTCTCCATCAATTAAAATTGATAGATGAGGTCTAAAGCTATAAACTCAAGTGAGATAGGAATCCTATCCTCCTTTCTATACACAAGTGTGTATGGTGAGTTCCTAATTACTCTCTTTGAGGTGATCCTATTAGCCCAAAGGGCTATCTTTAGCTTGGTATGCCAAGTCCTTTGATTCTCCTCCATATTCCTCTTTATGATCCTAATAAAATTCTTGTTTGTAGACTCAATTAGTCCATTTCCCTATGGATAGTGGTTAGAAGAGGTGATAAGATACATGCCATGCTTCAAAGCACATTCATTTGTCCTTGTTCCTAAGAAGGCCAAGGCATTGTCTAAGATAATTGTTGAAGGAGCTCCAAACTTGGTTACTATACCTTCATAGAAGTCCAAGACTGAGTTTTCATTTGCCTCCTTAAGAGATACAACCTCTACCCATCTTGTAAAATAATCAGTGGCTGTCAACACCCACTTATGACCAATAATAGAAGGAGGATTGATCAGACCTATGAAATCCAAACCGCATTACATAAAGGGTTACTCAACTTGGATTGGATGAAGAAGCAAGGCAACTAGATTTTATTTGTAATAAAAAAGAACACACTTTTGGAATTTACTTACCCAAGCATGGGTGTCTTTAAACAAGTTAGGACAAAAGTATCTTTCCCTCATTATCTTGGTTATTGTGGTTCCAAGAGAAAAGTGACCACCAACTAGTCCATCATGGAACTCATGTAATACTTAGTCAATATGATCTAAATCAATACAACTCAAAATCACACCTAAAAATTCCTTTCTAAAAATCACTCCATCAATAAGTACATAAGCAATGGATTGCAGCCTAAAATACCTTCTTCTAGCTCTATCAAAACCTTGTGGGTACTCACTAGTTTAAAGGAAATGAATCATGTTTTGTGTTTAGCTGCTTGTGGTTAAAGGTACATATGTTTTAATATCATCATGAAGTGATAAAAAAACCTTCCTTTTCTCTTTCAAATCTAAAGCAAGATGCTCACATAGTCTGTTTCCTTTCACTAACTTGGTTGTTTTGATCTCCACATCGTATTACATCACTTTGGTGATCCAACCTACCATTTTCTCATTCAAATCTCTGATCAACAGAAAGTCTTTGACACTAAGATGAGGTACAAAAATGTGAATTTTATTGTTAGACAACATATGCCTGAACTTCTTTAAACTCTTTATGCTTTAAAGCACTTATTTCTCAACATATGTGTATCTTGTCTCATGACCTTCCAAACTTTGACTAGAAAAGGCAATAAGTTGTTCCAAATTTTCATCATTATCTTAAGTAATCATGGTAGATATTATCTCTTCATTCCCAATAGTATATAGGTTGAAATCCTTGTAGAATTTAGGACTTGCAAGAGTAGGGTCCTAGATAATGGCTTGTTTGATCTCTTCAAAACTTTATTTTCTCCTTGTCCAAGTGAATATCTCATCATTCCTTAGTATAGATGTCAAGGGATTGACCATGTTCACAAAATCAGGAATAAACCTCCTAATGAAATTTATCTTACCAAAGAGGCTTTGTAGACCCTTCTTATGTTGAGGTAAAGATAATGCCAAGATGGCACTTACCCTTTTTGGATCAATGGATAGACCTTTCTTAGAAAGAATGTGACCTAAGAGTTTGCCTTATTAAACAAAAAACACACACTTCTTTGAGTTTAGAGAGATTCCAAACTCTCTACACCTCTCAAAAATCTGCCTTAGATGCTTCAAATGATCTTTTACTTTCTTGGAGAAAACTATCACATCATCAAGATATACCAATACAATATCATTGATTAGTCCTTGGAAAGACATATCCATTACACATTGAAAAGTATCTCCAACATTTGAAAATAAAAATAGAATTTTTATATAGGCATATGTTCCCCATTTGGTAGTAAAGGTTGTTTTGTATTGGTCACTTTTTTTCACTAAAATTTGATTGTACTTAAAATAACCATATAGGAGAGAAAACCTCTCACTTCCTACCACCACTTATAGAATTTGCTCCATAAAAGGGAGGAGATAATTATCTCTCAAGGACAATCTATTCAATTCCCTAAAGTCTACACACAACCTGATATCCTTATTATTCTTTCTAATAATTACTAAGTTGGCCAATCAAGAAGAATGCTTGATGGGAAAGATGATTCTAGACTCGATCAGTTTGGAGAGTTCTTTACTCATGAGAGGCTCAATCTTGGGATTGATTGGCCTTTGTATTTGTTTTATGTGTTTGGAATTTTCATCTATCTCTATGGTTTGTTGAGCCAATCTTAGATAAAAACCCTTCAAATCATTATATTCCCATGAAAAAATATCACCAAACTCTTTTCATAGTTAATGAAATCATGTTTCTCTTGACTAGTGCATACCTTTCCAAGTGCAAGCAATTTATCTTTGAATATATCTACCCTTTCATAATTATCTTTCTTGGTGGACATGCTTACCTTTTCCTTCTTGAGCTGGTCATCCTCATTGAATATTCTTTCAAGAGTTACTAGGCCTTTGGGAAGCTTATTGGATTTTAGCTGGACAATTTGCCCTCCATATTCTTGTTGAAGCTTAGACTGATTCTTTGTAGAGAACTTAGCCACTTCTTGCAGGAAGAGGGATATTTTTTCATCACTCTGAAAAACCTACCAATTAATGACATTATCTGGTATATAAGGTCTCATAATCACCTTTAGATGAGGTTGATTCTTGTCTTCTCTTATGCCTTTTGAGACATCAAATTGAGCACTAATAGATGCCAATCTATCAACATGATTATTATATTCCCTTAGAATAAAATTTATATTAAATTCCATGAAGTCTTATACAAGGTCCCAAACTATATGCTTATAGGACTTGAGCAAGGAGTTCTTGGTCGAATTTTGCCCTCTAACTTGATTGACAATGATCTCACTATCACCAAACACTTGTAATTCTTTGACACCTCTTTTCCTTACCCACTCAAGGCAATGAATGATTGCCTCATATTCTACTACATTACAATAACAAGAGAACTGAAATCTAAAAGTTTAAAAATACATTTCCTTTGAAGGTGAAACCAATATTACTCCACCACTAGCCCCAATCTTGCTTCTAGACCCATTAAAGAAAAGCTTCCACAAGCCATTCACATATTCATTTGACTTCATCAAATTGGGCATGAAAAAATCCTTCTCATGCATATAATATACACCAATACTATATTCCTCAATAAACTTGTAAGGATCATGCACATAGTTGTCATCTCCTCACTCATCTAGGAATAAATCAAAAACTCCTTCAAGGGAAGATGATGGGGATTGATCAATGTGAAACTCCTTTTCATCAATGATAGCATAGTTAAAATTTTATACCTTAGGTGAATATGGTTCCAAGTGATCTCTATGAATAGGTTTTGACTGAATCTTCACTTTAGTGCCATATTTTTTTTAAACACCATGTAGGACCAATTAGCTGCCAAGTATCCACCTATCTTAGATGTAAAGTCTCTTGACAAGCAAAGAAAAAAATAGGTAGGTAAATATGCTACCACCACATCATGAGGAATTTAAAAGGTAGGAAAATCATGAAGGATTAAGTTCAAACCTTTCACAATCACCAAATTCTTGGCTGGTGATCCATCTAATTGTAAAACTCCTTTAGTCATTGGCTCGTATTTGGTGCCTAGCTTATCTATTATGCATTTGGGAATAATTTATGTGCTTGCTCCATTATCTATGATGTATTTATGAATAAATGAATCATTAATAATTAAATATAGGTATAAAGGATGAGTATTCTTATATTTCTTTGCCTTACCATCTATAGATTGAGTTCCATTGACCAAAACCACATTGTCACTTCTAGATGGGCCAACTTATGTACCTAGTCCATGCAATTCCTTTTAGAGTATATATTTATACCCTAGTATGCTAGATAATCCCATAATGAGATGTTCATATGAATATTTTTCATCTGGTCTACAACATTAATGGAAGAATTACTTACCTTGGGGTTCTCTTTATGAACATTTGCACCTTGTGATGTAGCTTGTGGAGGTAGGGTTGTAGTAGCTATCCTAAAATTTAGAATACTCTGATTTTATTATTTTTTAGGAGATAAATTATGACCTCCTCCCATTTGAGCTGATTTAGGAGTCAAAAAAAGTCCTTGATTGGTTCCTTGAAATTCTTCAATAACCCTTTTCTTTGATCTAGTGTTGGTACCCACACTAGCATTCTAATTGCTTGTATTCCCCACATAATTAATAGCATAAAACTCACCCTCCAAATGATTCATGAGAGTGGAATTAGACTAAACCTATCTAATCTCCATCCCAAATTTCATTGGCATCTCAAATTTTGAAAATTGAGATGTTTGATCACCTTGTGTAGTCATGTTTTGATTTTACATCTCATTGGCATAAGCAACCTGTTCTTGACCTTGCTCAAAAGAAGGGTAGTTGGGTTATTCCTAGACCAAATTATTTTGAGTGGGAATAAGGGATTTGGAGGATGAGGTAAAATTATTATTATAACTTTGATAAGGCTTGACATGGG